>BLSH010413502.1:553889-565082 GCA_018402905.1 Glandirana rugosa | reverse complement strand
TATTTCTACACGTGAATGTGATTTGGAGTGGGGGGAGAGTATTTGTGCTTGAGAGGGGACATTTGAGAGGTAGAGGTTTTATGGTAGGAGGGGGGATTTGGAGTGGGGGGAGAGTATTTGTGCTTGAGAGGGGACATTTGAGAGGTAGAGGTTTTATGCTAGGAGGGGGGATTTGCAGAGAGGGAGAATTTGAGCTTGGAGGGGGAGCAAAAATTTGTTCTGGCAGGGGGGGATTTCAGCATGGGGGTAGATTTATACTGGGAGGAGGGGGGATTTATACTCTGGAATGGCAGGTCAGCAAGCCCAGACTCTGATCTACCAGTCACCTGTCCGAGATCTGGTTGCTGACCCCTGGTTTACACTGTAAGTGCACATCTTTATGCTCTTTTGCGCTCTTGCGAAAGCCATCCCTTGATGGTTGACCTGTTGTCCGATCAAGCTACAGGTGCAGAGATGACACCCTTGTATTCCTTTACTGTTAAAGAGAAAAAAGGTGTCACTCTACAAGTTGTGCTGTCTGATAGAGAGGTATTAAAGAGGAGCTCCAGGCCCCCCCAAACAAAAATTAAAAGTCAGCTGCAAATACTTTTAATATAAGGCCACTTACCTGTCCAGGGATCCAGCGATGTCTTCACCCGAGCCCATTCTTCAGTCGCACATTAGGTAAAGAAGGTACCATACTGCATGCGCTGCGCTTTGTGAATGGTTCCGCAGTCGTCTGAGACTTGTGATGTGTCCCAGAAGGCTGCTGGAGAGAGGAACTTCCGCATAGATTGCTGTGGCAATCTGACCGGAAGTGGGAGTGGGTACCTGTCAAATCCCCCCCCCCCCCCCAAATATGGAGGGGGGAGGGGAGGATACAAACAAGTGGAACTTTCCCTTATTGGTGAAGTTTTTCTTTAATCGCCAAATCAGCTGCACAGAATTAGTAATCCTTTGGCAGATAAGACCGTGCATATGTATTTTACTGTGTAAATTTCTACGTATTAGCTGGAGTTCAGCTTCAATCATGGATAAATGAATTGCAGACACTCTTTTGGTTGAGGCTGCATTCACACCTGGGTGTTTGAATCGCGGGCAGATTTGCCACAATTCTGCCCGCAATTTCAAAACTCCCATGTGTGAATGACAAATCACACAACGCACTTTTCAGATGCCTTTCATTTGAATGGCACCTAAAAACGCAGTGGGGTTCTGCCGCTATTGCCACGCAGTAAATTTAATCACGGCAAACAGCATCACGGGAAGCTTGTCCCCCAAAAAAAGTTCGGGAGTCTCTTTTGGGTAACATGCTTCAAATGAATGGCATCTGAAATGTGTGCTGTGCGATTTGTTATCACACCTGGGCGTTTTGAAATTGCGGCAAATCCCACGATTCCAAGCGCCCGGGTGTGAATGCAGCCTTATTGTGGCGCTGCAGTCACTGGAAGTATCTTCTTCCCCTGGAAGTAATGATTACAGTCACAATTATTCTGAGGAATCTGTGAACATTTACTTTATATTGTATTTTTATGCACACTTCCTAAGTATGGCCATCTCCTAATATTTACAGATACAACACACAGAAGATATGGAGAATGAAATCGATGAACTGTTACAAGATTTTGAAGACAAAAGCGGTCGAACCTTCCTTCATACTATCTGCTTTTATTGATGCAAGTCCATCCAAGCCTTATTCTATCTACATTATATCATCATATTTCTGAAAAACAAAATTGTACAAAAAAAAACTTTTTTGTTTCATTTTTGGTTTTGTTTCCACCCTCTTGTGTTTTTCCTGCAAAGTGTTTTCCTTCAGGTATTTTGTCCAAAACAAGCAGGGATGTACAAATGTTTGTGTGTATATATGGAAAAGAAAATATAGACTGAAAGATGTATATAAAAAAAAAAGAAGACAAAAAAAAACGATTTCTTATGATTGTGCTGCATAAGTATTATTTTAACTTTTTTTTTTTTTTTTTTTTTAAAGAAAGCATTATATCTGGAGGAAGACTTTTGTTTTGGTGCTAGTTACGTTTAGACTCCTTGCTGTCAGAGGGTAACAGCACTTTGGCAGGTCTGTGGTCAGCTCCGGTAATGACACTGATGGAGAACTTCAGGCAAAACACAAATTTAACGAATAGATGATCAGTAGAAATAAGAGATTATTTTGTTTGCATTTTCTTTGAATACATGGATGGAGAAGGTAACCTCCCACATCAGATTTCGGCATGCTATAGCTCTAAGGGCAGCTTGTGAAATGAGAAATTCTGAGCAGATTTGGGACAATGCATATCTGCCGTTAGTTTGGCCTTCAACATACACTATGTAGCCAAATGTTTGTGGACAAGATTTCGGAGTTCGTCTGTGAGAATTTGTGCCTGTTCAGCCAAAAGGGCATTTGTAGGATTGGGTATTGATGTTGGGTGAAAAGACTTGGCATTCCAGTTCATTCTCAGTAGGGTTAAGGTCAGAGCTCTGTGCAGGCCACACCAGACTCAGAGTGATTCTAAGACCCCTTTGACACTTGTGCGACTTGTCCTGCGATTTGCAAAGTCCCATGACAAGTCGTTCCCCATTATTTCCAATGAGTACTATTCATATCTGTACGACTTTCAAGTGGTGCTGACGTCAAAGGAGTCTCTGCATTACTTTGGTCCAACTTTGATGCAACTTGAGGTCCATAAACTTCAATGTTAAACCCTCAAAGTCTCATGCAAATTGGACCTGAATAATATAGATGCGATTTCTGTACAACTTTGTAATATGTTTTCATTGAGCCAAAGTTGCAAGAAAGTGAGACCAAAGTGGCACTGATCCCAAATTGCAGTAAAATTGAGTCGCACAAGTGTGAAAGGGGCCTAAAGGTTGTTTTTCAAAAATAACATACATGTTATACTTGCCTGCTCAGTGTAATGGTTTTTCACAGAGCAGCCCCGATTCTCCTCTTCTCTGGCGTTCTTGTCCCCTTCCTCCTGCTGTGTTCCTGCGTAGCAAGCCTCTTGCTATGAAGGCACTCGAGCAGGCTCGCTCCCGAGCTGCACTCCTGTGCATGAACATTGTCTATTCACATAGAGTGTCTCGGCCCTGTCCCTGCGCTCTCCTCATTGGCTCAATGGCTATGATTGACAGCAGCAGGAGCCAATTAAAAGAGAGGGACCTAGGAGAGCTGCTTCTCTCATGTACACCTCTGGATCCAGATGGGGCTCAAGTAAGTATAAGGGGGGGGGCTGGAGGGGGGAGCTATACCCAGTAGGTTTTTTTTTTTTACCTTTAATGCATAGAATGCAGTAAGTTAAAAAAAACATCTGCCTTTAGAAGCACTTTAAACCATGTTTTTATGGAGCTAGCTACACAGGAGCTCAGTCTTGTCAGAACAAAAAACTTGCCCAAACTGTTACCACAAAATGCCTTTGTATGCTGTAGCATCAAAAGTACCTCTCATTAGAAAAGCCTGAACTCCGTCATTTGGAGGGTTTCCACATGTGGCACTATAGTAGATGTGATTGTCAAGTGTCAACAAACGTTTGGTTATATAGCATACATAGTAATCTTGTGTATTGTATGCTTTCAAACAAAGTAGACACACCCCAAATCAATGCTAATATTTAGTATGCTAGCTGGGAACTGGAGCTGCTGGAGCTTTAATAGCAGGTTTTTTTTTTTTTGCTATGCCAGTGGTTTCGCACAAAAGACGGAGGTAAACGTTCTTTATTGAGTTGTTGATTGCTCTGTGATCTCAGTGTGGAAGACAACAGGAGCCACTGATCCTTTCACAAATGCTTTCTGACAAAATCTTGTGTTACACTATTCCTAAACTCCGGTTACAGGACTTCTGGAGAAAACGAAGAAGGTAGTTGTGACCTGATATTATGCAAATTATTTTTATCGGTGGATGATTTAATTTTATTTGTGTGTGCTGACTGAAGTTCTCATTCAAGTAGTTTATGGCGGATTACAAATATGAATGCTAATATCTGTAATTTAATAGTTAATAAATTGGAAATGTATTCAAAACATAGTGTGAAGTTGTTTTGATTTTTTTTCTGTTTATTTTGATGCCTAATTGCATATGTGATCGAAGCCATTGCCCCTTCCTGCCCGTCCTATTGTAAAATGACAGCCGGGCGGGAGCCCACTTGTTCTGGGAGGATGTCATATGATGTCTTTCCAGGACTGCGCTCCAGAGTGTTCTGTCTCCAGGCATGTCCGATTGCAGATCACTGTACCGGCCCGCTACCATGTGACCACTGTGGACAATCACAGCAGATCACACATCTGCACCATGTGATTAGCTGTGGCCGATCACAGCTAATCATAATAGTAAACACAAAATGAGTA
This sequence comes from Glandirana rugosa, assembly GCA_018402905.1. Taxonomy (NCBI): domain Eukaryota; kingdom Metazoa; phylum Chordata; class Amphibia; order Anura; family Ranidae; genus Glandirana; species Glandirana rugosa. Next base: position 560,762 of record BLSH010413502.1, on the reverse strand, counting down.
GTTTTCATTTAGAAAAAATGGTTGCTTATAACTGTAAAATGCACAGTTATAAGCAATTATGTGGTAACACCGGTCACTCACTGTATGTAAAAAAAAAAAATGTAATAAAGAAAAAAAATATTTAAAACCTTGAAAAATAATTATTAAATTTTTTTTTGTTTTATTTTACATATTGTCACCAGTCAGTGTCCCTAATCAGCGCCACACCAGTTATATGACACTGTACTGCACTTGTGATAGTATGTAAAAACATTTCAATTGTGAAAGAAACGTTTCTTTTCAATTTCTTCATTTTCCAAAAAATTGTGACAAAAATTACAACTTTGAAAACTTTGCCATGCCAAAAAGGGGTAATTTGGGGGATATTTGTACTGTCCTGGCATTTTTGGGCCTCAACAAATGAGATCAGGCAGTACATCAGGATTGATTAATTTTTATATATATATATATATATATTTTCATAGTGTGTGGCTTCTATAACTTTCGTACAGACTAAATAATAATAAACACTGATTTGTGTTATTTTCACCAAAGAAATGTAGCAGTATACAGCGGGTATAGAAAAGAATCACCCCCCTTTTTAAATGAATCACATTTTATTGCTTTGCAGCCTGAAATGAAGACAGACACAATTTTTGTTTTAGCCAGCTGTATTTACTCAGTACAACTTATAGCATCCAAGTGAAATATATAACACCAACATGTCAAAAATAAATAAAAGAAATTTGAAAAACAGAATCGCTGAGTTGTAAAAAGGATCACCACTTCCTTAAAATGACTTATAAACTCAATCAGGTGTAGCTAATCACCTTCTCAATGGCAGACAGCCATTTGGCTTTCAACTGTGACCAGCTATGATAATTTTGATTAGCTCAGCATGTAAAGAGCTTTCCTGGAGCATTACAGACCCGTATAGTGCCACTGTAGCAATCAACTATGGGTGTCAAGGCACTGTCAAAAGATTTTCAGGATAAAGTTGTGGACAGGCACAAGTCCGGAGATGGATACAAAAAAAAATTGATGCCTAGAAGCACAGTGAAGTCTATTTTTTTTTATATATATATAAATCTTTCTATTCATTTCTTTTAAACAAAAAAACAAAACACCATACACATTGGTCAATAATATTAATAGAAGTTCAAGATCCAATAACATTGAATAACAACCATCAATTTACAGTATAAAAGGACTAATTAGTGAAAAAAGTCCTTTATCTGAAATAGGATTCAAGCCATATCATTAGCAATCAACCCCTTCAGAATGTAAAAAAAAAAAAAACTTAAGATAGACTAAAGGCCTGTATACATTTCGGATGGGAATTATCGTTCGACAGCCTGTCATCTGAAATTCTTCTAATAGTACACTCCTTTTGACGGCCGATTGACATTTTTCGTTAGACAAAAACTGGATCTGCAAACTAGTAAATTTTTGTCGTACGACAACGCCACGCCCGATGTTCGTTCCGTTCGTACGGGTTTCATATGAAAAAAAAAAATCATACGACCGAGACTATGCATTCTCAGAAAGGAGAAAAAAGATGCAAAAATATTCAAAAAACAACGTCACTTCTGACGTTGAGTTCGGTCAAACGAAGATTTTTGGATAGTATGCTTTACAAAATCATGGACACTCGCTTTTGACAAACATCAGGAGCGCGGTCATATGATAATGGAACCGTGTGTACGAGGCTTTAATCCCCATCTATCTCCTGCGACTCTGCACAACCTATATCTAGAAAAACTTGTGTTGTCAATTCACTCCATGAGCCTCAGATGCTGTATAGGGCTTATCCAACCACTTTGCCCAGACCTTGTCGTACTTACTGGAACATCCCCCTATTCGTATAGGTATCTCTGTACAGTGGAAGGTTATTGTTCACCAATTGTTTCCAGTATAAGGCTTGGGAGGGGATGATTTCTTCCAGTGTAAAGCGATAGCTTTCCTCACATAAAATAATGCAGTGCTAAGAAGCTCTCGCTCTGACACTGTAGGCAGAATATCCTCCACCAAGCCCAACAGATATATGGACATTGAGACCAACACAAAGTGGCCCATAATTGTGAAGTGGAAGGAAAATGATAAATGGTTTTCAAAATTTTTTACAAATAAATATGTGAAAAGTGTGGGGTGCATTTGTATTCAGCCCCCCTGAGTCAATACTTTGTAGAGCCGCCTTTCACTGCAATCACAGCTGCAAGTCTTTTGGGGATGTCTCTACCAGCTTTGCGCATCTAGAGAGTGACATTTTTGCCCATTCTTCTTTGCAAAATAGCTCAAGATCTGTCAGATTGGATGGAGAGCGTCTGTGAACAGCAATTTTCAAGTCTTGCCACAATTGGATTTAGGTCTGGACTTTGACTGGGCCATTCTAACATATGAATATGCTTTGATCTAAACCATTCCATTGTAGCTCTGGCTGTATGTTTAGTGTCGTTGTCCTGCTGGAAGGTGAACCTCCACCCCAGTCTCAAGTCTTTTGCAGACGCTAACAGGTTTTCTTCTAAGAACTCTGACCGGCTTCTCTGTCTCTTCTGAAGGAAAGCATCCCCACAACATGATGCTGCCACCACCATGTTTCACGGTGGGGATGGTGTGTTCAGGGTGATGTGCAGTGTTAGTTTTCCGCCACACATAGCGTTTTGCTTTTAGGCCAAAATGTTGAATTTTGGTCTCATCTGACCAGAGCATCTTCTTCCACATGTTTGCTGTGTCCCCCACATGGCTTCTCGCAAACTGCAAATGGGACTTCTTATGGCTTTATTTCAACAATGGCTTTCTTCTTGCCACTCTTCCATAAAGGCCAGATTTGTGGAGTGCATAACTAATAGTTATCCTGTGGACAGATTCTCCCACCTGAGCTGTGGATATCTGCAGTTCCTTTAAAGTTACCATGGGCCTCTTGGCTGCTTCTCTGATTAATGCTCTCCTTGCCCGGCCTATCAGTTTAGGTGGATGGCCATGTCTTGGTTTGCAGTTGTGCCATACTCCTCCCATTTTCGGGCGATGGATTGAACAGTGCTCTGAGATGTTCAAAGCATGGGATATTTTTTGATGACCTAACCCTGCTTTAAACTTTTCCACATATGTATCCCTGGCCTGTATGGCGTGTTCTTTGGCATTCCTGATGCTGTTTGTTTACTAAGGTTCTCTGCCAAACCTCTGAGGGCTTCACCGAACAGTTGTATTTATACTGAGATTAAATTACACACAGATGGACTTTATTTATTAATTAGGTGACTTCTGAAGGCAATTGGTTTAACTAGATTTTAGTTAGAGGTATCAGAGTAAAGGGGGCTGAATGCAAATGTACGCCACACTTTTTCACATATTTATTTATCATAGATTTTGAAAACCATTTACAATTTTCCTTCCACTTCACAATTATGTGCCACTTTGTGTTGGTCTATCACATAAAATACATTTACGTTTTTGGTTGTAACATCACAAAATGTGGAAAATATTTTTCATATTTACTTGTGAAAACTTTTTCCCCATTTTTTAAATGTACTTCCTGGTTTCCATGCCTAGGCATATGACATCATAAATCCCAGGAGTCTTCATGAGAGGAGGAGGGTTTTTCTCGGTTAAGCACACCCTCCTGCCTGTATGCCTGAGCTAAGAGCAGATGGATTCCAGGAAGAAAATGCTGCATGAATCATTTGCCCTTACTCAACATGGCCACGGACAGAAATACTAGGGGTGTTTTTCAGCAAAATAAAACATAGCGACATGGATGGATGGGGGAGTTTGCTTCAAATGCTAAAAATGAATTAAATAGTGCTTTTGGTTTGCGGTGCTCAGATGAAGTGTAGTTCTGCTTGAAATAGCTCCCAGGCTATAAGATACCATATCTGCTTTTATCAATGCTATGTGAGTCACATTTAAAATAGAACAGCCTGTAGCTTCTGCCAGTACTGTTACCATTCTGGGACCCCTGAAAGGACCCAAGACTATCAAAACGTTCCTGGTACGCTCCTTGCCTTTACCTGCTCTGTTCAGAGCCTGGGATAATCCTAACAAATTATTTACTTCTCTTAAATGCTTTGCAAACAAATATCCATTTGGAGTTTTCCTTAACCTCTTGAGCTCTGGAAGATTTTACCCATGACCAGGCAATTTTTTGAAAAACAAAATGTATATTTCTCTTTCGTTCATTGACGGACGCATCCTCTTAATCTTGTGGGGTATGCAGCTTTTACCAGGAGTAGACTAGGCAGAACATAGTTCAGACAAAAAGCAAAGCTAGCCCCTCCCAGGGGGCAGTCCTCACTCTGCATAACCCCCTCTGCCCTGCTAGCACTTCAGTTTTATCTGCCTAGTACAAGGAGTAGGACCTGGCTGCCTGCTGGGATCTGCGGTTCCCCAATGTTTTTGCTCAAGATATCTGAATGTGGTCACAGGGACCCCCGTGGATCTGTCAGATGGGGAATTGGACCCTTCTGACGGCGAGGAGGAGCAGGGGGCCATTGTAGCGCGGGAAAAGGTGTTGGTGGGCTCCCTGGTGGCTGCCGTCCGCGAGACGCTGCATTTGGGCCAAGCTGGGATGTTGCAGGAGGTGGCTTACACCTTTGGGTCCCACAGGCCGGCTCTGGCTCCTAAGGTTTTCCCTTATGTGCCATATTTTGATCAGTTTGTCTATAAGGAATGGCAGTATCCTCAGAATTCATTCGCATTACCCAAACGCTTTTCTGTGCGCTATCCTTTTGAGGATAGCTTGCTGCAAAAGTGGGTATCCCCAGTGGTAGACCCGCCGGTGGCCCGCCTGAACAAGGCTACCACTATCCCTATGGAGGGTTCACCATCATTTAAAAATCCGACTGACAGGCGGACGGTGTCCAAGGCTATGTTCCTGGGGGCGGCCATGCGGCCGGTACTGGCGTCAGCAATGGTGGCACAGTCACTCATGGAGTGGGCGACAGTATTGCACAAGGATTTGGGGGACCTTGTCGTTCCTTCGGAGTCGGTGCAGCTGGCTGGCCAGCTGGTGCAGGGTCTCAGGTACCTCTGCGACGCTCCCTTGGACGTAGCTCCCAGGCTGTCAAAACTGGCAGTTTTTGCGATCATCATTAGACGGCTGCTGTGGCTGCGGTGCTGGTCGGGTGAACATGCGTCGAAGAAAGGTCTCACGGACCTGCTGTTTCAGGGCGGTCGGCTGTTTGGGGCTTCCCTAGATGAGATCATTAAGGATTTCAAAGGGGGGAAGAGTACTTTTCTTCCAGAACCCAAGCGGCGGGAGCTTGGGAGCTTTCTCTACCCAGAAGCGTTTTTTTGGTGCGCCCGGTGCAGCGGGCGCTGGTCCTCGGTCTGGCAAGGCTGCCCCAGGGAACCAGAAGCATTCCTGGCAGGGGAAGGCAGAGGAGAAGCCTGCCTCCGCATGATGGGTTGCCCCCGCCCGACGCTCGGGTGGGGGGTCGGCTTCTGGGGTTTGCGGCCCGGTGGACCACCCGCATCTCGGATCTTTGGGTGCGAGACGTGGTCGTCCGGGTACAAGATAGAGTTCTGTACCCTGCCCCCGGACAGGTTCTTCCCCTCAAATCTGAGACTCCCTCCGGGGCGTCGGCAAGCTCACTTTGTGAGGGCGCGCAAATTTAGGATGGAGTCAATCCGTTCTGTCGTGGCCGTGCTGCGCAAGGGGGATTACCTGGATTCTCTGGACATCAGGGGCGCGTACCTCCACGTTCCCATTTGTGTTCGGCATCATCGTTTCCTGCTTTTCCCGGTGGGGGACCTCCACTACCAATTTGTGGCTCTCCTCTTCGGCTAGCCTCCGCTCCGTGAGTCTTCACCAAGCTGTTGACTCCGGTGCTGGCTCTGCTGAGGCAGAGGGGCATTGCTGTGGTGGCATATTTAGACGATCTGTTCCGGAGTCGGCTCCTGCCCTGGAGGACAACATCTCTATCACCCTGGCCTCCCTGCGGGACTTCGGCTGGTTGATCAACCTTCAGAAGTCGACGCTGGTCCCATCGTGCCACCTAGAATATCTGGGCCTGATACTGGACACAGAGCAGGCGAGAGTGTTCTTGCCTCCGGCCAAGTTTCTGATGCTGCAATCTGCAGTACGGGCTCTGCTGTCACGGCGGTGGTCTTCCTTACGTTTTTGCATGCGGGTGTTGGGGCTCATGGTGTCGGCCTTTGAGGCGGTACCGTACACCCAGAGTCACATCCGGCTCCTGCAGCGGGCGATCCTGCTGCAGGGGGACAAGTCTCCGTTGTCCCTGGATCGGGTGATCAGGTTGGATCATCAGACGAGGGGGGAAGTCATTCCTTCCCCTGGAATGGTCGATTGTCACGACGGACGCCAGCCTAGCGGGTTGGGGAGGAGTTCTGGGGCGGTTGTCTGCCCAGGGCCGATGGTCATCGGAGGAGTCCCGCCTTCCGATCAATGTGCTGACCGTTTAGACTGCCTTGTGAAGACCTACGTCACTGGTGAGAGGGACTAGGTCTCAGACCGCTGACTCTTTCAGGCGGACGGTTAAAAGATGCGGACCTTACATTTGCCGCCTCTAACGACCGTGTATCTCGAGACGGGTGAAGTCTTACACCCGGCGAAGGTGTCGACGACGGTTCGAGAAACAAGGCGGGACTAGTAAACGTATTCACTGGCGACACCGAAACAGACTGACGTGGGCTGACACGTTGGAGGGGCTGGTTACCCTCTCCGTCTCGGACTAGCGGACGTCAAGGTCGTGTAACTAGCCTTCCGCCCTGAGGAGGCTACTGGTAGCCGGGACCCGTCTGTTGGCGGGGTCTTGAGGAGGGGTTGGGCGATCCGACCGCAGGCAGCACTGTTAGCTGGTAAGGTCCCCTTCCTTACTGAAGGGGGGAGCAGACTACTAGGTTGGACTAGTGGACTAGGTCCCTGTTGCCTCTGAA
>BLSH010413502.1:517139-531938 GCA_018402905.1 Glandirana rugosa | reverse complement strand
GTCTCCAGTCATCATACATCCCGTCACATGTCTCCAGTCGTCCGGACATGACCGGTAGCCCTGATGGCCCTCAAAGGGCCACCCGGCTACCGAGTCACCCGGCCAAGGGTTAGAGCACATCTCAAGCCGGCCGCCCTCGCACCGTCGTTGTCGTCGTTCCTAAGCTCGACCCTTCCACCGATCGCTCCTCCCACCAATGTTCACTGTCGAGGTGGGGGAGGGATTGGTGGCTTCTCCTCGCACGCACCGGTGGGGCCGCGAAGGTCCCGGTAGGTCTTCCAGCGGCTCCTTGGCAGCCTGAGCCTCCCGCAAGTCTTCTTCCTCCGGGCCCCCAGTCAGTGTGTCCTCCGGGCGGCCCGGGCCGCTCTCTTCTTAGAGTTGAAGCAGAGAGGAGGTGGGGGAATGAAGGCCCTGGAAGCGCCGGGGTGGCCACGCACGCTCCTCTTCGGTGGTTAGGGAGGGGGTGGAGCTGTCACTTGTAACCACCCTCCTCGCTAGCCACCTTCCCAGCTCGAATCCTTGCTGCTGTTGCTGCCACGCTCCCGCCGGCCGAACTCTACACGAGATTGGGAACCGGCCCACTGAGCCATCGGCCCACCGGGAAACTCCCGGTAGTCCCGATGGCCAGTACAGGCCTGCTGACCTCTGTACACTGCCCTACATACTACTGACCTCTGTACACTGCCCTACATATTACTGACCTCTGTACACTGCCCAACATCCTACTGACCTCTGTACACTGCCCTAAATACTACTGACCTCTGTACAATGCCCTACATATTACTGACCTCTGTACACTGCCCAACATCCTATTGACCTCTGTACACTGCTCTACATACTACTGACCTCTGTACACTGCCCCACATCCTACTGACCTCTGTACACTGCTCTACATCCTACTAACCTCTGTACACTGCACTACATACCACTGACCCCTGTACACTGCTCTACATACTACTGACCTCTGTACACTGCTCTACATACTACTGACCTCTGTACAGTGCCCTACATCCTATTGACCTCTGTATACTGCTCTACATACTACTGACCCCTGTACACTGCTCTAAATACTACTGACCTCTGTACACTGCCCTACATACTACTGACCTCTGTACAATGCCCTACATACCAATGACCTCTGTACACTGCTCTGCATCCTACTGACCTCTGTACACTGCACTACATACTACTGACCCCTGTACACTGCTCTACATACTACTGACCTCTGTACACTGCCCTACATCCTACTGACCTCTGTACACTGCTCTACATACTACTGACCTCTGTACACTGCTCTACATACTACTGACCTCTGTACAGTGCCCTACATCCTATTGACCTCTGTATACTGCTCTACATACTACTGACCCCTGTATACTGCTCTACATACTACTGACCTCTGTACAGTGTCCTACATCCTACTGACCTCTGTACACTGCTCTACATCCTACTGACCTCTGTACACTGCACTACATACTACTGGCCCCTGTACACTACCCAACATTCTATTGACCTCTGTACACTGCTCTACATACTACTGACCTCTGTACACTTCCCTACCTACCTACTGACCTCTGTACACTTCCCTACATCCCACTGACCTCTGTACACTCCCCTACATAGTACTGACCTCTGTACACTGCACTACATCCTACTGACCTCTGTACACTGCCCTACATACTACTAACCTCTGTACACTCCCCTACATAGTACTGACCTCTGTACACTGCCCTACATCCTACTGACCTCTGTACACTGCCCTACATACTACTAACCTATTTACACTGCCCTACATAGTACTGACCTCTATACACTGCCCAACATCCTACTGGCCTCTGTACACTGCCCTACATATTACTGACCTCTGTACACTGCCCTACATACTACTGACCTCTGTACACTGCCCTACATAGTACTGACCTCTGTACACTGCCCAACATCCTACTGACCTCTGTACACTGCCCTACATACTACTGACCTCTGTACACTGCCCTACATATTACTGACCTCTGTACACTGCCCAACATCCTACTGACCTCTGTACACTGCCCTACATACTACTGACCTCTGTACAATGCCCTACATATTACTGACCTCTGTACACTGCCCAACATCCTATTGACCTCTGTACACTGCTCTACATACTACTGACCTCTGTACACTGCCCCACATCCTACTGACCTCTGTACATTGCTCTACATCCTACTGACCTCTGTACACTGCACTACATACCACTGACCCCTGTACACTGCTCTACATACTACTGACCTCTGTACGGTACCCTACATCCTATTGACTTCTGTATACTGCTCTACATACTACTGACCCCTGTACACTGCTCTAAATACTACTGACCTCTGTACAGTGCCCTACATCCTACTGACCTCTGTACTCTGCCCTACATACTACTGACCTCTGTACACTGCCCTACATACCAATGACCTCTGTACACTGCTCTACATCCTACTGACCTCTGTACACTGCACTACATACTACTGACCCCTGTACACTGCTCTACATACTACTGACCCCTGTACACTGCTCTACATACTACCGACCTCTGTACACTGCCCAACATCCTATTGACCTCTGTACACTGCTCTACATACTACTGACCTCTGTACACTGCCCTACATCCTACTGAGCTCTGTACACTGCTGTACATCCTACTGACCTCTGTACACTGCTCTACATACTACTGTCCTCTGTACAGTGCCCTACATCCTATTGATCTCTGTATACTGCTCTACATACTACTGACCCCTGTACACTGCTCTACATACTACTGACCTCTGTACAGTGCCCTACATCCTACTGACCTCTGTACACTGCCCAACATCCTACTGACCTCTGTATACTGCCCTACATACTACTGACCTCTGTACAATACCCTACATATTACTGACCTCTGTACACTGCCCAACATCCTATTGACCTCTGTACACTGCTCTGCATCCTACTGACCTCTGTACACTGCACTAGATACAACTGACCCCTGTACACTGCTCTACATATTACTGACCTCTGTACACTGCCCTACATCCTACTGACCTCTGTACACTGCTCTACATACTACTGACCTCTGTACACTGCCCTACATCCTACTGACCTCTGTACACTGCCCTACATCCTATTGACCTCTGTATACTGCTCTACATTCTACTGATCCCTGTACACTGCTCTACATACTACTGACCTCTTTACACTGCCCTACATCCTACTGACCTCTGTACACTGCCCTACATCCTATTGACCTCTGTATACTGCTCTACATACTACTGATCCCTGTACACTGCTCTACATACTACTGACCTCTGTACAGTGTCCTACATCCTACTGACCTCTGTACACTGCTCTACATCCTACTGACCTCTGTACACTGCCCAACATCCTACTGACCTCTGTACACTGCCCTACATCCTATTGACCTCTGTATACTGCTCTACATACTACTGATCCCTGTACACTGCTCTACATACTACTGACCTCTGTACAGTGTCCTACATCCTACTGACCTCTGTACACTGCTCTACATCCTACTGACCTCTGTACACTGCCCAACATCCTACTGACCTCTGTACACTGCCCTACATCCTATTGACCTCTGTATACTGCTCTACATACTACTGATCCCTGTACACTGCTCTACATACTACTGACCTCTGTACAGTGCCCTACATCCTACTGACCTCTGTACACTGCCCTACATACTGCTGACCCCTGTACACCACCCTACATTCTTCTTACACTGGCCAGAAATGAGAGCAGATAGCCAGGCCTGAAATTAGTTGACAAAATTATCCTGCAGTATCAGATGTTCTGTTTTCATGATGAACTCCAGCATCCGCCTTGTGGGGGTGACCAGTTACTCCTCAGACATGAAAAAAATTGTGAATAAAAGTGAATATTGAGTGTCTCCATGAAGCTACATTTTAAGATAGGCTAAGTTTATTTTCCTACAGGGACATTCATTTTATAAGATTCCTAAGTTTTCTTTATGCGTTCTTCACTTTTTTTTGGGGGCTTGCTAGGTAATTTCTTTAAAAAAAAAAAGGCGGAGCACCTTGGTGATCTTTGATCTCTTTCATGTTGTCCAGGTAGAGCTACACCTCTCAAAGGTTGCCAACCCCTGATTTATAGCAAGGTAAACCGGTGAGTACCATCAAAGTGCAAATCTCTGCCCTACAGTCCTCACAAAGACTTTTAGTCTCCCATTTTTTGGGTAAGACTTTTATACAGGGTGTCTCTCTTGTGGCTTCTCCTGTACAATCTCTGCAATGCCATTGTTCTGTTGGCTCTTTAAAGACTGCTTTTTGAACTTATTAGGGAATTTCCATATCCACTCCCATTCTCGATGGTGCAATCCTTGTCACCATCGCCCCTGCAAGATATGCGCCTGAGCTGGAGGCCTTATCTTGTAAAGAACCCATTTTTTGTCTTACAAAAAATAAGGTTGTATTGAGGCCTAGTGCCTCCTTCCTTCTTAAGGTAGTTTCAGCCTTTTTATCTCAACCAGGGCATTGTTCTTCCATTTTCCTTCCTTTGGCTCCAGTACATCACAAGGAAATTTCCCTTCACTGCGTTGATGTGTTTTGTGCTGTAAAGGTTTACATCTCTTCCATTAGAAAGACTGACCTCTACGATAGGTGCCCCTTACGAGTAACAACATCCCTCTTTCAGACCTCCACTCTCTCCCCCTACCCAAGACCTCTAATCACCATACTTGGCACTCCGACATTCCGCCCAGGCATGCGGGACCTCCAATTTGATATGCATTTTGAAACTTTTGAAAGTTTGTTTTTGAACAGCGCTTGCAGATAACTTCTATACAATCATATGGTACTTAATAGATACAAAAAGTGCTTGTGTGCTAATATTTTGGTGTAGTAAACTCAACCTTGCTCTGTTTTTAAATGATGTTGCTGCTGCTGTAGCCCATGTGCAATGATATGAAAAAAATAAAAATATACTACTATAAACTGCACTTGCTATTTGTCACTATCGTCTTTTACAACATAGGAAATAGCTGAATCATATTTTGCAGTTACTATTGTTTAAAGTGCTCAAACATGCTAAATATTATGCATAGAGGTGCCTCTTACTGTGCATACATCTTAATACTTAGATCTCTTTATACATAAAGTGCAAGTGCAATAGGTGCTGCAAGTCTTCAATTAGTTTTTTTTAATCTAAAACAGTCCAAATAAACGGTCCAATTAAAAACATCCAATATTTCATAAGGTGCTCGTGCCGTGCCTTGTGTGAAGTAAGAAGATCATTCGGGTGTTGTACCCCGCTTACCAGATCCCGTTGACTTTCCAACCGCACGGTGTGGAAAAGTCAACCTGCGCTTGTGGTCTACAATCCGACCCTGGATATACTCCTTCTTATCCTGTACTCGGTCTCCGCTCCCGGTTGAATTATGAAAGAAAGGAAAGACTCCTCATCGCGTAACTCTTTAAACTCCACTTTATTTTGCCCATAAAAGTAACAATTTTCCGATAGCAGGTGCAGGTAAAATGAACAACCCTCCGGCCGTATTCTATCCCTGACCGCCTCGAGTCTCACTGCGATCTTTTGCGTGTCACCTGGGCGTGAGTTTGCGTGCCTTGCGTTCCATCTTACGCGTTTCGTCACTGCGTAACGTCATCAGAGGTCGTATTTATAGCATAGATCTGTGGCACATGGTACACCAACCCTTAGATCATTTTGAAACTTTTGACTCCTTCATTTCTTTTCTAATTGCAGACTCATGACGAGTCACTAAGTTGCATCACAGTTTCACTCTTCTCTTGATTTCCTCTGCCGGGCTCAACTATTTACACATCTCTGGTCCCTTCTGTCAGATCACCGCACAATACACCAGCCCACTCCCTTCGAGCAGATCTGCCTAGGTGGACAACCCCTATAGCACTCCTTATCTCAATTTTATGCTCTTTTACTTGACTAGAGCAGTATGCCAGAATCTGGGGGGCTCTTCTTCATATCTTCTGGGAGTGCCCAAAATTAAAGGACTTCTGGTATGAGGTTGAAAACATGATTGAGACCTTAACGGGAGTGACTCTGTACAAAAGCCCACCTGTCTACCTCCTGAATGTCACCCCTCTATCCAATAAGAAATTAAAAAGTTCCTTACTTAAACATTTGCTCATGGCAGCAAACGCTTGTATTCCAGCGTGGAAAGGTACAAGCCCCCTGACCATAGCTCATTAGAAGGTGAGGACTGAGGAGATTCAAGGAATGGAAAAGCTTACCATGTTATTAAAGGAAAGAGAGGACAAATATTGGAAGATTTGGACTCCCCATTTCTTTTATAGAGATCAGACCTCGCTTGCCTCTCAGCCCTGATTTGCCTATTGGCTAATATTACATCTTTTCTGCACTCCTTACCTCTCTTTTTTTCTTTTTTTTTTACCTTTTTCTTCCCTTCCCTCTTCTTTTTCAGGTTACCCATATACGAATTGTTATCTCTACATGTAATACATGAAAAATGGCTTGGAACTCAACGTTTGATTGTCAACAGCTCCTAGATATCATGATGAGCAATAACTCCATGGGCTTACTTGTATATGTTTAGTATTGCTGCCACGTTCTATGGTACCCATTTGTACATTTCATATGGTGTTGTTTAATGTTTCTTTTTTATGTTCTGTATTACATTGCTAAATTTCTTCAATAATAAATAAAGAATTAAAAAAAAAGAAAGACACCACATTTTGTCATTCCTGAAAGCCCCGTAAAGGGGAACCAGCTTCCTGTTCCACCATTTCTCAGCGGCTCAAACAGGTCATTGTTCAAGCTTATCTTAAAAACAAGGTTCCACCTGGGCTTCTGTTCACACGATTTCTACATTTTACCAGGTAGATGTATAGGCCTCATCTGATGCTATGCTTCCTGATCTGCAGATTTTTACAAGTCATGGGCTCAAAGTATTAAAGAATTGCTGTAGCAGGCCTTTTCCAAAGCATTTAACAATGGCAGGCTTTATATTCTCACAGTTCATGCTTTATTATTATTATTCAGGATTTATATAGCACCAACAGTTTGTGCAGTGCTTCACAAAATGAAGGCAGACATTACAATTGCAATACAATTTGGTACAAGAGGAATCAGAGGGCCCTGCGCATTAGAGCTTACAATCTAAGAGGGAGGGTCAAGTGATACAAAAGGTAATAACTGTGGGTGATGTGCTGATGGATAAAGTAAAAACACAGGGGATTAGTTAGAAGCAGGATAGGCTTCTTTAACGGGAAGGGTTTTCAGGGATTTTCTAAAGATGGATAGATTATTAGAAGATAGTCGGACAGATTGGTGTAGGGAGTTCCAAAGGATGGGAGAAGTCCTGGAGACGAGCATGGGAGAAGATGACAAGGGAGCTAGCAAGCAGGAAATCTTGGGAGGACCGTAGAGAGTGGTTTGTTTGATATTTTGAGACCAGGTTAGTGATGTAGCTGGAGGTAGAGTTGTGGATGGCTTTGTAAGTTGTTGTTTTAATGACTTTTATACGACCCAGGAGATTTTGTGGGAGCCCAGACCACGAGGAGCATCTTAAGGAGCGAGAGCAGGGGGAGGAGATTAGGTGCGTAATACTGAGAGACATCCCTAGTTACTTTGACCTCCAAATATCGTAATTCAGTCACCCTTTCCAGGGAAGTGGGGCCGGCAAGGGCAGACACTGAATCATCAAGAGGAAACAATACAGACTTGGAGAAATTAATGCGGATTCCTGAAAAAGTGGCAAAAATATCGAATAGCTCCAGGGTAGCCTTAAGCGCAGGGCCTGCATCATTTAGATACATTAAGGTATCATCAGTGTCAAGGGATATCTTTTCCTCCAATTTCCCAATCCACAGCCCATGGACTGCCGAAGACTCCCTGACCAAAATCGCCAGAGGTTCCAAGGCTAGGGATAATAGACTAGGCGACAGAGGCCATCCTTGACAGGCATCTCTATGCAGTAGAAATGCTTGCAGGAAATATCACCAAACATGCCCCATTTATGCCCACATTTATTTATCTTTTAAAAGCACTGTGTTTAAATGCACAGATGAGACCTACCCAATTAAAAAATAAATCCTAAGCCTTGCATGCATCTTATGTACAGTTTAACCACTTCAGCCCCGGAAGGATTTCACACTTTAAGACCAGAGCACTTTTTGGGATTCGGCACTGCGTCGCTTTAACTGACAATTGCGCGGTCGTGCAACGTTGTACCCAAACAAAATTTGCGTCCTTTTTTCCCCCACAAATAGAGCTTTCTTTTGGTGGTATTTGATCACCTCTGCGTCATTACTGATCGCCGCTATAAACAAAAAAATTGTGACAATTTTGCAAAACAAAATATTTTTCTTACTTTTTGCTAAAATACAAATTCAAAAAAAAAATATAATTTTTTTTTTCATCGGTTTTGGCCGATTTATATTCTTTTTCATATTTTTGGTAAAAAAAAAAAACGCAATCTGCGTTTATTGATTGGTTTGCGCAAAAGTTGCTACGTTTACGAATGGTGAGAATTAATTTCTGGGGTTTTTATATTTTTTTTAATACTTTACTAGTAATGGCGACGATCTGTGATTTTTAGTAGTACTGCGATATTGCGGCGTACATGTCCGACCATTTTGACACTTTTTTTGGACCATTGGCATTTATACAGCGTTCAGTGCTATGAAAATGCTGTGTAAATGCCATTGGCAGTGAAGGGATTAACCTGGAGGGGGCACTATAAGGGTTAACTGTGTTCCCTGGGTGTGTTCTAACTGTATGGGGGCTGGGCTGGCAGGGGGAGGGGAGTGATCACGGCTTCCATATACAGGAAGCCTGTGATCACAGCCCTTCCCCCTCTGTCAGAATGGAGATCCGTGTTTACAAACACGGACCTCCGTTCTTTCAGTGCGGGGGAGCCATCGCAGGTAGCCGGCAGAGACTGAGTCCCTGCAGCAGGGACTGGAGCAGTGGCGGCCTGTCCATTAGGGGCGCACGGGTGTGGCCACCCCATCCATGCGTCCAGCCCCCTAGTCTACATGGAGGGCGCCGGACGCATGGTTTCCAAGGGGGGGGGTGTTATTTTTTAAGCACCTGTTTAGAGCCAGAGGCTCTAATAGGCTTCAAAAAAGGGTGGGCTCGGGGCACAGAGCATTGCACAAATTAAAATTTGCTATTCTCACACTGATACTCCTCCCGGCCAATCTGGAAGTGAGTCTGAGACCTGTCACCCGATTGGTAAAAGGACAGGCGATCCTATTGGATGTCTAGGAGGGGGAGGGAGGAGACACACAGCAGAAGCCGCCATGATCCAGAGGAGGAGGAAAAATGAAAGCCGCCACCGCCCGTTGTTTGTAGGACACACTGCCTGCTCGCCCGCTACTTAGATGGGTAAATTCGGGGTGATGCCAGCTGACCGACTGGAGGGTGGGGGGGTTGTTTGCTGACCCACCCCACCGAAAAAAAAAAAAATAAAACCACCAGCTGCC
Source organism: Glandirana rugosa (assembly GCA_018402905.1). Lineage (NCBI taxonomy): Eukaryota > Metazoa > Chordata > Amphibia > Anura > Ranidae > Glandirana > Glandirana rugosa. The sequence continues at coordinate 522,468 of BLSH010413502.1, read as the reverse complement.
ACTGGACTGGAGCACTTGTCAAGATAGAAAAAAAAAATGTATGCGGCAAAATATAGTCAAATTCTTGAGGAGAATCTGCTGCCCTGTGCCAGAAAATTGTCAATGGGAAGAAGATTTTCCTTCCAACATGACAATGACCAAAAGCACACAGCAAAAATTACCACACAGTGGTTGAAGGAGAAAAATGTGAATGTCCTTGCATGGCCTAGTCAGAGCCCAGACTAAAACCCCATTGAAAATCCGACTTGAAAACTGAAATCCACAAACGGTCACCATCAAACTTAACTGAACATACTACAGGCCTCTGTACACTGCCCTACATTCTACTGACCTCTGTACACTGCCCTACATACTACTGACCTTTGTACACTGCTCTACATAGTATGGACCTCTGTACACTGCCATACATACTACTGACCTCTGCACACTCCCCTACATAGTACTGACCTCTGTACACTCCCCTACATAGTACTGACCTCTGTACACTGCCCTACATCCTACTGACCTCTGCACACTGCCCTAAGTCCTACTGACCTCTGTACACTGCCCTACATCCTACTGACCTCTGTACACTGCCCTACATAGTACTGACCTCTGTACACTGCCCTACATCCTACTGACCTCTGTACACTGCCCTACATACTACTAACCTCTGTACACTGTCCTACATAGTACTGACCTCTATACACTGCCCAACATCCTACTGACCTCTGTACACTGCCCTGCATATTACTGACCTCTGTACACTGCCCTACATACTAATGACCTCTGTACACTGCCCTACATATTACTGACCTTTGTACACTGCCCTACATAGTACTGACCTCTGTACACTGCCCAACATCCTACTAACTTCTGTACACTGCCCTACATACTACTGACCTCTGTACACTGCCCTACATACTACAGACCTCTGTACACTGCCCTACATATTACTGACCTCTGTACACTGCCCAACACCCTACTGACCTCTGTACACTGCCCTACATACTACTGACCTCTGTACAATGCCCTACATATTACTGACCTCTGTACACTGCCCAACATCCTATTGACCTCTGTACACTGCCCCACATCCTACTGACCTCTGTACACTGCTCTACATCCTACTGACCTCTGTACACTGCACTACATACCACTGACCCCTGTACACTGCTCTACATACTACTGACCTCTGTACACTGCCCTACATCCTACTGACCTCTGTACACTGCTCTACATACTACTGACCTATGTACAGTGCCCTACATCCTATTGACCTCTGTATACTGCTCTACATACTACTGACCCCTGTACACTGCTCTAAATACTACTGACCTCTGTACAGTGCCCTACATCCTACTGACCTCTGTACACTGCCCTACATACTACTGACCTCTGTACACTGCCCTACATACCAATGACCTCTGTACTCTGCTCTACATCCTACTGACCTCTGTACACTGCACTACATACTAATGACCCCTGTACACTGCTCTACATACTACTGACCTCTGTACACTGCCCTACATCCTTCTGACCTCTGTACACTGCTCTACATACTACTGACCTCTGTACAGTGCCCTACATCCTATTGACCTCTGTATACTGCTCTACATACTACTGACCCCTGTATACTGCTCTACATACTACTGACCTCTGTACAGTGCCCTACATCCTACTGACCTCTGTACACTGCTCTACATCCTACTGACCTCTGTACACTGCACTACATACTACTGACCCCTGTACACTGCTCTACATACTACCGACCTCTGTACACAGCCCAACATTCTATTGACCTCTGTACACTGCTCTACATACTACTGACCTCTGTACACTTCCCTACCTACCTACTGACCTCTGTACACTGCCCTACATCCTACTGACCTCTGTACACTGCCCTAAATCCTACTGACCTCTGTACACTCCCCTACATAGTACTGACCTCTGTACACTGCCCTACATCCTACTGACCTCTGTACACTGCCCTTCATACTACTAACCTCTGTACACTGCCCTACATAGTACTGACCTCTATACACTGCCCAACATCCTACTGACCTCTGTACACTGCCCTGCATATTACTGACCTCTGTACACTGCCCTACATACTGCTGACCTCTGTACACTGCCCTACATATTACTGACCTCTGTACACTGCCCTACATAGTACTGACCTCTGTACACTGCCCAACATCCTACTAACTTCTGTACACTGCCCTACATACTACTGACCTCTGTACACTGCCCTACATATTACTGACCTCTGTACACTGCCCTACATATTACTGACCTCTGTACACTGCCCAACATCCTACTGACCTCTGTACACTGCCCTACATACTACTGACCTCTGTACAATGCCCTACATATTACTGACCTCTGTACACTGCCCAACATCCTATTGACCTCTGTACACTGCTCTACATACTAGTGACCTCTGTACACTGCCCCACATCCTACTGACCTCTGTACACTGCTCTACATCCTACTGACCTCTGTACACTGCACTACATACCACTGACCCCTGTACACTGCTCTACATACTACTGACCTCTGTACACTGCCCTACATCCTACTGACCTCTGTACACTGCTCTACATACTACTGACCTCTGTACGGTGCCCTACATCCTATTGACCTCTGTATACTGCTCTACATACTACTGACTTCTGTACACTGCTCTAAATACTACTGACCTCTGTACAGTGCCCTACATCCTACTGACCTCTGCACACTGCTCTACATCCTACTGACCTCTGTACACTGCACTACATACTACTGACCCCTGTACACTGCTCTACATACTACTGACCTCTGTACACTGCCCCCCATACTACTGACCTCTGTACACTGCCCTACATCCTACTGACCTCTGTACACTGCTCTACATACTACTGACCTCTGTACAGTGCCCTACATCCTATTGACCTCTGTATACAGCTCTACATACTACTGACCCCTGTATACTGCTCTACATACTACTGACCTCTGTACAGTCCCCTACATCCTACTGACCTCTGCACACTGCTCTACATCCTACTGACCTCTGTACACTGCACTACATACTACTGACCCCTGTACACTGCTCTACATACTACCGACCTCTGTACACTGCCCAACATCCTATTGACCTCTGTACACTGCTCTACATACTACTGACCTCTGTACACTGCCCTACATCCTACTGAGCTCTGTACACTGCTGTACATCCTACTGACCTCTGTACACTGCACTACATACTACTGACCCCTGTACACTGCTCTACATACTACTGACCTCTGTACACTGCCCTACATCCTACTGACCTCTGTACACTGCTCTACATACTACTGACCTCTGTACACTGCTCTACATACTACTGACCTCTGTACAGTGCCCTACATCCTATTGACCTCTGTATACTGCTCTACATACTACTGACCCCTGTACACTGCTCTACATACTACTGACCTCTGTACAGTGCCCTACATCCTACTGACCTCTGCACACTGCCCAACATCCTACTGACCTCTGTACACTACCCTACATACTACTGACCTCTGTACATTGTCCTACATATTACTGACCTCTGTACACTGCCCAACATCCTATTGACCTCTGTACACTGCTCTACATACTACTGACCCCTGTACACTGCTCTACATACTACTGACCTCTGTACACTGCCCTACATCCTACTGACCTCTGTACACTGCTCTACATACTACTGACCTCTGTACAGTGCCCTACATCCTATTGTCCTCTGTATACTGCTCTACATACTACTGATCCCTGTACACTGCTCTACATACTACTGACCTCTGTACAGTGCCCTACATCCTACTGACCTCTGTACACTGCCCTACATACTGCTGACCCCTGTACACCACCCTACATTCTTCTTACACTGGCCAGAAATGAGAGCAGATAGCCAGGCCTGAAATTAGTTGACAAAATTATCCTGCGGTATCAGATGTTCTGTTTTCATGATGAACTCCAGCATCCGCCTTGTGGGGGTGACCAGTTACTCCTCAGACATGAAAAAAATTGTGAATAAAAGTGAATATTGAGTGTCTCCCTGAAGCTACATTTTAAGATAGGCTAAGTTTATTTTCCTACAGGGACATTCATTTTATAAGATTCCTAAGTTTTCTTTATGCGTTCTTCACTTTTTTTGGGGGGCTTGCTAGGTAATTTCTTTTAAAAAAAAAAAGGCGGAGCACCTTGATCTCTTTCATGTTGTCCAGGTAGAGCTACACCTCAAAGGTTGCCAACCCCTGATTTATAGCAAGGTAAACTGGTGAGTACCATCAAAGTGCAAATCTCTGCCCTACAGTCCTAACAAAGACTTTTAGTCTCCCATTTTTTGGGTAAGACTTTTATACAGGGTGTCTCTCATGTGGCTTCTCCTGTACAATCTCTGCAATGCCATTGTTCTGTTGGCTCTTTAAAGACTGGTTTTTGAACTTATTAGGGATATTGCCATATCCACTCCCATTCTCGATGGTGCAATCCTTGTCACCATCGCCCCTGCAAGATATGCGCCTGAGCTGGAGGCCTTATCTTGTAAAGAACCCATTTTTTGTCTTACAAAAAAATAAGGTTGTATTGAGGCCTAGTGCCTCCTTCCTTCTTAAGGTAGTTTCAGCCTTTTTATCTCAACCAGGGCATTGTTCTTCCATTTTCCTTCCTTTGGCTCCAGTACATCACAAGGAAATTTCCCTTCACTGCGTTGATGTGTTTTGTGCTGTAAAGGTTTACATTTCTTCCATTAGAAAGACTGACCTCTACGATAGGTGCCCCTTACGAGTAACAACATCCCTCTTTCAGACCTCCACTCTCTCCCCCTACCCAAGACCTCTAATCCCCATATTTGGCACTCCGACATTCCGCCCAAGCATGCGGGACCTCCAATTTGATATGCATTTTGAAACATTTGACTCCTTCATTTCTTTTCTAATTGCAGACTCATGACTAGTCACTACGTTGCATCACAATTTCACTCTTCGCTTGATTTCCTCTGCCGGGCTCAACTAACTACACAAATCTTTTCTTTACTTCCTCAGTTTACAAAGTTTTACGTATAGTTTAACCTCCAGGGCGTACGAACCCGCCTTACAGCCTCACGGTTTATACCCCTAATCTCCAGAACCCATCCCCCTCTCTCACCTCCAGACTTTCTCCCTACAACAATGAGCATTCCCCGTGGATAGCATCTCCAGTCAGAAAGATTACCTTCTTTACATTTGGAAATGTCGTGTTTTGTGTAGTTGCGTCACTTCCCTTTAAAGGAACACTACATGACCTCGGTTTCCTTCCTTTTACCTTCTTGTTACGGGACCAACTCTATTTTTCCGACTTTGAT
>BLSH010413502.1:476568-487220 GCA_018402905.1 Glandirana rugosa | reverse complement strand
ATCTACCGCTCAAAAACTTCAGCGTTTTTATGGGGCTATTGAATAACATGGAGAGCTTTAAAAAACGCTAAAAAATGTGGCAGTAAAAAACGCCCGTGTGTATGAGGCCTAATTCTTGAGAGTAGGTGCATAAATTTGGGGCAGGCTGGTAAGGGCCCCAGAGCATTACTCTGCCCAGGGGCCCGTGATGCTATTAAGACGGCCCTGAACCAGGTGAGGAGTACAAAGACAAGTGTGTCTTGCCTACAGTCAAGCATGGTGGGGGGAGTGTCATGGTCTGGGGCTGCATGAGTGCTGCCGGCACCGGGGAGCTACAGTTCATTGAGGGAATCATGAATGCCAACATGTCAGGTGACATACTGAAGCAGAGCATGATCCCCTCCCTTCGGAGACTGGGCCGCAGGGCAGTATTCCAACATAACGACCCCCAAACACACCTCCAAGATGACCACTGCCTTTCTAAAGAAGCTGTGGGTAAAGGTGATGAACTGGCCAAGCATGTCTCCAGACCTAAACCCTACTGAGCATCTGTGGGGCATCCTCAAAGTAAAGGTGGAGGAGTGCAAGGTCTCTAACATCCATTAACTCTATGATGTCATCATGGAGGAGTGGAAGAGGACTCCAGTGGCAACCTGTAAAGCTCTGGTGAATTCCATGCCCAAGAGGGTTAAAGCAGTGCTGGAAAATAATGGTGGCCACACAAAATATTGACACTTTGGGCCCAATTTGGACATTTTCACTTAGGGATATACTCACTTTTGTTGCCAGCGGTTTAGACATTAATGGCTGTGTGTTGAGTTATTTTGAGGGGACAGCAAATTTACACTGTTATACAAGCTGTACACTCACTACTTTACATTGTAGCAAAATATCATTTCTTCAGTGTTGTCACATGAAAAGATACAATAAAATATTTACAAAAATGTGAAGGGCGTACGCACTTTTGTGAGATACTGTAAGAATAAAGCAAATTGGGGATTTACTAGCCAGCGGATTTAAATTTTCACTCACTTTTGTGAGATACTGTATACACTATATTACCAAAAGTATTAGGACACCTGCCTTTACACGCACATGAACTTTAATGGCATCCCAGTCTTAGTCCGTAGGGTTCAGTATTGAGTTGGCCCACCCTTCGAAGCTATAACAGCTTCAACTCTTCTGGGAAGGCTGTCCACAAGGTTTAGGAGTGTCTATGGGAATGTTTGACCATTCTTCCAGAAGCGCATTTGTGAGGTAAGGTACTGATGTTGGACGAGAAGGCCTGGCTTGCAGTGTATGCGCTAATTCCTCCCAAAAGTATTCTATTGGGTTGAGGTCAGGACTCTATGCAGGCCAGTCAAGTTCCTCCACCCTAAACACGCTCATCCGTGTCTTTAGGGACCTTGCTTTGTGCACTGGTCCAAATCTTTTTTGGAGGGGGGGATTATAGTGTGGGGTTGTTTTTCAAGTTTGGCCCCTTAGTTATAGTGAAGGGAACTCTTAAGGCGTCAGCATACCAAGACATTTTGCACAATTTCATGCTCCCAACATTGTGGGAACAGTTTGGGGATGGCCCTTTCCTGTTTCAGCATGACTGCTCACCAGTGTACAAAGCAAGATCCATAAAGACATGGATGAGTGAGTTTGGAATGGAGGAACATGACTGGCCTGCACAGAGTCCTGACCTCAACTCAATAGAACACCTTTGGGATGAATTAGAGCAGAGACTGCGAGCCAGGCCTTCTCGTTGCTTCTGGAAGAATGTTCAAACATTCCCATAAACCTTGTGGACAGTCTTCCCAGAAGAGTTGAAGCTGTTATAGTTGCAAAGGGTGGGCCAGCTCAATATTGAACCCTATGGACTAATACTGGGATGCCATTAAATTTCATGTGTGTGTAAAGGCAGGTGTCCCAATACTTTTGGTAATATAGTGTATATTTATTTCAGGTACTTATATAGCGCCGTCAATTTATGCAGTGCTTTACATATACATTGTACATTCACATCAATCCCTACCCCACAAGGAGGTTACAGTTTATGGTCCCTAACTCACATACTAGGGCTTATTTAGACAGGAACCAATTAACCTACCAGCATGTCTTTGGAGTGTGGGAGGAAACCCACACAGGCACAGGGAGAACATGCAAACTCCAGGCAGGTAGTGTCGTGGTTGAGATTCGAACCAGTGACCCTTTTACTGCTACGTGAAAGTGCTACCCACTACACCACTGTGCCGCCCTAGTATATAATACATATACTGTTTGATGCCGTTAGTTAAGATGCTGCCACCTGGTCTAGCATTAGGAGGGGAGCATCTCTCCTAAAAAAAGGCTATAGTAAACAAAAAATTATATTTGGTTTACATGTAAAAAAAAGTTTAAGAGCCTATTACTTAGTACTAGAATTTTGTTAAATGCAATTATTTGGGTGACTTCCTTACAATAATCCAAGGAATCCTGCTAAGTAACACCCGGGAGCCTACTTTAGCCTAAAATCAATAAAAAACATAGCATACTAGGCACACAGGTTAGTTCATTTGAACTGTCTTAGTTTTATATACATGTAAACGGGTTTTTTATTCCAGAATGTACCTAGTAGCTGATTTACCTATTGAAACTTAAAGGTCTTTTACAGACCTTGGCATAAAAATGATACCGTTGTAAAGTCCAGGCGCATTCCTGCAGCAGCCTCCAGTAACCTGCATTAACAGATTATTGTGGGGACCCCTTGACAGGCAAAGCTCTGGCACTTGTTGAACCTTGAAGCTACCTCCCTCTCCACCTACACATTCCCATTGGCTTATCACTATGATGGGCTAACCCACTGGCCAATACAAATATGAAGGAGGCAGTAAGGTACAGGCAAGCTTTGTCACTATCGTGGGGCACCAATTTTTTGCTTGTCAGAATAGCCCCAACTTCATAAAATCTGGGTATTGGAGGTTGCTACAGTTACCTGCACGTAATAGCCAGATCAATTTTTATTTTATGACAGATTAATGTAATAAAATCTACAAAACCTGTAAAATGTATGTCTGGCTGGGGAATCCCTGCTGGTTCTATACAGATCTGCTTCAGGGTTGGAGAAGCAACCAGCGCAGATTCATTCCTGCAGCGAGACCAACGACAACCCCACATAACAACCTAAAATGGTCATAGTTAGGGCATATGGCAGTACCGGGGCATTCAATTATTTTTAATATGGGTGGAGCCTTTACTGTAGATGTGTTTTTGGGTTCAACAGAGGTCACAAGTGTTCCCCTGATGCCTGCTCATAAATGGCTAAAGAGACATAAGTCTATAGCAGGGTTTCTCAACCAGGGTTCCGTGGAACCCTAGGGTTCCTCCAGAGGTTGCGAGGGGTTCCTTGAGCAATGGTCAATTTCTACCTCTCAGATAAATTGAGTTGTCGATTTTTAACTTTTAGCAGGGGTTCCCTGAGACCAGAGAATTATTTCAAGGGTTCCTCTGTGTTGAGAAGGTTGAGAAAGGCTGGTCTATAGTATAGTATGTTAGCTACCTCTTTCTAGAAAGGCTAGCTATCTTGCTGTCTCTAAAGGATGAGTAGGGAATGGTTATGCGCTGCCAATTACAGTGTAAGGTTAACAGGTAATCTAAGGTATGTTATTAAGGCTGCTGCTGCCACCTATAGTGTTTCACACCACCTATAAAGTATTGAAAGCCAATGAGAAATGTGGAAGCGCTACCTTCAAGCAGTAAATCAATAGTAATGGTAAAAAATATTAAAATGTTTATAACAGGAAAGTAGTAAATGACAAATGCTTAGAATTAATAATAATGCGTAATACTTCAAAGTGCCTTAGTGCTAACCAAAAAGTGCATGTAAAGCAATATAAGAAACAATGGTATAATATAAACAAAAAGAACACACAAGTGCTTCTCATAAAGTGCATACGAATCCAGTAGATTAATAATATTGATAGACGTGCAAACAATGCTAACAAGTAAAGTGCTGATGGCATCAAACAATGAAATAAGCTGAAAGTCTACGAGTGTGAGCAAAGTCTATGGGAAAACATATGAGAAGGAATCCTTTCTTGTGAGGAATATAACAATCCACAAGTGGATGGTCAGGATAAAGAATGGCATGCTCCCTTCACCGGGTAGAGTGGACCCTCACCTCTAGAGAAGACCCCACCGGGTCTAGTCTCACATAGGTGCTGTATCTATAACATGCAGAACCGTGACCACACTGTGTCCTCCACCGGATGAAATGGAGGCTCACCTCAAACAATGACCCCAATGCAGTGGTGTATCATCCATGGATGCAGGGTGTTCACTGAACACGGGCCCTGAGGGGTGGGGGGGGCCGCTGTGCTCTGACCAACACTGCACCCATGGATGATCTCTCCATGACAGCCAGGGATGATCGGTGCGGTGTGGGCTTGCACACGGGCCCACCAATTTCATGATATGCCCCTGCCCCAATGGGTCTAGTAGCGCATGACTGACGCGGGTATATGTCCGGGTAGTACCCCGTTGTGGCTTGTAGTTGGAATCCCGTTATTAGTTTCTCCGATAGTAGATCGCCATATAAACAAAAAAATATCTCCAATAGTGCAATACGTATTTACCAAAGGTGAGAGAAAATGAATGCCATTGCCCCACTTATAATGCACTCACATTTATTAATAAAAAAAACAGCATAAAATCCAATAACATCCACGATAAAATGCATATAGGTCTCACGTGTCAGATGCAAGTACCACCGCCAGGCTGGACCTCTACATGTTTCACCACCCCACGTGGCTTGGAGTAATACGTTTATTCCTCCAGATGAAGATGTAGAGGTCCAGCCTGGCGGTGGTACTTGCATCTGACACGTGAGATCTATATGCATTTTATCGTGGATGTTATTGGATTTTATGCTGTTTTTTTTATTAATAAATGTGAGTGCATTATAAGTGGGGCAATGGCATTCATTTTCTCTCACCTTTGGTAAATACGTATTGCACTATTGGAGATATTTTTTTTTTGTTTACATGGTGATCTACTATTGGAGAAACTAATAGGGCATTCCAACTACAAGCCACAACGGGGTACTACCCGGACATATACCCACGTCAGTCATGCGCTACTAGACCCATTGGGGTCATTGTTTGAGGTGAGCCTCCAATTCATCCGGTGGAGGACACAATGTGGTCACGGTTCTGCATGTTATAGATACAGCACCTATGTGAGACTAGACCCGATGGGGTCTTCTCTAGAGGTGAGGGTCCACTCTACCCAGTGAAGGGAGCGCGCCATTCTTTATCTTGACCATCCACCTGTGGATTGTTATATTCCTCACAAGAAAGGATTCCTTCACATATGTTTTCCCATAGACTTTGCTCACACTCGTAGACTTTCAGCTTATTTCATTGGTTGATGCCATCTGCACTTTACTTGTTAGCACTGTTTGCACGTCTATCAATATTATTAATCTACTGGATTCGTATGCACTTTATGAGAAGCACTTGTGTGTTCTTTTGTTTATTTTATGACATTGTTTCTTATATTGCTTTACATGCACTTTTTGGTTAGCACTAAGGCACTTTGAAGTATTACGCATTATTATTAATTCTAAGCATTTGTCATTTACTATTTTCCTATTATAAACATTTTAATATTTTTTACCATTTTTATTATTGATATCTTGCTGTCTCTGCCATTGATGAATTTAGTTCAGGAAAGTCAGATAAAGTTAGAGCTCTCAATCTGCAGACTTCTTCCAGTTCAGCAACTCATAATGTACTGAAGCCATTGGGAAAGAATGCTGGCAAGAAAACCGGTATTTTTAAAAGAAGGTATGGAGGACATGCAATTCTTTTCTTTTCCTTCCATGATGCAGTACGGGGTGCCTGAGTGACCAACTGTGAGGCCCCAACTCCATGAAGTGGGGGTGGGGGATCCCTAACCCTATGTATGCTCCAAGCAGATAATTGTAGAGCTTACACAGGCTGTTTTCACTTAACTTTACAGAGTGAAAGGGAAAGAGGAGCAACAAAGACAGGTGAATGTAAAGAGCTTGGGAGTAGGTAAAGCAACAGACAGAATATTTTATTTTGCCCTACATGTCAAAGAACATGTTCACATTAAGGACATAAGGAGTAACATACTTACCATAAGGCACATGCAGGCATATAATTATGTCAGAAGGGTAACAAGGCAGGACATGTATTTATACAGGGTTTTCTTTCTTTTATTGGAATGTGGAGCACTCCTGAGCCCTGTATTCTGTTTGATCCGCACCCCTGAGCTCGGTGCAATACATAATCCTGAACACTGCACAATGCACACCCCTGTGCCCTGTGTGATATACACTCCTAAACCCTACACCCTGTGTGATATGCACTCCTGAATCCTGCACCCTGTGTGATAGATATGTACTCCTGAATCCTACACCCTGTGTGATATGCACTCCTGAACACTGCTACCTGTGCGATATGCACTCCTGAGCCCTAAACCCTTCACGATATGCACTCCTGAGCCCTGAACCCTTCACAATATGCAATCCTGAACCCTTTTCCCTGCACGATATGCACTCCTGAGCCCTGAACCCTTCACAATATGCACTCCTGAGCCCTGAACCCTTCACGATATTGCACTCCTGAGCCCTAAAACCCTTTATGATATGCACTCCTGAGCCCTAAACCCTTTACAATATGCACTCCTGAGCCCTAAACCCTTTGTGATATGCACTCCTGAGCCCTAAACCCTTTATGATATGCACTCCTGAGCCCTGAACCCTTCACGATATTGCACTCCTGAGCCCTAAAACCCTTTATGATATGCACTCCTGAGCCCTAAACCCTTTACAATATGCACTCCTGAGCCTTAAACCCTTTGTGATATGCACTCCTGAGCCCTAAACCCTTTATGATATGCACTACTGAGCCCTAAGCCCTTCACAATATGCACTCCTGAACCCTTTGCCTTGCACGATATGCACTCCTGAGCCCTGAACCCTTCACAATATGCACTCCTCTGCCCTGAACCCTTCACAATATGCACTCCTGAACCCTTTGCCTTGCACGACATGCACTCCTGAACCCTTTGCCTTGCACGATATAAACTCCTGAGCCTTGTACTCTGTGCATTACATATTCCTAAACCTGGCACCCTTTGCGATATTCAGTCCTGAGCCCTGACCATACCCATCATTTGAAGTGGTGCCACATTACTTCTGTTCCTCGGAGGATGATATATAGCCACTTGCCAATGTTTGTTTTCATAATTAGACTTGCTAAACAGAATAATAATATGGCTTAGTATTATACATTAATTGGTACCATGTTTTATTCTACATTAATGGAACTAAGTCCAGCATATATTTATAAGCTGCATGGACTTTTCTGTTTTTTATCAAAAGGTGGCTTATTAAGGTAAGCAGCCCTCAGGAGCTACACAGAGGTACATTGGTTTAAAGAAAACCTGTTCCTAGAAAACAGAGAACTGCCAGTACTAGATGACAGGATGAACAAGAAGCCGGCACATACTATTATCATTATAAATCTTACTTTCTGAAGCTGCTAAACCAGGGAAATATGCAGTATGCAAATTTTGACTTTGCTGTAAGTCAGGGCCCAGGCACTCCCCTGTATCCCACAATGCTATGTAGGCACTTGAAAGTCCTAAAGACTTGTGTATGTGGTATGTGCTTATGTTCTGACTTGGGAAGAAATCACGTTTTGCATGTGATCTGGGGTCTCCTGGAGGGGCACAGGAGAAGAATTCTAACAAGCATATGGTATATAAAAGCACCTCAAGATACCTCCTGTCTTATAGCAATGCCAGGTTGCAGAATATTTTCTAGTGAAAGGCTCACTCCATAGTCAGAGGGCAGGCTGCTAAGATGAGGTTATATGGATTAATCCATCAATAATATTGATGGAAGCTCTGTGTTCTAGGACAGCCATATAGTAAAGGGGTTGCAATTCCACATATACAAAGCAGAAACCTGAAGCCACAGCAGGCAGGGGGAATTTATGTTCCGCTGTGCAGTAAATACATCAAGTGGTCATTGTGGATAATGGGGCTTGCATCTTAGTCAACAAAGCATTGGTGTATAAACAAGACTTGGTGCAATGTTTAATTCTCCTTCAGTGAATGCCTCCTCCATTCATATCTAATAGATATTCTGCACCCAGGACAAATTCATCATTTACATATTTACCCATATCACAGGGTCCACGGCCTATGTCAATCCAGTAACTATAAAAAACATAATTCTGACACTTAAAGCGGTTGTCTACCCTGTTAAAAAAATAAAATAAAAAAATAAAAACCTGCAAGACAATAGCATAATGAGCTAGTATGCACCTCCGGATTGCCTGAGACACAGGCAGTGGCACCACAGGCTCCCGTGGCTGTCAATCAAAATCAGTCAGCCAATCAGGGGAGAGAGGGGGTGGGGCCGGGTCGGGGGCCCATGTCTGAATGGATACACTGAGCTCTGACTTGGCTCGGGTGCCCCCCTGTAGCAAGCTGCTGGCTGAGGGGACACTCACCAGAGGGAGGGGCCAGGAGCACCGAAGAGGGACCCGAGAAGAGAAGGATCCAGGCTGCTCTGTGCAAAACCAACTGCACAGAGGAGGTAAGTGTAATATGTTTGTTATTTAACCACTACAGATCCATGCTATAGCCAAAAGACGGCTACAGCACGGACCTGAATTGCCGGGAGAGCGTCCATGTATGTCCTCCTGAGCATGCGCTGTCAGCGTGCTCTGTGATCACCAAGTCCATGAGACTCGGTTGATCACAGATTGGAGTAAGGGGTCGATCCCGCCCCCTTACCACATGATCAGCTGTCAGCCAATGATCACACAAACAGAAGATCGGTGATCGATAATTTTTTTCCCTCACACTGTCAGCGTGAGGGGAAAAAGAAGCTGATCAGCGGCTTCTGTCAGAGGGACATTGGTCCCTTGCACAGAGAGCCGCAGATGGCTCATCTGTGCCCACCAGTACCCCCCACCAGTGCCACCTGCCAGTACCCACCAGTGCCACCTGCCAGTACCCACCAGTGCCATCTACCAGTGCCCACTAGTGCTGCCAATCAATGCCCATCAGTGCCACATCATTAGTGCCACCGATCAGTGCTGCCTGTCCGCTTCACCTACCAGTGCCCATCAGTGCCACCCATCAGTGTCACCTATCAGTGCCGCTTATCAGTGCCACCGTTCAGTGCCCTTCAGTGCCCTCCATCAGTGCCAACCATCAGTGCCACCCATCAGGGCTTATCAGTGCCCATTAGTGCCGTCCTATCAGTGCAGCCTATCAGTGCTCATCAGTGCAGCCTTTCAGTGCCCATCAGTGTAGCCTATCAGTGCCCATCAGTGTAGCCTATCAGTGCCCATCAGTGCACCCTCATCAGCGCACATCAGTGAAGAAAAAAAAATTACCTGTTTTCAAAATTTTATGAAAAACTATGAAACTGTTTTTTTGTTTTTTTTTCAAAATTTTCAGTCCTTTTTTTGTTTTTTTTAGCAAAAAATAAAAAACCTAGTGGTGATTAAATACCACCAAAAGAAAGCTTTATTTGTGGGGAAAAATTATAAAAATGTCATATGGGTACAGTGTAGCGTGACCGCACAATTGTCATTCAAAGTGCAACAGCACTGAAAGCTGAAAATTGGTCTGGGCAGGAGGGGAGTTTAAGTGCCCAGTAAGCAAGTGGTTAAACTCCGCAGCACCCCTACCAAAATGAAAATGAAAATAAATAGTAAGCCTACATTACAGAACCTCTAACACAACACTCCTTCATCTGAACACTTAATAAATAACCGAATCTCTACATATACACCAACTCTTACCCCTTAAAGTGTACGTAAGGGTAAAACTTTTTTAAAACATTTTTGGTTAGAGGGGAAAGATTTAGACCTTCTGGCAGGTTTCTGCTATTAATAAAGGAAAAGAAATAAAGGCCCGTGACACTGAGTTACGTCTATACATTACTTATCCTAATAGCAATGTTTATTCAAATATTGACATTTTATTGCATCCCCATGTCATAAAACAAACACACATTAAAAGAGAGGGAAAAATAAAGAAAAAGCAGAAAAATTGCAAACTCATTATTGGTTACTTAAATTAGTAAAGATAAAAGTATTCGGGATCCATTAGGTCCCCTCTTCAGGTTTTATACAATGAAATAACCACAACAGAAATGAGCTATCTGTATTCTTCTTGCAGGAAAACAATCTATTGCTAGAGCTCAGAAGTAGTGTTGAGCGAACCCGGACTGTAACGTTCGGGTCCGTACCGAACTTTAGGGTGTCCGTGGCACGGACCCGGACCCGGACCCGGACATTTCAAAAATCGTTCGGGTTGGCCCAGGCCCAGGCACGGTGCCTGTGGGATTTCAAGCCATGCCTGGGCTTGCAATGTCAGGCCCAAGCGAGTTGTGATGAAGACTCGAGATCGTTATCTAACAAAAGGACGTTCTTCTTATGTCTATCGAGTAAAGACAACACCAATAAAGTAACATATTTTGGACTTCTCCCCTGGATTACCTAGGGCTTATGAAAATAGAAATGATTAAATTCATTGGTTATTACTCAAACGTTAAAAAGACGAAAAAGAAATAAAAAGGGAGAGAAAATTACACACAAACAAAATACTGTACCCCTACGTTATTTTACAGTTATAAACTTATTTGTAACGATAAT
>BLSH010413502.1:461536-472037 GCA_018402905.1 Glandirana rugosa | reverse complement strand
TCCCCATTTATTTGTAGGGCACTTGCCCTAGTTTGAAGATGATTTTAGAACAGTTATATGGCTTCTACCGTTAATTAATACTTTTCAGACACAGTTTGAAGATGATCCACATTCACCTCCATTTTTGCTTTTTTTATGTTTTTATTTTTTAAAAAATATTTACAGTTATTTCCCTGTCCCCATTTTTTTGTAGGGCACTTGCCCTACCCTTACCCCCATTTTACTTCCTTTTGCAGCCCTCTAGGGCTTTCCAGGACTTTGTTACAGCCATTTTTGTGCATAAAAGTTCGGGTCCCCATTGATTTCAATGGGGTTCGTTGTCCGTGCGATCGTTCGGGTTCCGTCCGGACCCGGACCCGGACTTTGTCCCGAAGTTCGGACGGACCAGCAGAACCCGAACTTCTAGAGGTTCGCTCAACTCTACTCAGAAGCAATGGAACATCCATTCTCTGTAGGCAATTTAAGATGAAATCATTTCATGATTAACAAAAAAATGTCCAATATTTTGTCTGATTCTCAAGGGAATGTTTGCAAATCCGGTATCCATAGATTATTATTATTGTAGAGGATTTATATAGCGCTGACAGTTTGCGCAGCGCTTTACAACATGAGAGCAGACAGTACAATTACAATACAATTCAATACAGGAGGAATAAGAGGGTCTTGCTCGTTAGAGCTTGCAATCTAAGAGTTAGATTGCTTAGGCCCATTCAGAATCTATTATTTTATATATATGCACTCCCATTTCTTGGGTATTGTCTAACATCTTATTCCTATATAACTTCCTAACCAGAGGTATGCGCAGCCTATTGCATTAGGGTGTGCACCCCAAAGCTTAACACATCTGTGTGTGTGTGTGTGTATAACATAGTCTACTATGCTTCAGTTATGTATGAACACAGTGAGTGATTGGTACCAATCACTCACTGTGTTCATTCACAATAGGAAGGGGCCAGTAAATGACACAGGGGCCCGGGCAGCAGAATCTGTGCTACATGGGGTGTTTAGGGTGTGCCCAGGCACATCCAGCACACACTGTACGCACGCCTATGATCCTAACACTCTTATTTTTTAACTCTTCTCTTTTTTAAAAAAAAAATCTTACATTTAATTGTATTGAATTGAACCTTTTTATTTTTAACTTTTTCTGTTATAGTATACTTGCAGTTATAATTGTATTTGTAATAAACTACTTTAAATGTAATAAAATATACTGAAAACACGTGTAACTTTAAAAAAGGTTAAATTGGAATTCCAGGCTAAACTTAACTAGTCCTAAAATGCTCCCTTCCACCTCCTAACACCTATGCTGATAAACCTGTGTAAAAAAAAAGATGTATATAATTACCTATTTTCAGCCTGCTCCAATCCCTGTTATGTGAACCGCCCACCCGCGGCAGTCAGCGGTGGCTGCAGGGGAGAGGAGGAAAAGCCAACAACAAATGGGCCATAGCAACCTATGGGTGACTTCACCACTCCAGGCTTTACCAGCTGCCCTTGGCTGATACAGGGAATCATGTCACCAGACCGGAATGGCATGAAAGTAGGTAAGTATATATGTTTTTCTTACACAGGTTAATCAGCATTGGCGTTAAGAGGGGGGAGGGGGGAGCATTTCTCCTATCGTTCACTGACAGACGCAGCTCTCCATTACATGTGGGGTTTATGCTGGTCTCACTAGGAGTTAACTAGGCAGGGAAAAGAAACAGCTGACCCCTCCCATGGGGGCCGTCCTCTCTTCCCACATAAACCCCCTCATAGCATAGCTCTTCAGTTCTAATGCCTAGTTTGCAAGGATCCAGGGTAGCGGTGTTGCTGTATCCTCTGACTGGTACCCTGGTTGCGTTTTTGGTCCGGTGACCATGCCTCAAAAAAAAAAAAAAAAGGTCTCGTAGACCTTCCCTTTCAGAGTGGACGTCTATTCAGTCCACGGCTGGGTGAGATCATCAAGGATTTCACAGGAGGTAAGTGCCCTTGCTCCCAGAGCCCAGAGGCGTGAGTTTTGCCGTAGACAGGGGTCCCCTACCTCGGGTCAGTAAGGGACCCGCCCCGGTAGGTCACTGCAGGGGCCGGGTACCGGCAGTGGCAGCGTGCAACCAGCAAGGCGGAGGACAAACCTCCTCAGCCTGATGAGTTGCTTCCACCCGGGCTTCGGGTGGGGGACGTTTTCTGAGTTTGACACTCTGCCACCAGTCAGGGTCAGGTTCTTCCCTTCGACTTAGGGCTCCCGCAGGCACCCCGGGAGGCCCTCTTCGGGGCTGTACAAGCACTCGAACCAAGGGGTGATCGTGCCAGTGCCTCCAGCGAGAGGTTTCAAGGTTTTTTTACTCACATCTGTTCGGGGTCCCCAAAAAAGGGGGAGCGTCCGGCCAGTACTGGACCTGAAGGCCCTGAACCGGTATGTTGGGGCGCGGAAAATCCGGATGGAATCTATCCACTCAGTTGTAGCCGCCCTCCATCAGGGGGGATCTTTGGCATCTCTGGACATCAGGGATGTGTACCTCCATGTACTTATCTGTCCACGGCATCAGCGTTTCTTTCGCTTTGCAGTGGGAGACCTCCATTATCAATTCGTGGCATTCCCTTTCGGTCTAGTCTCAGCCCTCAAGTTTTTTCACAAAACTGGTGGTCCAGTATTGGCGTTGCTGCGACAGAGAGGCATTGCGGTAGTAGCCTACCTAGACGACCTGCTCCTGCGAGCGGATGAGAATGTGAGGATCACAATGACCTCGCTGTGTCTCTATCCCGTTGCCTGGAGTATCTGGCCAGTTCCTGGACTCAGAGCAGGAAAAGGTTTTCCTTCCTCCAGCCAAGTTGTAGTCACTGCAGTCGGCAGTGCAAACTTTCCTGTCACACCGACGGTCTTCATTACGAGTGGGGGCTGGGGCTCCTGGTCTTGACTTTCGAGTCGATACCATACGCCCAGAGTCACACTCGTCTCCTTCAATGAGCAATTTTGGCTCGGTGGGACAGGTCCCTTCGGTCCTTGGAACTTCTGATCCGTCTGAGCTCCCAGACCAGGGCGCCTCTGACCTGATGGTTTCGGGACTCTGCGTTGATTCAGGGGAGGTCGTTCCTACCCCTTCCGTGGGTGATCATCACCACGATGACAGTCCTTTGGACTGGGGCGGAGTCCTGGGACAGCTGTCTGCCCAGGGCCGTTGGTCGGCACAGGAGGCTCGCCTCCCCATCAATGTGCTGGAGCTGAGAGCAATCAGATCATGCTTTTTTCTCTGGAATGCAGGGTCGTCCGATTCGAATTCAGTCGGACGATGCCACAGCAGTGGCGTATGTGAACCATCAGGGCGGCACAAGGAGTCCAGCGGCGGAGGCAGCTCTGATACTGTGTTGGGCGGAACGTCACGTTCCAGCAATCTCCGCCGTTTGCATTCCAGGTGTAGAGAACTGGCAGGCGGACTTTCTCAGTCGCCAAACGCTGGACCAGGGAGAGTGGTCTCTCCACCCAGAGGTGTTCAATGAGATTTGCCGCAGATGGGGGACGCCGGACGTGGATCTCATGGCGTCTCGGTTCAATCACAAGGTGAAGACCTTTGTGTCCAGAACGGAGGATCTGTTGGCAGTGGCCACGGACGCTCTGGTGGCCCACTGGGGCCGTTACCGCCTTCTGTACGCCTTCCCTCCGATAAACTGCTTCCGCAATTGATATGCAGGATAGTGGCGGAGGGAATACCAATATATCCTGGTGGCTCCAGATTGGCCTCGGCGCACTTGGTACGCTGACGTGGTGCAAATGGTGGCAGACGCCCCTTGGTGGCTTCCGCTGCAAGACGACCTTCTGTCTCAGGGGCCCATCCTGCACCCTGCTTTACCCTCGCTGGCTTTGACGGCTTGGCTATTGAGTCCCAGGTGCTAAGAGACAGGGGAGTCGCTGACTCGGTGATCCCTACATTGTTGAAGGCTCGCGAGTCTACTTCTCGCAAGATTATCACCGCACCTGGAAGGCTTGTATAGCTTGGTGCGAGGCGGAGGGTCTTAACCCTCGCTCTTATGTTGTGTCCAGGGTCCTGACTTTTTTTTTTGCAGCAGGGCCTGAACAAAAAACTGGCTTTGAGCACTCTCAAGGACCAGATATTGGCTCTGGCGACTCCTTTTCAGGGACCTTTGGCTTCGCACTCGTTGATTCGTACCTTTGTACAAGGTGTGCGACATGTGGCGCCTCGGGTGAAGGTTCCGATGGCTTCGTGGGAGCGGAATTGGTGCTTTCTGTACTTCAGAAACCGCCATATGAGAATATCAGGGAGATTTCTTTACAACTGCTGTTGCAGAAGGTGGCCTTTTTAGTTGCCATCACTTCCGCCAGACGGGTGTCTGAATTAGCAGCACTATCGTGCAAGTCTCCCTACCTGGTCCTGTATAAGGACAAGGCAGTCTTGCGACCATCTCCTTCATTCCTTCCGAAGGTGGTTTCTTCCTTTCACATTAATGAAGATATTGTTCTGCCTTCGCCCACCGCACCCAAAGGAATTTGAGTTGCATGCTTTGGATGTAGTGAGGGCCTTACGAGTGTATTTGGCTGCTACAGCTTCTCTTCGTAAAGCTGATGCCTTGTTTGTGCTGTCAGAGGGTCCTCGCAAAGGGTTGGCAGCCTCGTCGGCTACGATTTCTCGTTGGATCTGACAGACCGTGACCCATGCGTATTCTATTCGGGGCAAGGTTCCCCCTTTTCCGGTCACAGCTCATTCTACCCGGGCTGTTAGCACTTCCTGGGTTTCCAGGCACCAGGTCTCGGTGTCGCAGGTGTGCAAAGCGGCCACTTGGGCCTCGGTTCACACTTTCACTAAGTTTTATAAAGTTGATGTGTTTGCATCTTCGGATGCTGCTTTGGCTGCAAAATTTTGCAGGCGGCAGTGTAGGCGCGTCTGGCGCCTCCTTAAAGGTTCAGTTGGGTACTGTTAGTGTTTACCCACCCCTCTTTTTGACACAGCTTGGGGACATCCCCACACGTAATTGAGAGCTGCGTCTGTCAGTGAACGATAGGAGAAAAGGGGATTTTATTAAAACTTACCGTAAAATCCTTTTCTCCGAGTTCACTGACAGACGCAGCACCCACCCCTCTGTGCTCTGTTCTTGTACGGCTTGTGTACGAACTGAAGAGCTATGCTATGAGGGGGTTTATGTGGGAAGAGAGGACGGCCCTCATGGGAGGGGTCAGCTGTTTCTTTTCCCTGCCTAGTTAACTCCTGGTGAGATAAGCATAAACCCCACACGTAATGGAGAGCTGCGTCTGTCAGTGAACTCGGAGAAAAGGATTTTACGGTAAGTTTTAATAAAATCCCTTTTTTTAGGATTAGTTAGGTTTAGCCTGAAATTCTACTAAAATATCAGCAGGGCTCTGATAAAAAAGACACTAAACAATATCCTTATTTTTCAAAAATAATCCATACACATCCACTACTTAATGTCCCTGTAATATTTTTTTCATGACATTGTTTCTTAGTGTGTTTTCCTGCATCTTTTTTTTATCTTTCCTCTTCCCCCTCGGTTCTGTTTGTTCAAATTGGGCAAGTGTACATTAGTTGTGGTCATGTGCACTGCACTATGCACACTACAAATCCTATATTCTGTAGTCCCTAGCGGTGCCGGTACAAGGCAGAGCCGGGACAAGGGGTGGGCAGGAGGGTCGGCTGCCCTAGGCGCAATGGTTTATTGCAGAAATTTGGGCACTCTGACCCCAACACTAAGGGAAGGGGGGCACAGTTTGGCATCTTTGCCCTGGGTGGCGCTGGGTGGCCTTGTCTTGGCTCTGATACAAGGTCATATAGCGCCCACAGCAAAGGTGCCAAATGGTGCCCCCGCCCCAAAAAAACTATGAACATTATGTGTCAACAAAATCCCCCCCCCCAAAAAAAAAAATATCAAGCACTAATCTTCACACTTGACCCCTAAGCATACTGTAAATTCCCATTACAAACCAAATTTCTCCCCAAACAAAAATCCCCCCGCTTCCTAGTACAAATCCCCTCTCCCAGCTCAAATTCTCTCCCTCTCCAAATCCCCCCTCCTAGCACAAATCCTCTACCCCTCAAATTTCCCCTCTGAGCATAAATCCTCCCCCTCCAAATCCCCCTCTCTCAGCATCACATCCCCTCTCCTAGCACTAATCCCCCACCCCTAAATTTCCCCTCCTATCAAAAATCCCCCCAATCATCCCTATTAGCACAAATGCTCCACCCAAATCCCGCTTCCTAACACAAATCCACCCTCCTAGTACAACCCCTTTTTAAATAATCCCTTCTAGCACAACCCCCTAAATCCCCACTGTGCCCAGGGCAGCTTCCCCTCTTGCCCACCCCTTGTCCCGGCCTTGGTCCCTAGGCCATCTCCATCTCCATCTGTTCCTTTATACAGGGAATCATGGAGAATGAACTTTAGTTTAGTGTCACTTTAGGTCTATTAATGTCTATTAAATATTAATAACCTCCCTGTGTGTCATCCATTGAAAAATAATAACGTTTGTTTCTGACCCATATCATTTTGCTTCCTTAAGCCTAGTACACACAATGAGAATATCGAACGAATGATTGTCCATTTATTCTTGCATGTTTTTTTCTTGCATGCTAGTCTCCATATCGAAAACGAACAGATTACTAAACCCACGAAAATTCTCATAAAACAGAATACAACTTTGGAAGTAATGTAATATTTTTTATTATATTGTATGTATTCTTTCGTTTCCGAGCATGCGGGGTCTGGGTCACTCAATTTTTTTTTGTATAAATGCTATACTAATTACACAAAAATCATTTGTTCTGTTATTTTACGAGAAAAATGTTTGTGTTTGTCCAGTGGCGGCTGCTGGGTTTTTTTGGGGGCAAACAACCCCCCCACGGTCAGCCAGCAGCATCCACCCCACCCATGCTGTCGGTCAGTTCACCCAGCCAGCTTCACCTGCCATGAATATATAAAAAAAATATATCAAGCTTCCGGGGTCGTAGCTCGGTCACAGAGACTCCAAATTTGGGGGGGGGGGGGTAGGTTGCCGCAGTCCTACCCCACCACTGGTAAACATTTGGGGCTAGTTTAAATACAAGCTGGCACACGCTGTTTGCAGCAGACTGAGAGGATGAGCTCACAGTGCCTCTCACTTCTTGTCAGAGGCACTGAGCTCAATGGAAAGCTTGGAGCCTTGGACCAATGGTAAAGCATCATTGGTCCAAGCTGTCCAATAAAAATGCTGCAGTGGAGGCTCTCCTCTCACTGCAGTGTAATAAAAAAAAAGACAAATGCTCCCTTCCAGCACAGCCCTCTTAACTACAAGGAAAAAACATGGGTTTATGGGTATAAGGGAGAATCTGCTGCTGCTGAAAAGGTCCTTTTTAAGCTTATTGGATAGCATAGGGAAGGGTTAACACCCTAGTAATTAGTGTTTTGCTGTCTATGTTTCTGTTTAGAAGATTTCACTTCACTTCCTGTCCCAATGATAATTGGATTTTGAAAATTTTGGGTTGTTGTGGAAACAAGGATTGGTGATAAAGCATCAGTGGAGACCCCTTTTTCCCATAATAACTCTTACAGGAGTGAATTTGCCTTCCTATGGGGGAGATTTCCTCTCACTTCCTGTTGTCTCCCTCCGTTTGTAAGTAGGATGTTTGTAATTAGGGGACTGCATGTACTGTGAAATTACTGGTTTGATGTTATAACTTCAAACTTCAGTAATTTGTCTGTTAAGCCAACTGCTTGAGTAGAGTTTTTGAAAATATAGTACATTACCTTAAAAACAATGTATAATAATTATTTGTATATTACTTACATATGGTAATTAACCACTTGCTGCCCAGGCCAATTCTGACACTTCTCTCCTACATGTAAAAATCATCAATTTTTTTGCTAGAAAATGATTTAGAACCCTCAAACATTATATATATATTTTTAGCAGACACCTTAGGGAATAAAATGGCAGTTGTTGCAACTCTTTATGTCACACAGTATTTACGCAGTGAGAATCGAATACGTAACTTGTAAATATGTAACCTCCATGTATCTGGCTCTGATATAAGCCAGTGCCTCACCATATTATTGGTACCAAATGTTTACAAATGGTGACATACACTATATTACCAAAAGTATTGGGACACCTGCCTTTACACGCACATGAACTTTAATGGCATCCCAGTCTTAGTCCGTAGGGTTCAATATTGTGTTGGTCCACCCTATGCAGCAATAACAGCTTCAACTCTTCTGAGAAGGCTGTCCGCTCTAATTCATCCCAAAAGGTGTTCTATCGGGTTGAGGTCAGGACAGTCGAGTTCCTCCACCCCAAATTAGCTCATCCATGTCTTTATGGATCTTGCTTAATGCAGTGTCAGTGTTCCAAATCATTTAGTGCAGGGGGGGTTATGGTGTGGGGTTGTTTTTCAGGGATTGGGCTTGGCCCCTTAGTTCCAGTGAAGGGAACTCTTAAGGCGTCAGAATACCAAGACATTTTGAACAATTTCATGCTCCCAACATTGTGGGAACAGTTTGGGGATGGCCCCTTCCTGTTCCAAACATGACTGCGCACCAGTGCACAAAGCAAGGTTCATAAAGACATGGATGAGTGAGTTTGGGGAGGAGGAACTTGACTGGCCTGCACAGTCCTGACCTCAATGCGATTGAATACCTTTGGAATTAATTCAAGTGGAGACTGCGAGCCAGGCCTTCTCTCCAACATCAGTGCCTGACCTCACAAATGCACTTCTGGAAGAATGGTCAAACATTCCCATAGACACACTACAGAACTTGTGGACAGCCTTCCCAGAAAAGTTGAAGCTGTTATAGCTGAAAAGGGTGGGCCAACTCAATATTGAACCCTACGGACTAAGACTGGGATGCCATTAAAGTTCATGTGCGTGTTAAGACAAGCGTCCCAATACTTCTGGTAATATAGTGTACTTTTCACATAGAAAACTTCTTGCTACTAAAAGACAAAATTAGCTTGTGGGTGATTCACTCCATCGATGTCCAAGTGGACTGACCCTTTAAAAAAACAGGCAATTTTATTGTGATTGCCATTCCGGGGAGGCTTCTGATGACTAAGTGAAAGAGATGCAACTCTGCAATTACTAAGTCGTAAGTGATTATTGATGTGTAAAACTTAAATAAAGTGCATTTGGCTGCCTATCAACTAAATCCAGTTCACACCAACATCTGCAGGGAGGCAGAAAAAAATAATTTTTGTAATGGAGTTATAATGTAGCACACTTAAAAAAAAAAACTGCCGCGCTGTCAGGAAGGCTTGGAAGGCATAGCGGCAGCAATATGTGAAACAAGTAGATCATTACTGGCTCGGAAACATCTCCTACAAGGCATTTGGAACATAATTTTATGAAATACTCTCACCCGCTCACCTTAATTCACATGGTGGAGGCATAATTGTTTTTTAATCAGATAGCTTTATGTCTAAACAACAATGTTCTATCAAATCTGAGGGTGTTTATGCCTATTGACATAAAAGTGTTGGAAGCATAGCCAAGCCTGCAAATGACAATAAAGTAAACTTCAGGCATATAAATTAATCTATATCTGTGTAGCCAGCCAGTTTACCAAAAGGGCCATTCTTAAGCCATACGATCAGAAAATCGTACAAAAGGTACCGCTTTCGAAGTGATTGTATGCCCCTGACCACTCACATGGGCGAGGCGGACTCGTAGGCTGTGCAGGGCGACCGTGAAATACAATCTTCCCAAATTCATACGTTTTGTATGAAAATCATATCTCGGGATCGGGCCGCCCGGCAAACCTCACATTAAGGAATTCAATCTCTGAATACACAGTGCATTTAAATAAGTCCAAACACGATGGTTCTGACACTTTCTGGGATCCTAGGAAGGGAATACATTAGCATTGGTTCCCCTTACGATCAAAGTCTTTGAAGTTTAGACTCTATTTATCCGATATAAATTTCCGCATTCAAATATGTACGTGTTATTGATATGTCATGTTCCTAACTGAAGTTATGAACGGTGTGTATTTTTTGGTAAGTTTTCAGAACAAGGGGAGGTCGCGGGGAAGTCATGTTGTCCTGTCCTAATTTACAATGCTCGTACATAGTGTTGAGCGAACCCGGACTGTAACGTTCGGGTCCGTACCGAACTTTCGGGTGTCCGTGGCACGGACCCGGACCCGGACATTTCAAAAATCGTTCGGGTTCGGTCCGGGGTTCTGCTATTTTACTCCACGTGTTGAGAAGCTGCAGGGCAGCCAATCAACAAGCGTTTCACTGGTTTGCCCTTAGAAGCCATCACAGCCATGCCTACTAATGGCATGGCTGTGATTGGCCAGTGCATCATGTGACCCAGCCTCTTTATAAGCTGGAGTCACAGTGCTGCAGTCACATGCTCCTTGGGTTAGTGTAGGGAAAGGAAGCTAAACGCTTGAGGGACAGATTTGAGACATTTTAAGACCTGATCCTGCATCCTGAGATAGATTACTTTACTACTGCTGTCTGTGCTGTTGCTCTGAGGACAGATAGCAGAAATTGTGCCTGTGGGCTTTCAAGCCA
>BLSH010413502.1:424704-451651 GCA_018402905.1 Glandirana rugosa | reverse complement strand
TTATAGCACTGATCGCTGTATAAATGCCAATGGTCCCAAAAAAGTGTCAAAATGTTCCGACATGTCCGCTGAAATATCGCAGTACCGCTAAAAATCGCAGATCGCCGCCATTACTAGTAAAAAAAAATAAAAATAAAAACCCCAGAAATTAATTCTCATC
Organism: Glandirana rugosa; assembly: GCA_018402905.1. Lineage (NCBI taxonomy): Eukaryota > Metazoa > Chordata > Amphibia > Anura > Ranidae > Glandirana > Glandirana rugosa. The sequence goes on along the minus strand of BLSH010413502.1, from coordinate 451,491 downwards.
ATCCGTAAACGCGACCACTTTTGCGCAAACCAATCAATAAACGCCGATTGCGATTTTTTTTATCACAAATATGAGGAAGAATATAAATCGGCCAAAACCGATGAAAAAAAATGTTTTTTTATATTTTTTTTTGGATTTGTATTTTAGCAAAAAGTAAGAAATTTGGGTTTTTTTTGCAAAATTGTCGCTCTTCTTTTGTTTATAGCGGCGATCAGAAATGACGCAGCGGTGCTCAAATACCACCAAAAGAAAGCTCTATTTGTGGGGAAAAAAAGGACGCAAATTTCGTTTGGGTACAACATCGCACGACCGCGCAATTGTCAGTTAAAGCAACGCAGCCCCGAATCGCAAAAGGGGCTCCGGTCCTAAAGTGTGAAATCCTTCCGGGGCTGAAGTGGTTAAATGGTTTGCTACATCCTGGTCTCCCTCAACATATGTGTTGTGCTCAGTTTTCATTTTAGTGATCCCATTGTATTTTTTCCTTCTATCACTAATGTACCTAAAAAAGGTTTTATCTCCTTCCTTGATAGACTTAGCAATTTCCTCCTCTTTCTGTGCTTTTGCAGCACCGATAATGTGTTTGGCCTCCTTTTGTCTATTTTTATACTCCTCTCTGTCAGCTGCACCTCCTGCTTCCTTGAATCTTCTATATGCCATTTTTTTCCCCTTTACTATCCTAAGTACCTCTTTGGTGAACCATATTGTTTTTTTCTTCCGTTTATTCTTACTAACTTGCCTGACATATAATCTAGTTGCCTCCACGATGGTAGACTTTATTAGTGCCCACTGATTACTTACTCCTGTCATTTTACTCCAACCTTTCAGTTCATTTTTTAGAAATTTCCCCATTTCAGCAAAATTTGTCCTTTTAAAATCTAAAACTTTTGTTTTTGTATATGATTTTTCAGTTCTTGTTTTAATATCAAACCAAAGACATTGGTGATCACTAGAACCCGAATTCTCCCCCACCTCAACAACAGACAGTTGATCCCCATTCGTCAGTACTAGGTCAAGAAAATGATCATAGGTGTGCCCAGCCCATTGCATTAGGGTGTGCACCCCAAATCTCAAACACACACTTGCCTTTCTCTGCAGCCTCAGCTGCACTGGACAGTGAATGAATGGGAAGTGCTCTGTGCTGGGAGGCTTCCTGTTTATTCACAAACTGCAGCATAGTAAACACAGTTTACTATGCTTCAGTTATGAATGAACAGAGTGAGCGACTGTGTTCATTTAGAAAAGGAAGGGGTCAGTAAATGACATATTTACTAGCCCCTTCTCCTGTTCTCCCTTCTGAAACATCCCCTGCAGCAGCACTGTGGGGGGAGGGGCAAAACACAGGGGGAAGCCTGGCCAGGAGGCGGAATCAGCACCGCACGGAGGGATTAGGGTGTGCCCAGGCACACCTGGTACACCCGCTGAGCACACCTATGACTGCCAAGATGTATAATAATCCAGCCAGGGCATAATTACATGTTGCTTAAAATGATCCTGCATATAGTTAAATAACTGTTATCAGTTTACTATGATGGTAAGGCTGTAATGTTAATGTAAACCCAGGGTAATTTTTTAAAACCTAAGCCTCGGCTCTGAATTAAGAATGAATAATGCACAGAATGAAGGGATCAGGAGAGCATAATTCTCAGAGTGCCAGGGTCAGGAGTGAGTGATGCAGACGTAGTGCCCCCGAGCAAAAAAATCCCCCCTCCTCCCAATACAATCCCCCGAGCTCCCATGACAAAACCACCTTTAGCACAAATTCCCCCCCACTCACCCCAAATTGTATTCACCGGACTTTGGTATTGCATGGGGCCTGCTGGTTAATGTCCTGGGTCCCAACACCAGTGGGCAGAAATAGAAGTTGGAAACTGCATAATTCGCATATAGAAGAAGAAAAAAAAAGTGGGAGGTCACTCACAGCGTCAGGACCCACTTATGTTGAGCACTCACCAGCCAGGGTGACAGGGTGCCCGGCATTATTGTCTCCCACCATTGGGGAATCACCAGGAATGCTTGTTTGCAGGGGACAGGCCCCTCAAAACCTATATGCTTTAGTGAATGCATAGTCCTATAAAGGGAAAGCTGATAAAGGTTTATGTGGTTTATAAAAACAAAAAATGCCATGTTCATGCCTATTCCAGTCCCCTGACCTGCCATACTATTTATACTGTATGTTAGTAGAGCTAGAAGACTAGGCTGAGAAGGAGTTAGGTGAGACTCACTGATCACTGACTGAGCTTATAGATTCATTCATTTGAAAGTTTATATGTTTATAATATGATGTTTTATACATTTATTTATTTAACCACTTCAACCCCGGAATGATTTTCCACTGTAGGACCAGAGCACTTTTTGCGATTCGGCACTGCATCGCTTTAACTGACAATTACACGGTCGTGTGGCATTGTAACCAAACAAAATTGACATCCTTTTTTTCCCACAAATAGAGTTTTCTTTTGGTGGTATTTGATCCCCTCTGCGTCATTTCTGATCACCGCTATAAAAAAAAGAGCGACAATTTTGAAAAAAAAACAATATTTGTTACTTTTTGCTATAATACGTATCCAAAAAAAAAAATATAAAAAAACAAATGTACTCATCAGTTTTGGCCGATATATATACTTCTACATATTTGTGGTAAAAAAAAATCGCAATCGGCAATTATTGAGTGGTTTGCGCAAAAGTTGCCACGTTTACAAACCCCGAGAATTAATTTATGGCGTTTTTACTTTTTTTTTTACTAGTAATGGCGGCGATCTGTGATTTTTAGCGGTACTGCGATATTGTGGCGGACATGTCGGACATTTTTGACACTTTTTTGGGACCATTGACATTAATACAGCGATCACAAATTTAAATACCCACTGATTACTGTATAAATGTCACTGGGAGGGAAGGGGTTAACCTGCAGGGGGGCAATCGAGGGGTCAACTGTGTTCCCTAGGTGTGTTCTAACTGTATGGTGGCTGGGCTGCCAGGAGCATAAGAGATCTAACTGATCCCGATGACAGGGATTAGTAGAACTCTGTCATGCTGCCTGCTGACACAGTGGGGAACTGCCGTGTTTACATCGGCGATTCCCCGCTTTTCTTCTCTAACAGGCTGCGCGTGCGCGAATCGCTGTTTATAGACGCCGATTCACACTATGCTACCACTCTGCAGCAATAAAAGTGCGCGAGCTGGTCGGGAACCAGTTAATAAAATCTTTATGTTACACATAAATAATATTGCAGGGTGTCTATATTAAGTTGTTTTTGCAAAGTATGCTGGTCTTTCAAGTCAGAAAGCCCAGCACTGCCTTTCTGCTTTCTGGCAAACTGGCACTCCCATAGTTAAAGTAGAACTATAGGCATTTTGGATAGATTATTTTTGCCATCTTCATCCCATTAGGAGATTTACTACCATTCTTGCCCCATATCCAAAACAGGAATTGAGAGGAAATCTCTGCAAATTAAGGGAACCTCTTCGGGATCCCCAGGTGTCCCCATTGGAAGATTTCCCCTCTATTACTTTTTTGGGGGAAACTCAAAATGTTGGATTTTCTTCTACTTTAACTTTCAATGATAAGGGCAAATAGAGAGGGTGAAAGTAACACAGACAGCAATAAAAACTGACAGGGATTCGTATCACTCACTCTCTACCCAAAACAAAAATAAAACGCTTTGCCTTTAGTTATACTTTAAAGTGGTTGCAAAGCCTTCTATGCATTAAGGTAAAAAAACCCTCTGTGCTGCAGCCCCAGACTCCCCCCCCCCCCCTTTTTCTTACCGGAGTGTGATCCGATCTAGCAATGTGCACGAGCGCAGTGGCTCCAGCCGCAATCTCTCTCCTCATTGGACAGATTGTTAGCAGCAGGAGCCATTGGCTCCCGCTGCTGTCAGTCAAATCCAGTGACACGGGAGCAAGCCCACATGGGTGCACCTAGGGAAAGCAGCTTTCTGTGGGGGCACCTGAGGAAGAGGGGGAGCCTGGAGCGCTGACAGGGGGCCCCAGAAAAAAAGGATCAGGGCTGCTCTGTGCAAAACCATTGCACAGAGCAGGCAAGTATAGTATAGGCATTTTTGTTATTTTAATATTTTTTAAAAATACGAGGGTTTACAACCACTTTGAGACTTTTCTTTCTGTACTAACAGAGGGGTAGGGTCTCCCGTCTGTAACTTATTCAGCTTTCTGTTTTGCGCAACAGCTGCCATCTGAGGCTTCATCTGCTCTCTGGGCTTCTTTATATTTAGACATGCAAGCTAGAAATAGTAAATGTAAAATATTCCTATGAAATAGTTTATATTGACCTGATTAAAAAGAAATACAAATATACGTATTTACATTTTTATTACTAAAAAAATAATACATAAAATATATTTAAAAGTTTACAGATTTTTAAGTTATGCAACTTTAGGAATGACCTGGAGATATTTTTAATGATCCCTAGGACAGGGGTCTATTAAGGAAAGATGACTACGGTTTCACATAGTACTAACACCATGGGATCTTTGTTTTGAGGATTTGCTCTGTGAATATTTGTGTAAAAGTCACAAATAATATCTGTAATGTTTGTAATATGTGTGTAATGTTAATTCCTATTTATTGCTTTTCACTGGATGAATGTAACATTCGATCCTAAGAGAAAATTGTATCCTGAGAGGAAAGAATATTTGACCAATAGAGAAAATAGCCTAACACTACAGGGTAAAAACATTCAACCAGAACAATAAAATAAGGGGGACCCCTGCACTGTGTACAAAATATATGTAGATCCTATGCAAAAAACAAATGGGTGAACCTCCAGCTGCTGTGGGATGTTAAACATTTAGCAGTAATATCCCCACCCCTGCTAAATGTGACCCCTTCCTGCTTAGGGCTCCTGGTTGTCAGGGAGCTGGCACACAGCGGCGTCCTAACGACCAGTGACTCATCACTTCCTGCCACTTTCAGTAGTCAGCCAGGGATTTACGGTTGACAGGTGAATGTAATCAAAAGGGCAGAGATATGGAATTTAAAAAAAATTGGTCCCCCTTCCCTCGTAAAATTCATACCAGGCCCTTCAGCTCCGGTATGGATTTTAAGGGGGAATCCCTTGCAAAAAAACAGAAAGAAAAAGTGTGGCGCTCCCCCTAGAATCCATACCAGAAACTTATTTAAACATGCAGCCTGGCTAACCAGAAATGGGGGATAAGCATGAACCCCTTCTACCTTGAACATGGGGGGGATTCTTTGTGAAAGGGGACCCTCCAGGCCTCCTGGCACTGTACCTTGTCCCCATGTTGATGAAGACAATAGCCTCTTACCCACAACCCTGGCCCAGTGGTTGCAGATGGATAGCTTACTAGAATCTAGAGGCCCACTTTAACAATAAGGAGGCCTCCAAATACTACCCCCCCCACCCCCCCCCCCCCCCACACACACACACACATGAATGAGTAAGGGGTACATAGTAACTACTAAAGCAAAGAAAGGGGCGGGATTTCCCATGTGATGTAATATGTGTACATGACCATATTTGTTAAGTAATGTCACATACCCGTGATGTCATCATATTCCATTTAGCATTAAAGGGGTTGTAAACCCTCCTGTTTTTTCACCTGAATGCATTCTATGCATTCACATTCAGGTGAAAAACCTTTTCTGTTGCAGCTGCCCCCCAGAGCCCCCCTTTTACTTACCTGAGCCCGATCGTTCCCACACGGGGGGCGAGCCTAGCAGCTCCAGCCATGAGCTCTGCTCCTCATTGGATAGATTGCTAGCAGGAGAGCCATTGGCTCCTGCTGCTGTCAATCAAGTCCAGTGACATGGGAGCGGGGCCGAGTCTTGCTGTCTGTGTCAATAGACGCAGAAGCAGGACTCGGGAGCGCACCCGCACGAGTGCCCCCAGGGAAAGCGCTTCTCTGATGGGGCACTTAAGGAGAGGAGGAACCAGGAGCACCGCCGGGGGACACCAGAAGAAGAGGATCGGGGCTGTACAGAGGAGGTAAGTATGACCTGTTTTTTATTATTTTTTTTAAAACGTATCTTTAGTATCGCTTTAAGCTAGCACTTATGTATACTGTCCAATATGGTTCTATACATTCCATGTTCACCTGCTGCAGAATTATACTCAGTGCTCCTTCTTTTTGGCCAATCGTGTTTCATGGTCATTTATCCAATGTGGCCTTGTTTAGCTGTACTGCTGAAGTGGCCCTGATTGATAATGCAAAGTCGTAAATTTGCATTGCACAAAGTATCTGATATTGATTGTCTCTACTGAGTTCAATAGGCAAGACAATTCATTTGTGGATTTAGAAAATTGTTGGGAGAATGTTTTATATGAGTGCAGCTAAAGGTATATTTTAAAGCAGAACTGCAGCTAAACAGCTTAAACCATAGTTGAAATTGATATATATGAGCTGTTTTAGCTGGCAGGATAAATCTGAGTTGTGATTCAGTCACAACTCAGATTTGATAAAAATATAAAAACAATTAGCGCAAGTATATCAAGGTCCCTATAAAAAATATAAATATGCAGCTAGCACAAAAAGATATTCACAAAACCTCGATTGACAGTTAATAAAAAGAGTGCAGCGCAAAAAGTCGCATTATATAATGCTGATTCAGCAAGTAAAAAAATCCAGGATGAACCACAAGTCCCAGAGATATGAACCAGAAAAGAGGAATCCAGATGTGAACCATATAGTGACAGACCCTCCATCTCCAAAACACTCGCTCCGCTCACTTCTCTGTATGGACCCCTGACCTAACAGGTGGTCTACAGCGCATGTCCCACATAGGGTAGATGGCATCAATAGATAATAGTAAGTACACCGCACTCGTATATGTGACCATAATCCTATAACTTTATAGAACAAAGTCCATAAACACAGTCCCAATTCAGGTGAAATAAAGTGCTCAGTGCCAGAGTCCTAGAGGGTAAAGGTGCTATAGAAGTGCTCAGACTAGGTGCCCCACATAGATGTGCACTCACCCCAATTCAATGACCCGCTATCTCTAGTGCGGTCAGGTGCGTATTGTGGGGTAACCCCTGTAGGTCTCTGGAGGCTGTCAGTTGTTGGGTTGGAACTCCGTCACCAGGATGACATGTATAACAAAGCAGAAGACCTCATAACGCAATAAATGTTCAAAGTAGAAATTTATTAAAATAACGTCATGAAAACAACTCACATGGTAAGGTGCCTGAACATCCTGGCACCCAGCGTGTATAATGGATGATTTCTATGGGGAAATCGGCCCTAGGTGGTGTGTGCCATCTTGGAAGCCGTCTCCATCTCCTGGACCAAACGTTGGCGGAAGTGTCACAGTGATGAGATCAAGCCTTGACACGTTTCAGCCAATCAGAACGGGCCATCATCAGGAAGCTCTCTAGATGGCATCAAAGAAAACACCACAGGGTCTCCAGAGAAGTTCCCCCGAGGACAAGGAATAGAAGAACAAATCTAAGTGCTCACTGTTTACTCGTAAAATCCAGGATTTATTAAAATATTACTCACATGTGAGTCGAATATAAAACTGCATTCATGTAGCTGGTGTTTAACATTGCACACAATAAGGATGGCAGCAGGTGACGTCAGAACATACTGTAGCCCCTCCCCCCCGTACGCGTTACATTCGTGAAAACTTCATCAGCGGGGATTGGTTATTACCAAACTCAGATTTGCACACCCCATGCCGAACTGTACAGACAGGTGATGACATCACTGTTCAAGGCCGGTAGCAATGCAGCTTCCTGGGTCACTCTACCTTCACCATCTACCATTCACCAATTCTAATAAGTATGCTCATTAGAATATGAATAAGTATCATTGCACTGGTAATTTGGTGGTTGTTTGAATGGGCTGCAATGCACAACGACAGGCCTAAAATGGAACCTGCCCCTGCATTTGCTGGCATGCTGAGTGTCTGCTGGTTTAGTGCATTGGAGTGCCAATCAAAATGACTTTCTAAGAAATCACAATACTATCCCTGATTATGCCTTCAACTGAGTTTTCTTTCAGAAGGATGGCACCATCTTTGTTCAGGCATCATATAGGGTTGCCATCTGCTTCCTGCCATAGATACCAGCTTAGAGGTGACACAAATGCCTTACAAAGACCAGCCCCTCACCATGTGATTTACTATAAAGTTAAAATATTTTAATCTGATTGCTTTAGGGAGAGTAAATCTAACTAGTTCAACAGCTCTTGCCTAAAATTTAAAACACATTGCCTGTACAAATATAAAATTGTTCTCCATCGGCTGTTTTACATGTCAGATGCACTAAGCCTAAACTGTAAGGCTCCCTACTTGGAGATTAATAGTAGTTCACAGCTACTGTGCATTGAAGTTGCTCCGGCATCATTCAAAGTTCTTGCACATATGTGGAGGTCATGTGTGATAAGTCACCTAGCAGCATTCAGTGTCTATGTGTTTCAAGGGATAACTCATCCCTCAGAATTGGGTGGCTAGGAGGTTAGGGTCTCCTTTGTAGATTCAGGATGACTCTGAATCACTCCTATACATAAAGGAACCAATTTAAGGTCATCCAAAAGGGTTAATGAACCACCCTGCTCTAAGCAGTTGTGTCACAGGGGAGCAGGTCACATGCTCCTCCATATTGGAAGTGCTGGGTATTCTAGTTGGCTGCGAGGAGCAAGGAGCTGCAGGTAAGACAAGTTTAACAACCACTTCAATACCAGGCACTTACCCCCCTTCCCGCCCAGACCAATTTCCAGCTTTCAGCTCTGTCACATTTTGAATGAGAATTGCGTGGTCATGCAACGTTGTACCCAAACAAAATTTTTATCATTTTTGTCCCACAAATAGAGCTTTCTTTTGGTGGTATTTGATCACCTCTGGGGTTTTTATTTTATGTGCTACAAATAAAAAAGTCCAAAAATTTCGAAGAAAGAAAAAGTTTTTCTTTGTTTCTGTCACAAAATTTGTAAATAAGTACATGTTCTCCATCACTGACGGGCACTGATGAGGCTACACTAGCGGGCACTGGTGAGGCAGTACTAATTGGCACTGATGAGGCAGCACTGATGAGGTGGCAGCGTGGCACTGATGGGCACTGATGATGAGGCACATATATGCAGCACTGATAGGCGGCACTGATAAGCAGCACTGATTGGCACTGATAGGTGGCACTGATAAGCAGTACCGATGGGCACTCATAGGCAGCACTGATGGGCACTCATAGGTGGCATTGATGGGCACTGATGGGCACTCATAGGCAGCACTAATGGGCACTGATAGGTGGCACTGGACACTGATAGGTGGCACTGATGGGCACTGATAGTTGGCACTGATAGGAGGCACTGGTGGGCAATGAAAGGCAGAAATGATAGATGGCACTTTTATGGAGGCATTCCCTGGTGGTCCTGGGTGGCATCTAAGATGGGCACTGAGTGTCATCCCTGTTGGGCACTGTGCCCCTTAACTAGTGGTCTAGTCTGATTGGTTCCAACAGAGGCTCATTACAGAGATCGGTAATGCGGTGTGTCAGACTGACACATTGCACTACCGATTGCCGCAATGCTCGCCCCCACGGGTTATCCTGAAAGACATCATATGACATCCGGTCAGGATAACTGAACCACCGCCCGCCCATCATTTGTCTATAGGCCGGGCGGGAAGTGTTTAAGGGGTTTGAGGGATTGCAGAGACAGTGGGGTTTGGATTGTGGGTAGGTGCAGTATGGTGCGGCGGCGGTAAACACTCAGAGTCCAGTTGCAGAAAACAGACCTGTATTGCAATTGAAGCTCAGTAATGCACAACAAGCCCGGCAGGACAACCCAACCAGGTGCACTTACAGGATGTACAGCAATGAGTAGTATTGTTAGGTCACCGGTGTGTTGACAGCATCTATCTCAAGGGTAGAATGCTGCCTGGCCGGTTTGTACCCAAGTGGAGAGGCTTTGAGGAAGGATGACGTGTCCCTGCACTTTTCCTACACGTCTGGAACCTCTCCCTGACACTAAGCACTGTCCCTGACAGACAGGTGACCTGTCCCTTAATGAATAAAGTTCTGCTGACTTCCATCATCCAATTGTAGAAAGAGGTGCAGCGTTGTAATTCAAATACAATTCATAGTCCAAAGAAGTATGTTACTCTGGGAAAGTAGACAATCGCAGAGCACATCACCAGCACCCTAACACACTGCCTCTTACCAACTGAAAATGACCCCCATCACAGAGGTCCAACGAGCCCTTCAAATAATGTGTAGTCATCAGAACGAAGGTAAACCAGATGAATCAATCCCAATGTAGATGGTAGGCTATAATGCTTGATACACAGCCGGGGTTGGTTCATCCACAGTGTACATGTAAGGCAAAAAAGTAATCTCATGGTGTAGTAAGTAACTCTCACTTTTGGTGTAAAAAACAGAGAAAAGTGGGGGAAAAAAGACCACCTCTGAAGAGCGACAGATTGGAGAGACCACCACTAACACCCTCACACACTGCCCCTTACCAACTGCACATGACCCCATCACAGAGGTCTGACAAGCCAAGTAAACAGACAGCTGATGTTCCGGAGTGAATATAGGCTATGGATGCTGGATAGTCTGTAATCCTTGCGATCTAACTCCTCCTCAGTGAGGTACTCATACAAGGCAAATAAAATACTCTCATGGTGTAGTAGGTAACAAAAGTTTTAATCAGGCCATGCCCCTGATGACGTCACCGTATGACGAAACGCGCTGGGAGAAACCTAGGACCACATGCAGGAGTCAGTCTGTAGACGCGGCAGCCATCTTCATGGTTAAGAACGCTATTAGGCAAATTAAAGCAACAGTGACAGTTTTTTATTTTTCCTTTTGGGATAAAGCATAGCTCCCAACTGTCCCTGATTTTGAGGGACTATCCCTGATTTGGAACCCTCTGTGCCTCATGGCTTCTCATTTGTCCCTCATTTTGGTCTGATCTATATAGTTGTATATAAAAAGCACTATTTATCTTTCAAGACGTGTTTTACAGGGCTAAACCTTTCATCCAAATTCTAAATTGTTGCATTTGTAAATTCCAAAGGCCAATATAACAGGAAAAGTAATGGTAAAAAAGCACTTGTGGGTTTAACCAATCAATTTCTTTTGTACAATTCTCCTTTAAGGGGGCGTGGCAGGGGGTGTGTCCTATACCTCCATACTTTTACTAATAGGTGTCCCTCATTCCCATCTCAGAAAGTTGGGAGGTATGGATAAAGGTTTTACAGAATGGAATTTGGAGGCACTTACTATTCCTGTTGGTTATCCAGTCTCACAGGGCTGAAATCTGAGTCAGACAACAATCTGTCTATAGAATGATTACTGCATACACAATGAGGCTGATGATGTGATCAGGCTTATTCGCTGGATGCACGCAGATATTAGCAAGTGTGGAAACCTTTACAAGTCTGCTAATACATAATTGGCTGATTGCACATTTAGCAATAATCTCAATATGCAAAATAGTAGAAAAGCATATTTCATCAAGCCCCACACACATTTCCTAAAGCATTAGCATCCACTCATGTTAACACTTTCCAAAGTCGAATGGAATGGGACATGCCAGGTGTAGTCCACAAGATTGCCATTGGCCTTTCATTGATAAATGACTTCTGACTCAGCACAAAATGTGAATTGTCCCAGTACAATGTGCAGCTCCAGTCAATTAGGAGCCATCTTTCTTATTCACGGTATTGATATCCTATGCCCTGATTGCACTCCTCACTATTCCAATATTCACTGCACTCTTGCAATCTGCTTATTACAAGACGGGGAATTGTCTGGTGATTAAACAGCGTGTTTTAAAGCTGAATTCCACTAAATTCATAGATGAAATACATGTAAGGGAACTGTTTTACCTGCCGAAAGTTTTGTACCCCTGTTCATCCAATGCTTTCACACACCTCTGCCACACAGCACAGCCAGTCTGCCAGGACAAGAGACCTGGCTTTTCTCTGCTGTAGTAAGGCCTCATACACACGGACGTTTCTTAAAAAATAAACAAAACGTCGGGCCCGACGTCAAGGAAAAAAAATTGGCGTTTTTCGGCGTTATGCATCAGCATTAGTGAGCGTCGGCGCCAATAGGCGTTTTTTAAAAAAAATCATCCCTCTGCTATTTTTCAACCTAAAAACGTCGGCGTCAAACGCCGGTACAATATTAGTTGGCGTTTGTTGGCGTTTTGCGGCGTCAAAAAATGCCAAAACGTTACAGCCTCAGAACGCGCTGGCCGTGGGTTCTAGTTTCAGCTCACTAACGCCGACGTCATCTACAGCTCAAAAACGTCAGCGGTTTTATGGGGCCATTGAATAACATGGAGAGCTGCAAAAAACGCCGGCGTCAAAAAACGTCCGTGTGTATGAGGCCTTAAAGTGGCAATTTTTCATCTTTTAGCTTACCTGTAGGTGCCATGAATATCTCCTAAACTTGCACCGTTTAGTGCAGTTGACATCACTGGCGCATGCTATCTGAAGGTGCCGGACAGTGACAGCTGATGGTACATTTTTGGGGGGACCCAGCGATCGGTCAGCTGGGTTTCCCTCACCCCCCCCCCCCACCCCCTCAGTCAATCGATCAGTCCCGCACTTACACCATCTAGGTCACAGGCTTCCTCTGGGCGACGGCTTCACCCTCCTTCACCCTCCATCTCCTCCTTCCTCGGCTTCATGGTGGCGTGGCCTCCCCTGCATCTCCTCCCTCCTCCACCTCTGTGGCCAATAGGAGCGCTTCTCCTCTCGGCCAGTTGGGTCTCTGGACCCGCTTCCTGAGCCGGGATTGGCCGGGAGGAGAATCAGGAAGACAATAGCAAATATAAATTCACTATTGTCACACAACTATGTGGGCTCGGGTGCAGTGCTCTGTGCCCCAAACCCACCCCTTTTTTAAGACAATAAGAGCCTCAGGCTCTAATCACATGCTTCTAAAAAAAAAAAAAACATTGAAATCCATGCGTCCGTTGCCCTGCATTTATATTAGGGGCCGGACGCATGGATTGGGGGGTGGCGGTGCCGGAACTTCAGAGCCCGAGCTGTAAAGGACGGCTCCTGCGCGGGGTGATGTCATCGTCCCCCAGCCCCTCATGTAGTCAGAGGTCTGTGAATCCAGAAGGAAGACCAGGTGAAGATGGAAGCCCTCTCAGCGGTGACAGCTCAACACTGGAGGGCTTCGTTTTAAGGTAAGTCTTTCATAATGTGCTAGTATGAGATGCACTCTAGCATGTTTTGACATTGCCTTACAGGAGATTTGTTTTCTTTATTTGGGGTTGACTACCCCTTTAAGTAAAATGTACAGGTCTTGTCCCTCCCCAGACTGATGAGCCCATTTCTTTGTCACTCTCACCTCTACTCTCAGAAGCATGCTCCTCATTAGCACATGAGCACTGCAGAGCAGCTGATTGGCTCCTCAGGCTACATTTCCCTCTCCTAGACTGAGCTCTGCAGTACAGGGACTGCAAGAGACTTATACCAAGTCAAATTAAAGTGTTAACACTGCTTGTTTATAAGAAAACACTGATTTATTAATGAACATAGAGCTGAATTAATTGGTGTTTCTTTTCCCCCTTCCATTGGCTGAACTAGATGGGCTTGTTGTGTCTTTTTTCAACCAGACTAGCTATATAACGATGTGTCTTTTTAAATCTGCCTGGAGTTCATCTTTAAACCATAGAGCTTAGAAAACCCCCTCCTCCCCTCCTGAAGACTCCTGGGATGCATGGCATCACTTGCCTAGGTCTGAAAACCAGGAGGTAACCAAAGAAATGTAAAAATAAGAATGTTTAAAACAAATAAATATTAATGTACCTTCCTATTTATTTACTAAGGATAGGATAAGCATAAGGATTAAAAATAGTGTTGATTGAGGGAGTGAAGTTCTACTTTAAGGAAACCCTAGCAATCACTGGAGGAGCCCGTAAGGTTCCATGGAACTTGGGTTGAGAAATGCTGCAAAAGCATAATCAGTCAACTTTCCTAGCCTAACATGCTAATCATGTAACTATTTAACAAATAAATTGCCTGCGTAATCAATACAATACATATACAATAAACTATCCTTTGATCCTAATGAATCAATCAGATCAGATACCCAAATATCAATTAACTGATAGCCAATTAGATCAGTAGTAAAATCAACTTTCTAAATAGACTATCATATTCAATATATGAATGTAATCAGTGTGCATTAATGAGCACAAATATAAATGTTAAAGTGGAACTCCAGCATATTTTTTGGTGTATACGCATTGAATGGAGCAGCCATTCTCAACTAGGGTTTCATAGAATCCTATGGTTCCTCCAGAGGTTGCTAGGGATTTCTTAAATTGGGGCTGATTAACCTCCCTGGGTCCGCCAGCTGCATGACACCAATTATATTTTTAGCTGTCTATATTCTTCTACTGGCCATCTGTTCTTATCGGTTGTCAGAAATGAGAAAGCTGGTGCCACTCGATGTGTAGGGATGCCGGTGAGTATTCTTCCTGATGTAATAAGGCCAGAAAGGTGGGAGGCCAATTTCCTCCCAGGGCTGATTCTGGACTGGTGCACCAGGCTTGTCCCCAGTTGATGGCAAGGCTCTGCCAAAGTTCTAATGTCTTTCTGGTAGGGATGGGGCAGCTTATGTATGGGCCCTGGCGTGGCAGTTCAGGGATGCCAGAAATTCTCATGTGTGGGAACTCACTTGAGTTTTTTACGGCACCAAGGTCACTGCACTATTGCATGCTTTTTTCACACCTAGGACTGGCACTGTTGGGTAGGACCGGAGGAAACTTTGCACCTGGCCAAAGGGCCCGCCAATGTACTGTATATACACTGGCATTTGAAGCACTTATCGCTAACCCCTTTTCCCCTTTTTTTGTGTTTGTCTTTTTTTAACTTTTTGTACAGCAGGTTTGTATTTTACCCACCTTGATTAGTAGGGTGTAGGTCCTCAGAGATTCCCTGAAAGTCTTGGTAGGGAGGGCATGCGGCCTTTTGGTCAGGTTTTCGCCCTCCCATAGGGACTCCTTTCAGGGGAGCCCCACTTATAACTTGGGTTGGCCTTGCTTTGGCAGGCCTCCTGAAGAAAGGGGTCCGCCCCAGTTTCGGCTGGGTGGACCACAAGTACCCCTATCCCTGTCAGAAGCCTTGTGCCCGAGGAGATCAGGGTTCTTTCTCTTCAGAGAAGGACCATGTGTACACCCTGTGCACTTTTTTGCGTGGTTCACTTTTGTGTGCTCGTTTTTTTTTTGCACCTGGTGTTCAGTTTCAATTGCGCTCACTGCACTGGGGAGCTTCAAATGTTAGAAAAAAATGGGTCCCCAAAACCTCTAAAGAAAGGGCCAGTATACTGGTCTTCACACTGCAGGGGGCTGAACTGTGGCCAATGGGAGTAAAAAAAATTCCACATCGTTAGCAGGAATAAACATTGTCTCAAACTTATTTGTTATTGGGAGTAAACAAAAATTACACTGAGCCTATAGTCAGTAGGATGAATCGTGCCCCATCATTGGTATAAGTGGGAGGAATAGTGTCCTAACAATAGTGTTAGTGGAAGGAACAGTGCTCCATCATTGGTGTCTGAGGAGGGAACAGTGCCCCATTGTTGGTGTCTGTGGGATGAATAGTGCCTCAGTGGGAGGGATCATGGCTCAAGGACCACATTTGGCACACGGGCCAAAGCAGGGGTGGCGAACACGCGGCTCTCGAGCCGCATGCGGCTCCCGGCCATAATGAATGCGGCTCTTTGCCTCTTATTATATTTTGTATATACTGTGGCTCTTTGCCAAGTTTCATGTTTCTCTCAGGGCGATCTCAGGCAGCTTGCATTGACTTCTATGATAGAAGTCTCCTCGCAAGCCGCCTTGAGATCGCCTCGAGCGCCGCTTCGCGCCGCATTGCGCCGCATCGCGCCGCTTCTGTGTGAGTGTTTGTCTGTTTTGGCAGGTCACTGCGTGGTGTGGCTCTCTGACTCTCACAGTTTAAAATTTTGGCTCTTTGTGTCTAACTTGTTCGCCACCCCTGGGCCAAAGTCTGGAGACCACTGATCTAGCCCTTTCTTCCCCTATCTGACTGTCTCCGGCCCGCCCCTTCACTCTTTGGATTTCAGTTCTTTTAATCATGAAGGCTCAGCATTACATGTGGGTGTTACATAGGGTAGTCTACATAGAAATGCAACCTGCCTAGGAGTCCCCACACCTCTAGACTGACATCCATTATCAATGCATTTGATATTTGCATAAAACTCCCCAATAGCCAGCTCACAACTTGCATCAGGGCTGTGGGTGCTTAAGAGGAGTACTGCAGCAGGGTGCTCTGATGTTTTCAGGATGATATTTAAAGAACCCTTCTGGTGCCTCCCACCAGGCATGTTCCGCCTGCATTGCATAGAGACCCAGTGGTAACTTAGCTGGATCTAAGAATAAGGTGACACGGAAACCGATAGTTTCATTTTTTTTTTTAAATAGCATTTAGCATGTTGATGAAGGAGGAAAGGGGAAACCAAGGAAGGCAAAAAGTATTTTAAGCCTGATGTTTCCTTTGGGCTGGGCTGGAGGGCCAAGGGGCATTTGCGCTCTGGGCTAGTACTTAGAATATAAGTTGGGCTGATGGCCCTGAGTGGACATACTTCACCCCCAGCGATCAGAGTGGAACCCACAGCCAGTGACTAACAATGTTAATTTTGGCAGCAAATTTCGATTTCGTTTTAGTTTTAGTCTTCTGCAAGTGTTTTAGTTGTATTTAGTCGACTAAAATCTCCTGTACACTTTAGTTGACTACAATCATTTACTTGACTAAAAATCTAATGGGTTTAGTTAAATTGTAATGCATTATTTAAGCATTTCTCTACAATTTTCAAACTCATTATATACTCCTCGAGTGAAAAATCGAATGTGTTATTATTTATGGTATTAAGGATTAAACATGCACTACAGACACAGATTTTATATATAATGTCTTTAAGGTAAACCAAGTTTTGTTACAAGAATATTGCTTTTTTGAAAGAATTGTAACGTTAAACTGAAAACAAAAAATAAAATAAAAAACCCTTTGCGTGATGATGCCACCATGCAGTGACCATTTACATGAACTTGTCTGCTTTAAGAAAATATATAATGTTTGGGGGGTATTTATGTAATCTTCAGGCCTAAATTGATTTTTTAAGCATGGGTGCAAAAACAGCTCTGGCAGCCAAAGGGTTAATTCTGCACAGATCAGACAGTGTGCTGCTCTCCTGTAGTGGACAGGCTGTGAAGCCTATTGACAAGGTCTCCTTCAGGGGGCCTCTATATATCAGTATGAAGTGTGTGTGTGGCAGTGTGTGAGAGGGTTAACCACACCGCCAAGCCCCCACCATCCTAATTGATCATCGCCCTTCAGGCTGCTGATAACAGCCATTGATCTTCTAATCTCCCGCATCCTATCTACAAACGCTGCAGAGCTCCATGGAAACCGAAAGTTCTGAGGGTAAACGTCCCTGCTCTACATTTTCGTTTAGTTTTCGTTCGTTAACGAAAACAGAATTGATTTTCGTCATAGTTTTTGTTAAAAGACGAAAATGTGCTGTACTTTTCGTTTCATTTTCGTCACTGCAAAAATGCCACTTTTGACGAAAACGTTTTCTTTGACGAAATTAACACTGGTGACAAATTGTGGGTAGTGATGAGCTTGGGTTCTGCTGAACCCAGAAGGCAGCTGTCATTCCTGGGCCAGTTAGCTATGGCTGCGGCATTCCCCACACCACAGCTGTGCTTATACAAAGGGATGGGGATGGCCATGACTGTTGACGTCCAGGAAGTGACGAAACGCATAGAGGCAGGGACTTACGGTGATGCAACTTCCTTCAGTTGGAGTGCACACTCGCTTCTGATCGAATCAGAGCAGTGAAGCTCCTAAACAACTTAGTCGGCAAGTCATTCGGGAGGCACTATAACTTGTAAGTGCAATATATATGTGGTTTGGAACAATTTTAATTAAAGCATACTGCACTATATTATATATCTATGTTCCTCCTCTTTGGTGAATACGTGGGCATGGAACATCTGTGATCAATGGAAAGCATAAAGCGGACCAGAGATTATAAGGCTATTTGACCACTCTAGGTGTACGCTTAGGTGGTCAACGGCATTTGGTGAGTGTAATTCCTAGCGGGGGCACCAGTGGTGTGGCTATGGAGGAGCACAATTGCATTGGTTACACAGCACTGGTATTTATAACAGAAAAGAAGCAACAAGATCGTGTTGAAGCACTTACTGTACTTTCTTTGTTGGGACACTTTTAAGTGAACTTCATCACTTTGTCTATTTCATTATTTTTGCATCAGCGCTCTACAGTATTTGGAATATATTTTTATTGAAATATTTTCAAAAGTGGACGCAATACACTTTGTTCAGTTCACTTTTCAGCAATAGCACCATTGGAGGCACTGAGTTTATGTGTATGTAATTTAAGTGACACTTTATTTTTTGCGATTTATTTCACAGTATAAGCAGCACTTTTCTAGCTGGGAACCCCCTGCTCACGTCTCATTGACCCAGCACTGACAACTGACTTCCAGGTTCAGCTGAACATAGGTTTGAACTGAATCCAGAGAGGAACCCAAGCTCATCTCCAATGGTGGCCAATATATGGTCACCTACTCTCTGCTCTTACCTGCAAACCTCATGGAGCTTAAATAGGGCTTTTTACTCAGAGCTACAGCAGGCGAATGGGCCTTAGGGGGGGCACTGGAGAAGTAATTATCAGTTGAGGTAGGGGGTGGTTTAGCTGGAGAACCTGTCATGAGTCCCATTCAGGTCAAAGTGTCATGTTCACTTTAAGTTTTTATAGCCTACTCACACAATGCCTTCGCTTTCCGTATCTATGGGGTTCACCACAAAGTCATTGCTCTTGTTAATAATGCATCTAATACATACATTTGCGAGGTTAGAGGTTCACTCACAAACACACAATATTCTTCAGGGAAATCACGTTAAAAACAAAGGCTTTATAGTATTTAATAATAGATCAATAGATGTCTGACAACCGTGTTATGTCTCTGCGCTCATCCAACTACGTCAGTAGACTTGTTGGGTGTTTTTGACTGACACAACCTTGACGACAAGACAATTCTTGTGTATAATCCAAGGTCATCCACTCATTCCATCTACAAAGTGCTGAGACATCAGTCTCCAGTTTAAAGACACAGCAACCTTCTTTTTTTTTTTTTAACCTTTATTATAAAGTACATTTTTTGCTAATATCAAAATCAAAAGTCTACACATTTTAAGGAGCTGACTACCTATGTACAGCTGGCTTCTGATTACTGTACAAATCTTAGTTTCTTTCATCTTGGATAGTGACGCTTGTGGGCAGGTCAAGGTGACAGAGTGATCGCCATGTCCTCCATGTTTCCCTCCTCGTTGGAAGCCAAGCAACAGTCACATGAGAGGCCTACCCCGGGGTGGGTCCTTCTGGGCTAAAGACTAAGGGGCAAAGTTTCAAACATTTTACTTGAAGACTAAGGCTGGCCCTACATGGTTCGAATATCGGGCAGTTCAGCAGGAACCAGCCTAGATTTAAACCATTGATGGGCAGGCTGAATGTACCAAGTTGATTGATCGATCAATTTGGGTACAACCAGCCTGCCGGATTCTCTTGCGATTCTATAGCAGCCGCTAGCAATAATCACTGTCTTCTCCCAGAGGGGACGGCTTCCCCTGCCCTTCCCAGCCCCCTCCACCGGGAGAAGACAATGGCCCGGTATGAGGGATTCTCACATCAACACTGTCTGTGTTGATGGGGAATCAAGCAAATTTCTTTCCTGCAACCAAAGAAATTTGCTCTGTGTATGACCGGCCTAACACAATGACAGAGACAGTCCAAGATAAAGTGCAAATATTTCCTCACATCCCTAGTCCCTAACTACAGGCTTGCAGCGCCCCCATCATACCTGTTCAATCAAAAGTCCAATATTGATTGAGTCCATGTCTGGAGTCTATCTCCGGCTTCGGCAGGGTAAAGGCCATTCAGACTTTGGCAATAGCATCAGGCAAAGCATCTCTCTGTGTGTATGGAATTTCCCCCAGGATCCGGACCCTTGTCCCTTTTATAGCCCACAGCACCAGAGGGTCGGACCCAAGAAAACCCTCCCAGAAAAAAAACAGGAATTACAGTTAACCCTTAACTTCCCACTGGGGCAGCAGTAACCTCCACCTGCCTACGCACTCCCCTTCTGTTATTGCAACTGACGATAGTACAGTGTGGGGATCATGCAGTTTAGTCTCCCCCCCCCCCCCATCCATTCAAAAAAAAACTTTTATTCTTTTCACTGGATGCAAGGCAATATGTGAATGAACAAGGGGAAATACTGTTATTTACTCCCTGCTCCTCGCTATTTGTCCATTCACAAAGCACCTTGCATTCGGTGAAAAGAATTCTAGGTTGTTTGTGAATGGACAAGGGGAGAGAAAGGAGGAGAGTGAACAACGCAATCCCTGTACGGTACGATAGCTGGAACTGTCAGTTGCAGGGCCAGAAAAGGAATGCTGCCTGTAGTATTCTGGATGAAAGACAGAAAGATCTGTACAGCAATCAGCAGCCAGCTGGGCATAAGTAGTCAGCATTAGAGGTTAACCTATTTCACTTCTGGCTATTGAAAAACATTTCTGGAGTTCAACTTTAAATCGCAAACTTTTGTTACTAAAAAGCATTCCTTGAGCCCCGGTAAACTGACTGTGCCTAGGCTGAGAGTGGAATTCTGAGAGAATGGTGACACCAGTCCATTGCAGGCTCCTCAGTCTCCTCTTCCCCAGTGAACAGAATGCAACATGGTAACTTTGTAGCAAGTCACAAGGTGAGAGGCAGAAGTAGGGGACCACTGTATGTGGGGCAATAGAACTGTAAAGAGTCTTAGTATATCCCTCACAAGTTGAGGTAGAGACTGTACAGCAGTGACCATTTGAGTACAAACTGTGCAATATGAAAGACTAGATTAGAGTGTTATATTAAATGATATCATCAGGCACACCAATGATTTTCTGCTCTTACAAGATCAATACTAGGTGCAATCACTAGATATAGCATTAAATGGTGTTCGAATTATACCAGTAAAAGTGATGCACCCATTCATTAAACGTGATGGCCGCATTTGGAAGTGGTTGAGTGTAGCGCACCCCCTTAGGAGCAGCAGATGACCTGGGATCCCCTACCCTGCAAAGCCAGACACACCAAATTTTCGCAGTCACTCCAGAGTCAGAGAACACTCCGTGACTTTGGATTTTTTGTTTGTTTAGGGATATAATTTGGATAGGGATGGGAAATTATGGGATGCCCATTTGACTTCAAACAAACTTCAGGTACAACTCTTCCTTTATGCAGTCGCTATATACAGCTCCTCTTCTACCTCCAGCACACACTTGTTTGCAGAACCCAGCTATGTCACCCTGTAGTAATTTTTGTAGCCCATTACAGGCAGGGATTTGCAGTCCCTATATTTGAAGAACAGATGGGGTGACATGGCTCACATTTTCCCAGGACTTCCTCTCTGTGGTCACTGATCCCAGCACAACCTCTTCAGGCCCTGCCAGCTCACCTGGCTGCAGCTGTCCCTCTCACTAGCCCTCCAGGCTAATTCACAGCCTTCCAGACTGATACTCACCAGCCCACCCGGCTGACACTCAGGAGATCTCCCGGATGTGCTGACCTGATCCTGCTGTCATGTCTCCTTGCTCCAGGAAGGGTTTCCTCTGTATGTTGTAGGAGGAATCTTCTAGCATCCGAGCCCCAGACCGAGGTCATCCCCCCAAACTAGAGAGCACCCTCAAGGGCCACCTGCCAGCCCTCTACTGAGGATTGACTGAGGTCCTCATAAATATTCCTAACAGCCCCTCCAAGCTTCCACCCACTATGTCTAGAACATTCTCCAATGATCCAGAGAACAGGGGGAGGCACCAGAAGAGCTGTCAGGATGAGTCATCCAGCCCTGAGTTACTAATCCCTGACCTAGATTCACACCCAGGCTTGGCTCTCAGCCAAGCCAAATTGTCCTACACTAACAACTAAACCTATTTATACATAGCACACTAGTTAGAGGGTGCTACATGAGTACAAGTAACTTCTGTCTACTAATATGACAATATTGTGTACCACTGTGGAGTATGTAACTTACTGTGCAGCATACAGAAACGGGCAGTCTGTCTTATTTAATATACTGCACAATATACAGAATGAGACAGGCTGGAGTATGTCATGTACAGCACAGTGTAGCAGTCTGGAGTATATCTCGTACAGCACAGCATACAGTGTAGCCTAGAGCATGGCATGTACAGTACAGTGTACAGAGTAAAAAAAAACAGTGTGGTATTTTACCATCCAAGAGAGCTGGCTGCTGCCATTTATTGAGGGATTCATTATACAGTATTTGCATTCATTAGGAGTGAGTATTAGCTCTCCACATCGAAACACACTTATGAGTTGATTTACTAAAACTGGAGAGTGCATCATATCATGTAGCTCTGCATAGAAACCAATCAGCTTCCAGGTTATTTTGTCAAAGCTTAATTGAAGAAGCTGCAGTTAGAAGCTGATTGGCTATCATGCAAAGCTGCACCAGATTTTGCACTCTCCAATTTGAGCAAATCAACCCCTTAGTACACTGCACCTTGAACCCTAAATACATCTAGCTTGCAATATCTTGTACCCTGTTACAATCACTCAGCAACCAAATATTCTCAATTCTATGCATATGCTGTGTCTTCATAGAGTAATATGCAATATGTGTATTATGATGATATCCAATGGTGATGTCACTTTGGGTTGTATTGTCTGTGCCTGTGCAGAGAATAATAAAACTTTGTTATGATCTCTAGTGATCAAGTCATGCTGGGAATGTAGTGTCTATGCCTTTGACAGAGGATTACATAACTGTATTATAATCTAACAAGGTCAGGTAAATTTTGGGCATACTTTCTATGCCTGTACAGGAGATATCACTGTATTATAATCTCTGACGGTCAGGTCATGTTGGGGCATACTTCCTATGCCTGTACAGACAATATCACTGTATTGTAATCTTCAATAGTTAGGTCATTTGGGGCATACAGTCTATGCCTGTACAGAAGATATCGCCGTATTATATTCTGCAATGGTCAGATCATGTTGGGGCATACTGTCTTTGCCTGTACAGAAGATATCACCGTATTATATTCTACAATGGTCAGGTCATGTTGGGGCATACTGTCTATGCCTGTACAGAAGATATCACTGTATTATAATCTCTAGTGGTCAGGTCATATTGGGCATACTGTCTATGCCTGTACTGAAGATATCACTGTATTGTAATCTTCAATAGTCAGGTCATGTTGGGGCATACAGTCTATGCCTGTACAGAAGGTATCGCGGTATTATAATCTCCAATGGTCAGATCATGTTGGGCATACAGTCTATGCCTGTACCGAAGATATCACACTATTGTAATCTCCAACGGTCAGGTCATGTTGAGGCATACTATCTATGCCTGTAAAGAGGATATCACTGTATTATAATCTCCAATGGTCAGGTCATGTGGGGCATACTGTCTTTGCCTGTACAGAAGATATCACCGTATTATATTCTACAATGGTCAGGTGAGGTTAGGGCATACAGTCTATGCACTGTATTATAGTCTTTAATGGCCAGGTCATGTTGGGAGTGTACTGACTCTGTCTGTACAAAAGATATCACTGTATTATAATCTTCAATGGACAGGTCATGTTGGGAGTGTACTGTCTATGCCTTTTCCGAGGATAATAGCACTGCCTGTCCAATAGTTGGGTTGTGTTTGAGTGTAGTCTCTATTCTTGTAGGGAGGACATCAGAATTGTAATAACATCTCCGATGGTTATGGGATGTTGAGGGTGTAAGATGCATGTAAGGAGGATAATGGAGCTGTATTATGATGTCTAGGCCATAAGGGAGATGTAGTTGTATATCCCTATATAGCAACCTTTCTTAAAAGATAAGTCAAGGTTTTTTTGTTTTCTTTTCGAGAAATCATACTTACCTAGGTGGATGCCGCATGCAGGGTGCTGGACACATGGATTTCAGTGTGTTTTTTTTCTGAAGCACATGATTAGAGCCAGAGGCTCTAATTGGCTTCAAAAAGGGTGGGCTCGGGGCGCAGTGCTCTGTCACCCACTTGTGTGACATTAGCAAATTAATATTTGCTAATGTCTTCCTGCTTTTCCTCCCAGTCAATCAGGAAGCCAGTTCTGAGACCCGTTTGGCTGGGAGTCTTAGGAGGGGTCTTAGGGCCTGCCTCCTGTTCAGACCGAAGGAGAAGCAAGGGCCCTGGCAGCAGCAGTCTTTCCTAGGAGCCCTAACCTGGATTCAGCAGAGCATTGCCACCTCATCCTCCTCCCCGCACCTCTTCTGCAGTAAGGTAAGGCCATGTATCGCACAAGCGGGGGTGGGCGGTCGTTGGTGTTAGTGTGAGAGCGTTGCGGGCCTAACGATCACCAGGTGTAAGGGTGGGGGGAGGGTGTAGTGTGAGTGGATCGATCGAGAGCCGCGGGGGGGGGGGGACATGGGGTTGCTAGTGCGAGTGAGGGGACCAGGCCTGTTTGCCACCCCCCCAAAAAATGTTGACCACCAGCTGCCACTAGTCCTGAGATTTCTTGGGGTTCCTTGAGCAGAGACCAGTTGTTAATTGATCTCCCGCCTACACTGACCAGCTATAGGAGAACATTTTTTCACTGACTACCAATGTAAGATGTCACTTCTACACTGAACACTAATGTTAGGGGACCCCACAATATTTTACTTTTTGCATTTATTTTCACCATTCATTTATTCATTTTTAAGATTATCACTAAAAATGATTTTGTTGTATATAGCAGGTGCTTTAAAATAATTATCTGTCCTGGTTGTTAAATACTATAGGTTTACCATATGCATATTCTTTATTTGGTCCGTTTTACAATTCACTAATCACACTGTGATCTACATTTTAAAGTGCTGCCACTATACAATGCATATCTATTTTTTTTAACTAGGTTGTTATGAGACTGACTGTCCTATATCATATCAATATATTGCTCTCCATTTTATTTGGGTAATGCCAATAATGAAAAAAGATGCCTAAGGCTAGGTTCACACTGCTGCGGTGCAAATTTTCTGCGAATTGAATATGATTGCGATGCAAGTTTTTTCAGTACAGACACAAGTGCGATTTCTACATGTGTTGGTGCGAATCTACTGCAAAGCTGTAGCTGGCGTTGGAGGGTAGAAGCTGAATGTGAATGGGAGATTGCATTTTCAATCCGTGTTCTATTGTAGTCTATGAAGCTGAATTCGCAACGCACTGCATCGCACACGGATCAAACTCGCACAGGACCCTTTTTCTTCACGGATTCGATTCGCAACGCATCAATGTGAACTGCACTGGTAGAACACTATGTTATTGGAGATGACTTGCGAATTTAATCTATCGCAACGCAATCTATTCGCAGTACAGTTCGCAGCAGTGTGAATCTAGCCTCAAGTATAAACATAACACTTTGGGGTTGATTTACTAAAACTGGAGATTGCAAAATCTGGTGCATCTGTGCATGGTAGCCAATCAGCTTCTAACTTCAGCTTGTTCAATTAAGCTTTAACAAAAAAAAAACTGGAAGCTGATTGGTTTCTATGCAGAGCTGCACCAGATTTTACACTCCCCAGTTTTAGTAAATGAACCCCATTGTATCTTACAGACTCCTGTAAGTACAACAAAACATTGCTGCAGTATTACATCATGTGACCTAGTGCTACCTGAAATTTAAAATGAACATGAACTTGAAAAATGGAGATTTGCTATCTTAAAGGAGAAATATAGCCATAATTCCCCTATGGATCACAGGAATGCAGTTTTTCTCTGCACTCCTGTTATCCGTTTTCAGCTAACGGCAGCCTAAAGTCTGCTGTTGGTTGACATCACAGAGCTGGTCCAGGCTCTGGAAAGATCCTGACCATATGGTCGGAATCCACCCAGGTGCATGGACTGGTAGCTGGCTCAGCCTCTTAGCAAGGCACTGAGAGCCTGAACTGGAGCCCCTTCCCCCACAGACTGGCACTCCAGAAAGGGCTGGAGGGGCTGAGTAGAGAGCCAGTAACTAACAGTCCCTGGCTCTCTGCTCCGTGAAGGCTGAGAACTGAGTGATCAGTGGTGTCTGATTGCTCAGTGCTCCGTGTTAGTGCCGGCGAGGGACAGATGCAGCATCGGACCAATGCTGCATCCACTTAGGTGAGTATATATATATTTTTTTACATAAACTTCTTGTTTAAAGGCCACTTCTAGAAGTCTTTTTTTTTGCCTAAGCAGTTTCTTGAAAACTTTTCGTTTTGAATTTCTCCTGAATAATAGTTGTACTCTTAAAGCTTCTTCTTGAATACTACCCTATGTAGTCATCAGAGGGGCTTCTCTGACATAAAGAAGCACAGCTCCACTTCTCTACCAAGATGGTTGCCTCCACACAGAGTCACAGTGCAGAACAAGTCATGGTAAGTCAGTAAATAGGGAAAGATAGGCTGCAGAGCTTGAATTCATTTCTGGTGACGGGAGACTACTGATGTATCCCATCATAAGTTCTTCTTCGAAATTCTCATGTTGATAATAAGTCCTCTTTAAGTTTTGCTTTTCAAAAGTTCTTTGACGAATCCGTTTTTTTTTCTGAAGATCTTCACCGGAAATTTGTTCTTCAAATACATTTTTTTATATATATATGAGTGGATTCACCTACGTCGTAACCAGGCTACGACGTAGACAGGGAGCGGCCGTGATTGTGCCTCGTGACTCGTTAGTCTGTGGTGACTAGTGAGTCAAGAGTCGGAAGTGCCTCGTCTCTCGGTCCCTGACAATCAATGACCGAG
>BLSH010413502.1:398804-418206 GCA_018402905.1 Glandirana rugosa | reverse complement strand
AACCTCTACTAAAATCTTGTTATTAGAAAGGGAATTTCGTTGTCGACCTTTGAAAGGGACATGTTGGACCTCTATTAAAATCTTAGATTTTAGTAGAGGTTCGAGATTTCCCTCTCCAAGGATGACAACGAATTTCCCTGTCTAACAAAGAACGTGTTTTAATTTTTCACGTAGATGTATCGACCAAATTTTTTTTTTTAAGGTTTTTGATGTAAACGCCGGTCGCCACGTAAAGAACGTGTTTTTATTTTTTTTTTGTCACAACCGATTTGTACAGGGAAAGTTTCCAGCTGTTGCTTTAAGGGAAAGATTATTGTTCTAAAATCATCTCCAAGTTGTACAGGGAAAGGTTCCAGCTGTTGCTTTAAGGGAAAGATTATTGTTCTAAAATCATCTCCAAGTTCTATAGCCAAAGTGTATTCTAGCCGCATAGAGCCATATTATTGTTAGAAAATCATCTCCAAGTTCTATAGGCAAAGTGTATTCTAGCTGCATAGAAGCCATATTATTGTTATAAAATCATCTCCAAAACAACTTGTCCCTATAGAACTTGGAGATGATTTTAGAACAATAATCTTTCCCTTAAAGCATCAGACTCTACCTAGTCCAGTCAGATCGTTCTGTGCAGCAGGATGAGGTCTGCAATCTGTCCCTCAAAGCAGCAG
The DNA here is from genome assembly GCA_018402905.1 of Glandirana rugosa. Lineage (NCBI taxonomy): Eukaryota > Metazoa > Chordata > Amphibia > Anura > Ranidae > Glandirana > Glandirana rugosa. The sequence continues at coordinate 417,541 of BLSH010413502.1, read as the reverse complement.
TACTAGTATCTCCACCTAGTCCACAATCAGATCATTCAGTAATGCAGGATGAGATGTTCTATAATATCTGCAATCTGTCCCTCACAGAGCCAGCAGCATCCTCTCCCTAAACTATCCTGAGAGCATATGACATGCAGCATGGTGACTCCAGCCCCATATAGAGGCTGGGTCACATGGTGCATTGGCCAATCACAGCCATGCCATTAGTAGGCATGACTGTGATGGCTTCTAAGGGCAAACCAGTGAAACACTTGTTGATTGGCTGCCCTTGGCAGCTATTCAACACATGTAATAAAATACCAGAACCCCGGACCCAAACCCGGACTTTTTTTGAAAAGTCCGGGTTCGGGTCCAGGTCCCGGACACCCCAAAGTTTGGTACGGACCCGAACTTTACAGTCTGGGTTCGCTCAACTCTACTGATGAGTAATCATTCTGCTTTTCTTTTTTTTCAGCAAGCTCTAAGTGTTAGCATCGTGCATGGCAGCAGAGTATTCTCTTACTCTTCTAAGTTGTTATCCTTGCTGTGCATGGGATTACATGATAAATGTAAGTACTTGCATTAGTTGCATTTAAAATCAGTTTCTATCATAATAAATACATTCTATATCTGCCTGCAAATGAATACATTTTATACCTGCTGGCAGTTAGCTTTACATATCCCAGTAACTGCAAATGTGCTTAGAAAGCAATGATGACTCCTCCACAGTTAATATGAAGAGCAGAAGGTGTGTTGTCAAGCCAGACAGACACAGGAGGTGAACACAACAGATGGCCCTTTACTCTGGCAAAACATACCAAAAATATAAAAATACATACACTGATAGATTGGGGACATAAAACAGATTTAATTTTTATACATCAGGGGAGCAGGCTATAAATCATGACTATCTAAATTATGCGGCACGTATAGGTGAATGGATACAGGCAGAAGAAACAGAGAGGAAGTCCTCCTATATAACCCTTCCTACCAGGGCTGGTGCAAGGATTTTTGACACCCTAGGCGAAACCTCGTTTGGCTCAGCCCCTGACTCCACCCCCTTCACCCTGTCCATGTATACGATGGAGGTGGCGGAGGTGGAGATTTTTGCAGTGCCTCTCTACCTATTTCTTTAGCCGTGGTCCACAGGCCTGCACCTGTGCCTCTGGACCCGGCCTAAAGTCAAATAATGGCAGCACCAGCTCGCTTCCTCATGCCAGTCATGGTCCGCAGGTATATGGACAGGCTGGGGTAGTATATGGACAGGCTGGGGTAGTATATGGACAGGGGCTTTGCGCCCTGGGCGTCAGTGCACCCTAGGCGGCCGCCTACTTCGCCTAGTGTTAGAGCCAGCCCTGCCTGGTCACTGATGTGCAGCTCTCTGCATGATGCTATCAGATTCTCAATAGTTCCAACAGGGATCAAGAGATTGGTGTTGTCCAGGTCCAATCCTACAGCTGGGACGCTAAAATGGATGGTGCCCAGGCCCAGTACAGTGATACTGGTACAAACATGGTGGGATTGCCTGTAATGCAACCAGTCGGTGCTGGACCCTGCATATATGGAACCCTGCACACTCAGTAATGACTGACCAATGTGTTTCCAGCAGGGTGCTGTACATGTCCAGGGCAGGGGACCCAAAAAGGGTAATTGAGTCCTTACACTCTGCCCACCGTGATGGGCTAAGGTTGGATCTTGGTCTTCCCAGACAGACCTGCAGCGAGACTGGAGAGTCCCTGTAAGCCAATTTTGGTATCCTTTTTTTTTGCTGCTTTTAAATGTATCTGTGCCTTTTCCCCTTTCCTCTCATTAGGAGGCATTTGTTATTGAGCAGCTGTTTTCACAGTTTTTCTGGCTAGGGATGGCTATGTGTCCTCCAGCTGTCCCTGTGCGCTCTATCTCTTTTCCCCTCTAGGGGGTGTGTGCTATAGGCAGTCTGTGTTCACTGTATGCGGCCTGCTATTACAGTGCATCTGGAAAGTATTCACAGCGCTTCACTTTTTCCACATTTTTTTATGTTACAGCCTTATTCCAAAATGGATTAAATTCATTATTTTCCTCAACATTCTACAAACAATACCCCATAATGACAATGTGAAAGGAGTTTGTTTGAAATCTTTGCAAATTTATTAAAATAAAAACTGATCATATTTTTGTGAATATTTTATTCTATCTTTTCATGTGACAACACTGAAGAAATGACACTTTGCTACAATGTAAAGTAGTGAGTGTACAGCTTGTATAACGGTGTACATTTGCTGTCCCCTCAAAATAACTCAACACACAGCCATTAATGTCTAAACCGCTGGCAACAAAAGTGAGTACACCCCTAAGTGAAAATGTCCAAATTGGGCCCAAAAATTGTCAATATTTTGTGTGGCCACCATTATTTTCCAGCACTGTCTTAACCCTCTTGGGCATGGAGTTCACCAGAGCTTCACAGGTTGCCATTGGAGTCCTCTTCCACTCCTCCATGACATCACGGAGCTGGTGAATGTTAGAGACCTTGCGCTCCTCCACCTTCTGTTTGAAGATGCCCCACAGATGCTCAATAGGGTTTAGGTCTGAAACATGTTTGGCAAGGCAGTGGTCATCTTGGAGGTGTGTTTGTGGTTGTTATCATGTTGGAATACTGCCTTACGGCCAGAGGCGTAACTAGAACCCTCAGGGCCCCGGTGCAAGAAATTATGAAGGGCCCCCCTACCCCTGGCCAGGGCCCTTCCCTCTTCCCACTGATCCTGGGGCCCTTTACTCCTATTGTGGGTCCCTTTATTATGGTACTGCAGTGGGGCCCTTTCACAAGTTCTGCAGCAGGCCCCAGGGGGACCAGGGAAGCACACAGGGGCCCTGGGAACAGCAGAAGACAAGTAAACTGGATAGAGGAAAATGGAGGAGATTGGGTCCTCTAAATGCCACCCCCACCATCCCTCCTATTCAGGTGTACAAGGGAGGCACATGGGCCCCCTGGACCATTGGGCCCGGTTGCAATTGCAACCCCTGCAACCCCTATCGTTACGCCCCTGCTTACGGCCCAGTCTCCGAAGGGAAGGGATCATTTTCTGCTTCAGTATGTCACAGTACATGATGGCATTCATGTTCCCTCAATGAACTGTAGCTCCCCAGTGCGGGCAGCACTCATGCAGCCCCAGACCATGACACTCCCACCACCATGCTTGACTGTAGGCAAGACACACTTGTCTTTGTACTCCTCACCTGGTTGCAGTCATACATGCTTGACGCCATCTGAACCAAATAAGTTTATCTTGGTCTCATCAGATCACAGGACATGGTTCCAGAAATCCATGTCTTTAGTCTGCTTGTCCTCTGCAAACTGTTTGCAGGCTTTCATGTGCATCCTCTTTAGAAGAGGCTTCTTTCTGAGACGACAGCCATGCAGACCATTTTGATGTAGTGTGTGGCGTATGGTCTGAGCACTGACAGGCTGACCCCTTACCTCTGCAGCAATGCTGGCAGCACTCATACGTCTATTTCCCAAAGACAACCTCTGGGTATGACACGCTGAGCACGTGCACTCAACCTTTTTGGTTGACCATGACAAGGCCTGTTCTGAGTGGAACCTGTCCTGTTAAACCGCTGTATGGTCTTGGCCACCGTGCTGCAGCTCAGTTTCAGGGTCTTGGCAATCGTCTTATAGCCCAGGCCATCTTTATGTAGAGCAACAATTCTTTTTTTCAGATCCTCAGAGCTTTGCCATGAGGTGCCATGTTGAACTTCCAGTGACCAGTATGAGAGAGTGAGAGTGATAACACCAAATTTAACATACCTGCTCCCCATTCACACCTGAGAACGTGCAACACTAACGAGTCACATGACACCGGGGAGGGAAAATGGCTAATTGGGCCATTTTGGACATTTTCATTTAAGGATATACTCACTTTTGTTGCCAGCAGTTTAGACATTATTGGCTGTGTGTTGAGTTATTTTGAGGCTACAGCAAATTTACACTGTTATACAAGTTGTACACGCACTACTTTACATAGCAAAGTTCAATTTCTTTAGTGTTGTCACATGAAAAGATATAATAAAATATTTACAAAAATGTGAGGGGTGTACTCACTTTTGTGAGATACTGTAAGTATTCACAGCCTTTGCCATGACAATCAAAATTGAGCTCAGGTGCATCCTTTTTCCACTGATCATCCTTGAGATGTTTCTACAACTTGATTGGAGTCCACCTGTGGTAAATTCGGTTGATTGGACATGATTTGGAAAGGCACACACCTGTCTATATAAGGTCCCACAGTTAACAGTGCGTGTCAGAGCACAAACAGAGCCATGAAGTCCAAGGAATTGTCTGTAGACCTCCGAGACAGGATTGTATCGAGGCACAGATATGGGGAAGGGTACAGAAAAATTTCTGCAGCATTGAAGTTCCCAATGAGCACAGTGGCCTCCATCATCCATAAATGGACGAAGTTTGGAACCACCAGGACTCTTGCTAAAGCAGGCTGCCTGGCCAAACTGAGCAATCGGGGGAGAAGGGCCTTAGTCATGGAGGTGACCAAGAACCCAATGGTCACTCTGACAGAGCTCCAGCGTTTCTCTGTGGAGAGAGGGTAACATTCCAGAAGAACAAGCATCTCTGCAGCACTCCACCAATCAGGCCTTGTATGGTACAGTGGCCAGACAGAAGCCAATCCTCTGTAAAAGGCACATGAAACCCACCTAGAGATTGCCAAAAGGCACCTGAAGGACTCTCAGACCATGAGAAACAAAATTCTCTGGTCTGATGAGCTTCTGAGCGTCATGTCTGGAGGAAATCAGGCACCGCTCATCCCCCGGCCAATACCATCCCTACAGTGAAGCATGGGGGTGGAAGCATCGAGCAGTGGGGATGTTTTTCAGCAGCAGGAACTGGGAGACTAATCAGGGAAAGATGAATGCAGCAATGTACAGAGACATCCTTGATGAAAACCTGCTCCAAAGGCTCTGGATCCCAAACTGGGGCGAAGGTTCACCTTCCAACGGGACAATGACTCTAAGCACACAGCCAAGATAACAAAAGAGTGGCTACAAGACAACTCTGTGAATGTCCTTGAGTGGCCCAGCCAGAGCCCAGACTTGAACCCAAATGAACATCTCTGGAGAGATCAGAAAATGGCTGTGCACCAACACTCTCCATCCAACCTAATGGAGCTTGAGAGGTCCTGCAAAGAAGAATGGGAGAAAATACCCAAAAATAGGTGTGCCAAGCTTGTAGTATCATACTCAAAAAGACTTGAGGCTGTAATTGGTTCCAAAGGTGCTTCAACAAAGTATTCAGCAAAGGCTGTGAATACTTATGTACACATGATTTATTTCATTTTTTTATTTTTAATAAATGTGCAAAGATTTCAAATTCCTTTCACATTGTCATTATGGGGTATTGTTTGTAGAATTTTGAGGAAAGTAATGAATTTAATCCATTTTGGAATAAGGCTGTAACATAACAAAATGTGGAAAAAGTGAAGTGCTGTGAATACTTTCCGCATGCATTGTATGCTCTTACCACTTTGTTTGACCTGTTCAAAGCTTCTTCATGCTGCGCATGTGCAATTGCGCCAAAGATAGGAATGCAGAACAACGGGAAGCCTTTTTGTTAGGGGCAAATAAATCAGTGATGGGGATGTGAGGGGGCAAAATGGAGCGGACATCTTTATTTTTAAATATCAGCATTTTTAGCACTAACATAGTAACACGCATGACACAGTGGGCATGCGTAAGCACTGGAGGAAGACACAAGGCAAGCTCAGGACAGCTTGAGGTTTATGGGAGTTACCTGCTGGGAAATTGGCACTAGCAGCTGGGGCTTCCCTTGTGATATCACATTCATTGCTCCTTGCACAAACAACCTTTTAATTTGAGTGGGTTCATTGCTTGCTACAAAACAGAGGAGCTTCCTGAGTTATATAGGGGGACTTAATGTCTGTTTCTTCTGCCAGTGTCCATTAACCTATTGGTGGCACATAGCCCAGGTAGTAATGATTTATAACCTGCTCTATTTCTCATGATATACTCCAAGAAATGGATTTTACAGGTAAGCACAAAAATCCAATTTTTACTTTTACACATGGATGCAGAGGTGCTTCTATTATCCATATATAGTGTTATTTTTAGGATCAATTTATACTATTTTGTTGCGGTAATGCTTGTTAAAAAATTGTGCGCTTAGTGCAAAAAGAGGTGATGCCGCAACCTTTATTCCGGACAAAGGAATTACAAAAAAGCTCTAAAATGTGCGCAAACTAATATTTCTGTAGTGATCAACACAAAAAAAATGAACTCATATTAAGCCATAATGAAAAATGTCTGTTGTACCAGACAAAATGCGCATAGGGTGGGGCAAGTGGTATATGATGATGTACACTCGCTGTTGATTCTTGGTGTGGTGTATTTTGTAACTTCTGTGGGTATATTTACTTTTAATAAGTCATGTGGTTTAGCAATCTACTCTATGGTCCCTTGTTCTTTCTCCTACCCATTATTACTTTGAGGTGCTGGCTTTAGGTAATCAGTGAAGGACTGTGGAGGCGGTGGAGTCAGTGGCAGTGGTGGACGCTCTATTAGGGGTGCAGGGGCGCCACCCCTCCATCCATGCATCCAGCCCCTCAATCTACATGCAGGGCATGGAATGCATGGATTCCAATGAGGTTTTTTTTTTTGTAAGCACGTGATTAGAGCCAGAAGCTCTAATAGGCTTCAAGCTGACCTCTTATCATTTGGAGATCTTTACTGTTTGGTAGGAACTGGCACTCTTGTCCCTGAGGTGATATGGGATTCTTATACATGAACTTTTATCATTTTTAAAATTTCACATTTGGACTTTTATATATTTCTCTTTGAAGTTTATTTCTTTGTTATGCACAAGTGAATTATATATTATGGAAGTGCTAGTTCACCATTTATTTGATGCACATTGTTCATTATGGTTTAATATGAGTTCATTTTATTTTTCACACACACATTTTTGTGTTGATCACTACAGAAATATTGGTTTTGTGCACCTTTTAAATTAATTACATCAACACATTCATCGCTGCATTGTGGTGGCATTCATATTGAAAGCAACACATCTGGTTTGCAGCATGCTTTTTGGTGCATCGGCAGCTCATTATTTTCAAAAAAGCAACTTTAATGCAAGGCATGACAAAGCGGCTCAGTCTGGATTTCCACCTGGGGGCATAATGTTAGTTAATATGTGTGTTGTATTAAATGTGGTTTATATACTGCATGCCACATTCAGTAAGAAGATCTCAGCCATGGAAGCTGCACCCAAAAAAGGCAGGATGAGGGCAGAGGACTAGTCACCAGTATTGCCTGTAGTGCCCAGCAGCTGATCTTTTCCCTATTACTGACTTACCATGTCTAGTTCGGTACTGTGTCTCTGTGTGGAAGCTGCCAACTTGGTAGAATAGCAGGGCTTTGCTTCCTCATTTTGTTTCGTCATCTCCGTGCAGGCACCGATGACTGCTGATGGCAATAAAGCAGCAGGAAAAGTGGAAAAGCCACAGATCCCCACAATAAATTAAGTAGAAGCAGGGAAATACATGCACTGCAACTCCACAGGTACAGCTTTCTCTCCAGCATGGAGAACAATAAACAGCAGCATAGTGAGATCACAAAAAAACACTCAATCTAGTGAAAATAGCAGTCACAGACATCCTAGCCTTAGCTGATCTCTGTTACGGGTAGCAAGTGATGCTGGCTCACCCGAGGTGCAGAATTGAACCCCCAAACAATTTTCATCAGAGCTCATGATGGTGGAGATGGGTTTTCGCTGCATTCTGGAACTAGGTTCGCCCCACCAAGGGGTGAGTGAGGACAGGAGACAGTGTGGAGGCCAGTGGCGGCTGATCCATTAGGGGCACAGGAGCACTAATCTACATGCAGGGCGCTGATCACATGGAATTCAATGGGGTTTTTTTTAAGCACATGATCAGAGTCTGAGGCTCTAATTGGCTTCAAAAAAGGATGGGCTTGGGGCGCAGAGCACTGGGCCCTGAGCCTACCAAATTGTGTGCCATTAGCGAATTAATATTTGTTTATGTCTTCCTGCTTGTACTCCCGGCCAATCAGGAAGCAGGTCCTGAGACCCAATTGGCCAGGGAGTCTTAGGACGCCTGACCAATCAGGTCTCAGGACCCACTACCTGTCCGGCAGGGAGGAGAAGCAACACCTGTTCGTCCGGGAGGAGAAGCAACGGCCTGGCTCCTCCCTCGGCAAGCTGAAGTGAGGAGCAGCCTCCTAAGGTAAGGCCGGACTGATCGCCGCCTTCCCGTCCAATCGCCACCTTCCTGTCTGTCTCCCTTGGGGGGTGGTGTTTGTGCGAGTGAGGAGACAGGTTTGTTTGCCCCCCCCCAAAAAATATTGAGCACCAGCCACCACTGGTGGAGGCTCTACATTAAACATCAGGCAGGGGTCATGGACAGGAAGGAGAGTGGTCAGGTCCTGGCAAAGGTTGTGGGCAAGTAGCAGTGTCAGTGTAAAGTCAGTTGTAAACGGAGGTTATGGTTAGACAAGGGAGTAGCCAGGTCAATTTTGGGTCAGCATAAAACAAGCAATCAGGAGCATATGCTGTTTTGCACAAAGTAGGGTAGCTGCAGAGTAGACAAAGCACCAGCTATTTCTGCTTAAAACGGTTCTGACAGTCACCAGCTCTCTGCTCACTGAAGACTGAGAACTGAGCGATTAGCAGTCTTTGATTGTTCAGTTCTTTGTGTAGAGCTGGCGGGGACAGCTGCAGTATCAGATTGATGCTGCATCCACCTAAATGAGTATGAATGTTTGTTATTTTGAAATCCCACACATCTCTTTTAAAATGCTGCAAAAAAAATACCTGTTGATTCTGTTTGAAATCCAGTGAGCTCATAACTACTTGTAGGCAGGTGCAGTCTGCTGTCTCCACTGCATGTGGCCCTCAACCGCAGTGGCAATGCAAATGTAAAGGAAAGGTTCCTCTATGGTTTCCTGAGTCACTGGGACAGCGATCTAACTAGATGGTGACTCTGGTGGCCATCTTAGGTGTGGCAGAGTCTATTTAAGATTGCGGTCCCTGGGTTTCTCGTGCTTTATGCAAGTGGGTAGTGTAGTGGAAGGTACCCTGTCTGTTAGGGACAGTGCTAGCGATAGGGAAAGGTTCCTGAGCAGGAGGGAAAGTGTAGGGTCGCATCTCTCTGGATACCTTGCTGATTGGGCATGAGACGACCAGGCCACATTCTGTCCCCTCTCAACAAGACTCTGTCAGTTCAGCTGGAACCTGCTTCTTCATGTCATTGGAAACTGTGAGTGTGCCCGGCTGGGTAGCTGTCCTATCGGGTCTGGGGTGAACTGTTGCTGCATTACTTCAATGCAAGTTTTATATTGCACCTGCTGTGTGAATTATTGCTGCTGCACCATAACTCTGCTGCTGCGCTAAAATCCCAAGCAGTGTTGTAAGCCCAGCCTGAGTTTTCTTCTACTGGACTACATAGCACCCACCCTCCTCATTATCATAAAAAGGGTAGTGTCCTGTAGTCCATTTAAATGTATTTGTGCGCTGGGTTTCAAGCTGTCAGTTTTTTCCCTGTTAGACAAAGGTAGGACTGTTAAGACCGGCTTGTGATTTGTATTTTGTTCAGGCAGTAGGTCTGAAAACAAAACCTTTGCAGCTTTCTGGACTGGGGCCTTATTATCATAGCTCCCAAATGTCACCCTTTTTCCGCCTTATTTATAACCCAATTTTTTTGTTACCTTTTCCTCTACAATTGTTGCTTTTCTCCATTTTACCCATACTGTACATCTGCAGCAAGTGTTTGGTTGGCTCCAAACATTAGTAGAAGCGAATAGATAAAGCATTCTGTTTGATTTTCAACTACATTAGAAAAATCAGGGTTATTGGTTTATATGCACAGAACCATCAGTTATTCGTTTATTTTGTATTTTAGAGAATAATTCTTGTATACCTGCCTTGTGTTTGCTGTTGGGGAGGGAGTTGAACTGTATCCATAGAATATGCTTATAGCTGTAAGAGTACGTTTGGATATGTGGGGTATATATTAAAGATATGGAGATCATTTTTGATTGAAATATACCAAAAATGCACACTTGTGTTTAAAGCTGAAAATAAGTGGGGGCCCCCTGCACTACAAGGGTCAAGTTCTTTTGAACTATGTATTCTTAACTCAGAAATGTTCCTTCTATTGCTCACAGCCTCCTCCAAACCTTCAAATTCCTTTTTTTTGCTACTGTGATCCAACTTCCAGTTAGAGGGTGGCTACATTCGCTTTATATGGTCCCACTGTATGCATAGTTGCCATATGTCCAGATTTGGCTGGAATAGTCATGGATTTTACAGAGATGTCCCGAAAAGAGCTTGTCCCAGAAATCAAGGACACCATGGAGCAAACAGAAGCAGTGGCAGCCAGGATCCTGCTGGGGGAGGAGAAGAGGTGCCAGGTGGACACTGAGGGCACTCCAGTCCCAGACATAAAACTCTGTGCTGCTGCTGAGGGGGAGGCTGCAGCTGAAGAGGAACATGTCTGCCAGTCCACTTGGTGCAGCTACTGCCCCCCTCATTCTCCCCTCAGAGCCTGGCTGGCACCTTGGGGCCTGGACAGGAAGTGCCTGCTAAAAACCAAGCAGTGGGTGCCGCTGCCCAGGCAGTAGAGGGGTGCGGGGGAAGCTGACAAGAGGCTGAAAGCATGTCTACCACTGACACTCATCCTCCAGCCTCAGGCCGCTGCTCTGCACCATGGACACCACCACTGGACAAGTGGCTGTCCGCCTGCTCAGACCGTGGAAGGGTATGTGTGCTGCTCAGACTCGGCTGCTGTTAGAGTGCTCACAGGGGATCGAGCCCATCCTGGCTCCTGCACATGCAGAATGATTACCTCTTCCAGTTGGGCTTCAAAGACCTGGGTACAAGAGGAAGGCATGGAGCCTGAGATCAGCTGCCTCATCTGCTTCTATGCAGGGAAGAGTCGCCTCCCCTCTATGACAGCTGTCAGTGTGCACTGGAACCAGGTATGGCTGCTACACACATCAGCTCAATGATAGAACCTGGAGCTCACAGGGCTCTGGAATTATACCCCTGTCTGATCTGAACATACCGTGTATGACCTGTTAATACTCCTGTATGATTTGAGTATACCCCTGTATTCTCTGGGCATACCCATGTAGGATCTGGGCATACCCCTGTATGATCTGGGCGTGCCTTGTATGATCTGGGCATACCCCTATATGATCGGGGCATACCATATATGATCTGGTTATACCCCTGTATGATCTGGGCATACTCCTGTATAATCTGGGCATATCATGTAACGAGGAACTCTGCGAATTCCGATGTAACGGAGAACTCTGCAGATTCCGATGCAACGAGGAACTCTGCTGATTCCGATGTAACAAGGAACTCTGCAGATTCCAATGTATTGGGGAACTCTGCAGATTCCGATGTAACGGGGAACTGTGTGGATTCCAATGTAACGAGGAACTCTGCAGATTCCAATGTAACGGGGAACTCTGGAGATTCCGATGTAATGGGGAACTCTGCTGATTCCGATGTAACGAGGAACTCTGCAGATTCCGATGCAACGGGGAACTCTGCAGATTCCGATGTAACGAGGAACTCTGGAGATTCTGATGTATCGAGGAACTCAGCAGATTCCGATGTAACGAGAAACTCTGCAGATTCCGATGTAACGAGGAACTCTGCAGATTCCGATAAAACAAGGAACTCTGCAGATTCCGATGTATCGAGGAACTCTGCAGATTCTGATGTAACGAGGAACTCTGCAGATTCCAATGTAACGGGGAACTCTGCAGATTCAGATTTAACAAGGAACTCTGCAGATTCCAATGTAACTAGGAACTCTGCAGATTCCGATGTAACGAGGAACTCTGCAGATTCCGATGTAGCGAGGAACTCTGCAGATTCCGATGTAACGAGGAACTCTGTAGATTCCGATGTAACGAGGAACTCTGCAGATTCCGATGTAACGAGGAACTCTGCAGATTCTGATGTAACGGGGAACTCTGCAGATTCAGATTTAATGAGGAACTCTGCAGATTCCGATGTAACGAGGAACTCTGCAGATTCTGATGTAACAAGGAACTCTGCAGATTCTGATGTAACGGGGAACTGTGTGGATTCCGATGTAACTAGGAACTCTGCAGATTCTGATGTAACTAGGAACTCTGCAGATTCCGATGTAACGAGGAACTCTGCGGATTCTGATGTAACGGAAAACTGTGTGGATTCCAATGTAATGGGGAACTCTGCAGATTCTGATGTAACGTGGAACTCTGCGGATTCTGATGTAACAGAGAACTCTACAGATCCCGATGTAGCGGGTAACTCTGCGGATTCTGATGTAACAGGGAACAACCAATGAATGTCCAAGAGTTGACTGTGTGTTCAAAGATGCTGATCTATGTGCCAGTCTGATCTATGTGCCAAAGGCAAAGCCCAACAAGGCCATATTTTTACGACTTTCAGCCCTGATGAAGGGGGAGTTTTTAATCCCCGAAACGTGTTGGCCTCAATTCATTACTGTGACTTCAAATAAAACGGTTTTAATACCTGCCTTTACCGGATACCGGGTGCTCCTTTACTCTTTCTTTTCCTCAAGGATATGCGGAGTCGACCGTAAGGCCATTACCCCAGGTAGAAGCCCAGGCCCTAACAGTGCCCAATACCTCCTTTTCCCCCAACCGGGCACAAACCTCTGGGATCCAACTCTTACCATCTGTCCACATCTACATACCTTACAGCAGTGACTGATTGAGTCAGTCCAGCATGATCTACACCTCCTTTCTTAAGCATTAGGAGACCCGGGATCAATGGGAAGGGGGGGATGGTTTCTTGCACTGGGGCCCTGAATGTTTTAGTTAAACCTTTGACATAAAGGACATATAGGGGTCTATTTATTAAATACATTGGCATAGCTATTCATCCCGTGAAATTGCTGTACATTCATTCTGTGTGAATTAATCAGCATTCATTAATCTTAGGGATTTTTTGCACAATGTATAAAGCTGTGTCTGTTGTGAGAATGGGGCAAAATTAAATGTTTGAATGTTCTTAGGCTATTTCTGGTTGAATGTTGTAAGGCTATTATTTTAGGCTATTTTTGGTTAAACATTGTAAGGCTATTGTTTAAGGCTATTTCTGGTTGAATGTTCCTAGGCTATATTTTTAGGCTATTTTTGGTTGAGTGTTGTAAAGATATTGTTTTAGGCTAATTTTTCTTCTAGTTGAATGTTCTTAGGCTATTATTTTAGGCTATTCTTGGTTGGGTGTTGTAAAGCTATTGTTTTAGGCTATTATTTTTTCTGGTTGAATGGTCTCAGGCTATTATTTTAGACTATTTTTGGCCAAATGGTCGCTATTTTGGTAGCCCGAATTGTAGCTTTAAAGGTCTGATGTATCCTGTCAATGAATATATGGGGGATATTAATAATGGAGAGCACCACAAAGTTACTTTACATCACGAACACCTCATTCATCAAATGTGGGTGGCGATGTAGAGCCGGGGGTGTGTCAGAGAGTGCTCTCTGCTTACTTTGAGGAGTTGTAAAGTTCTTCACCTTAATAGATTCTATGCATTAAGGTGAAAAACATTCTGTGCTGCAGCGCCCTTACCCTCCCTTTTTCTTACCTGAGCCCACGTGTTCCAGCGCCGTGCACGAGCCCAGCAGCTCCAGCTCTCATCTCATTGGACAGATTGATAGCAGCAGGAGCCATTGGCTCCACAAGGGGTTAAACAGGTGTTAAAAGTGCCGGCACTCGGCGCTCCCGGAGCAGCCGATTCGGGAGCGCTGCCCATTCATTCCAATGAGCAGGGGCGGTGGAGGAGTGGTATATACACTGGGTTTAATGGGACGCACTGGGTTTAATGGGGAGACACTTTAAAGTGCCCCTGTGTGAAAGGGGTCTTAGGGTTGCCACCTCATTCCTTTAAACCCAAACACATATTAATTACACAGGATGTTCTGTGGCTGATTGAGGTGGTAATTAAACGCACTTGGCGCCTCATCTGCAATAAATTAGCCTCAGAACCTGTGAAATTCATATGTGTTCAGGTTTAAAGGGATGATACGGCAACCCTAGCTCCGGTCTGTGCCCTGTAAAGTCATACGGATGGAAACCCTATTTTTCCATCCATCTGGGGATCGTATTGGATGACAACGGACAGACGGTCTGTTTTCACCCAATTCCCCATAGAGGAGAGCAGCGCTCTGACAGATCTGTTTCTGCACAGTTTGCGGGGATGGATCTGTCATCCGCCGGCTCAGCGGGGATCAGCAAATCGATCCCCGCACACGGAACGTCCATGCGAAACCGCAGTACAGTTTAATGCAGCAAAAATGCAGATTGTTCTATCTTTTTCTGGAACTGACTGCACTGGTGTGAACTATGCCATTGAAAACCATATAACCTACTTTCCATGCGTTTTTGATGCAGAAAAAAAATGCACTGGACTGCATGTGGTGTGAACTGGCCCTCAATCATCTTTTCTATGTCCCCCAGACCTAAATGAGCAATTAGCCTTGCAGTGCGGGCGCTAGGGTTGCCACCTCATCCCTTTAAACCCAAACACATATGAATTACACAGGTTCTGTGGCTGATTAAGATGGTAATTATACTCACTTGGTGACTTATCTGCATTTATTCAGCCTCAGAACCTGTGTAATTCATATGTGTTCGGGTTTACAGGGAGGAGGTGGCAGCCCTAGTGGGCACAGACCCACTGCAAGTGATATTTACACTTCTTGAAGCTGGACTTTAATACCTGCTGGCAATGCATGTTACATGTGTTTGATACGCTGCCGTTGACTTCTGTGGGCCTCCCAGTGCTCTTAACTGTAGAAAAAATCTATCTTTATGGGAAACCACAACGCATATATTTTAGCATTTTGTAAAGCATGTATTAAGATGCATCAGTGTATATGGGCCCTTGGACTTTGCAGATAGAGTGCACACCTGCTGCAGTTCCACTGCCAGCCTTCAGCCTGTGTGCAGGTTGGGGGTTTGTGCTTTGATGAGAGCTCTCTGGGTGGATTTCTGATAGGTAAACACAGGCTTCTGCTGTGCAGGTGTGAGGCATTAATTCATTTCTAAGTTGTGTCTGCCTGGGGATGTATTGAGCCGCGCAGCCCTTTGTTTACAGCAAACACTGGCATGTTTCTGCCATCTCTGCCATGACTTGAGATGAATGCAGTCAAGCGGCTGCTGATTGGCGGGAGCCCCTGGTATCTCTGCATCACGCTCACTACCTGTGCTATTGCTGCATTGTGTCAGAGCTGTTGCAGCCATAGATGCAGAGCTCAGTACCATTAATCCCCTGCTGAGCAACCGCAGAGAGACACGAGCACTACTGACTGCAAAAGAAGCAGATTCTGCGCTGTGAAATCCACACCTCAATAGAAGGATGAGTGAGACAGATGACTCGGGGGCCCATCTGTTCTGCCTCACCTGATTTTATGTCAATAGGGATGAAATAAAACTCTTTTTGCTGTAAATTGGGCTAAATCTGATAAACAACAGATGAATTGTGATATACTGTTTCAATCAGTCATGAAAGGACTGTGGTCTAAGCTGCAACTAGCCCCAATGCCACCCTTATAGCAGGAATGCACGGTTAGAAAATCGGCCGATCGCTCGACCGCTGACCAATGAAATATCGGTTGGGGATAGAAAACCTTGCAGGAATATACGGGTAGAAAATCAGCCGATTGCTTGACCGCCGAGAGGTCGCGGTTGAAATTGTTCCGCTCATGCGTGATATGTTCAAGGGATTTTTTACTGCCGACCAACACATAGATTATCGCTCGTTTGCAAACGATATGACACAAATTTTCCATTTTTTTCAATCTGTCTTTTTAATTCACGATATTGAGTATTACTTTGCTGGGCATCAACGGTTAGAATATCGGCCGATCATCCGCAGAACGTAAGTTTTCGGCTGCTATTATCATGTATTCCTGCCATTATTCGCTTTAGCATTCTACATTATTAGTCCTCTCCAAAGATCCTCCTCAGAAGACAAAGACGCTTCTGATAAGTGGCACAGTGATGCAGCTTTATGTGTCCCTGGAATTGGTCATATGGCACTACGGGGTTGTTTTAGTAAAACTGGAGAGTGCAAAATCTGGCATCAGCTTCCATTTTTATTTAACTATATATATTTTTTTTTTCAAAGATTAGCTGAACTTAGAAGCTGATTGGCTGCCATGCACAGTTGCACTAGAATTTGCACTCTCCAGTTTTAGCAAATCAACCCCAACATCTCACATGACCAAGTGCAAAGGACTGTGGTCAAGGTTGCAATCGGCCTTTTCTCCACCCCTATTCACTTTAGCATCCTTCCTTACTAGTGAAACTTACAAGCATGTAGAACCAATGGAGTTGTCCTGTCCAAAAGATCTCCTAGATCAGAAGACAAAAATACCTCTGATACATGTCATGGTGATGTTGCCTCATGCGTTCACTGGACTTGATAATAAGACACTATATCTCCCATGACCAAGTGTAAAGGACCATGGTCAAGGCTGCAACTGATCCCCAGAACAACCATATCGCTTTAGCATCCTCCATTACTACTTTAGCTTACTTGCATGTAGAACCAGTGGAGTGGTCCGCTCCAAAGATCCTCCTCAGAAGAGAAAGAAGCTTCTGATAAGTGGCACAGTGATGCTGCCTTATGTGTCCCTGGACTTGGTCAATTGACAATACATCTCACGTGACCAAGTGCAAAGGACTGTAATCAAGGCCATTATTGGCCTCTTCACCACTCCCGTTCACTTTAGTATCCTTCATTACTAGTGCAACTCACAAGCATGTAGAACCAATGGAGTTGTCCTCTCCAAAGATCCCCAAGATCAGAAGACAAGAAAACCTCTGATACATGTCATGGTGATGTTGTCTCATGTGTCCCTTGGACTTAGTCATAAGGCAAAGGACAATGGTCAAGGCCTGCAACTGGCACCCACACCACCCACATCACTTTAGTATCATCCAATACTACTTCAACTTACTTGCATGTAGAACTTTTAGAGTGGTCCTCTCCAAGGATCCTCCTCAGAAGAGACAGAAGCTTCTTATAAGTGATGCTGTGTCACGTGTCACCTGGACACGGTCATATGACACTACAGCTCACGTGACCCAAGTACAAAGGACTGTGGTCAAGGCTGCAATTGGTCTCTTAATCATCCCCTTTGCTTCAGCATTCTTCATTATTAGTTCAACTTACAAGCATGCAGAACCAGTAGATTGGACCTCTCCAAACATCCTCCTCAGAAAAAAGAGAAGCTTATGATAAGTGGTAGAATAAATATTAGTGCAATATAATCTGTGCAAAATAATGTTTTTTTTCTCTTTTTTCAAAAAAATACTTGGTGCTGTAGTGCTTCTTAATATGGTGACTCCCGTGCATCCACTTCGTGAGAAGCTGAGTATGAACTGCACTCACCAGAAACTTGCCTTATGACAGAGAGGGTCACCGTCTAACACTTGTAGGTCTCTTTAGGGGGGCCCGTCCCACTCCGATGTCATCTGCTGGCTCCTTTGAATGTGGATAGACTCGGATGTGTATTCCAGTGGCAGGAATTGTTGGCGTGTTGTTAATATAAAAAGAAACTTCACAATAGTGTGAAATCTTAAGGACAATTTATTCCTTAGCCATGGAGTGGAACGCACGCTAAGGACGGAGCAGCGTCCACTATTCTCACCTATGGGCGGACGACTTTTTGTTTACTAATGGGAGGTATTTACTAGTCAAGTTTTAAAAGAAAAAAGTTTTTAACAAATGTTTAACCTCTGTTATAAGGAATAAATTGTCCTTAAGATTTCACACTATGTGAAGTTCTTTTTATATTAACAACACGCCAACAATTCCTGCCACTGGAATACACATCCGACTGAGTCTATCCACATTCAAAGGAGCCAGGAGATGACATTTGAGTGGGACGGGTCCCTCTAAAGCAGTGGTTCTCAACTCCTGTCCTCAGGACCCACTAACAGGCCAGGTTTGCAGGATAACTGAAATACATCACAGGTGATATCATTTGCTGCTCAGTGATTGCAGTATTCTAGTCTGCATCTCCCCAAGGTAATACTTAAAATCTGGCTTGATGGTGGGTCCTGAGGACAGGACTTGAGAACCACTGCTCTAAAGAGACCTACAAGTCTGTGAGACCCTCTCTGTCAAAAGGCAAGTGGGTCCAACGTTTCTGGTGAGTGCAGTTCATACTCAGCTTCTCATGATGTATATGCACTGGAGTCACCATATTAAGAACCTATATAGTATTAGATTCATGTTATGTTGGATTAATATTTATTCTACCACAACATCATAGTCATAGAGACACAATAATTCAGCACTAGATATGAAGTAGTTTTGGGATTACCAAGCGCTGTGTAATACTTTCAAACACCTTTTTGGGCCCAACAGTGGGGACTATCTATACAGCAGTGGCTCCGTAGAAATAATATACTAATCCCCGAGCGCAAGTGTTTATTTATTTACTTATGATAAGTGGCATGGTGATGCTGCCTCATGTGTCCCACGGACTTGGTCATATGACACTACATCTCATGTGACCAGGGCAGAGGGTGCATGGGGCAGTGCTGCTATGCTGGCCAGCAGATGGTCCCCTCCCCTGCCTGCTGCAGCATCACAGTATACTGGTTCAGGCACCCTGTGTACTCCGTCGTAGTGGTACGGTGAATAGTATTCATTTATTTATTTGTGAACGCGAGCCCCTAATCATATAATAAA
>BLSH010413502.1:387447-398794 GCA_018402905.1 Glandirana rugosa | reverse complement strand
CAAGGGGGTAAAAAATGTCGTTCGTGGGGGGGGGGGGGTAACTAAGGGAGAAAAGGACGGGGGGGGGGGGGTGCTTGCTGTAAAAAATGGGGGAACCAGCTCAAAATGTTTTTCTCTAGGGCTCATTAAGGTCTAACACCAGACTGAATATGCACATGCCAGGTCACTTGAATACATGATCTGTGTTATCTGCAGAGCATTGACAAAATCAGGTTAGTTGCAAAAATATGTGAATCGCATGATTTACTGTGAATATTGAGAATCGGCACAAACAAATAAAAGGGGAATCAGAAAAGCATCATTTATGAGGGGTATATCCTGCTGTCTTGGAGAGAGAACTTCCTGTTGGAGGGGGAAAGGGTGCTGCAACCCTACTTTATAGTGGTCTGGTAAGTATGATGCTTTCTACTATTTTGCTATTACGCGCAGGAAACTGCATGTTCACCTGGTGAAGTGATTTATGCACAACCAAGTCTCCAGCAGAGCATATTTTTCATTATTCGCTGATCTATAATAATAATTGTGTATCCTTAGTTACTAACTTGGTGTTTTCCCCTGTTCTATTCCTATTTCTACAGGTACCATGTGCACTATGTCATCCCTTACGATGGAGACCAGTCAGTGGTGGACTCATCACAGAATTACTTTGTCACTGACAATGTAACTAAGCAGGAGATTGACCTGATGCTGGGACTGTTGTTGGGATTTTGTATAAGCTGGTTCTTGGTCTGGATGGATGGGGTTCTGCATTATGCTGTCAGAGCATGGCGGACCAGTAGGAGATATGGTAAGTCTGTGGCTCACCAGCTATTACCAGTATATAAATGTATATTATCTTGTACCTGCTGTATACACCTTGTCTCAAAATTTCCAGTTCCTCCAATTGAACCATATATATTGCATGGATTCTGGCAAACGATATTACAGATGCTTACCGTCATTTGGATTGCATATAGCGACTCTGATATGCTTTTAGAAGTGAGTACTAAATGGGAGGGTCTGTCTACCTTAATTGCATGATCAGTGCTGTAAAAGGAAACATTACACTTACTGCTGCAAATAAATGTTTCAACTTTCTCTTTAAAAGAACCTATTCCTTAGAGAACCATTGGGCCCACCATTGATGACTTCATTTCTAGTTGGCTGGCTGTCATTTTGACCTTCTTGCTTCAATGCTCTGAGTCACTAATTCAGAATAAGAATGCTGGTAAAGACTTCTTGCTCTGGATTCAGAATATCAGAATATATTGAAGCTAGTGCATCAGACAACAACAACCAAACAACTAGCATTTTCAGATGAAGGACAACATTGACAGCCCTATATTTTTGGGATCAGCTACAAGCTAGTGACAACCAAATCATGAACCCATGTGTTGTGTTCAAGTATCAGTATTGCTGATCCTACTAAAAACTACCATAAAGCACCATACTTTTTAAATCTTCAGCTTTCATTAAATAATAGCTGGTGAGCTTGTTATGAAGGTCAGGGGCGTAACGATAGGGGTTGCAGGGGTTGCAATTGCAACCGGGCCCCATGGTCCAGGGGGCCCATGTGCCTCCCTTGTGCACCTGAATAGGAGGGATGGTGGGGATGGCATTTAGAGAACCCAATCTCCTCCATTTTCCTCTATCCAGTTTACTTGTCTTCTGCTGTTCCCAGGGCCCCTGTGTGCTTCCCTGGTCCCCCTGGGGCCTGCTGCAGAACTTGTGAAAGGGCCCCACTGCAGTACCGTAATAAAGGGACCCACGATGGGAGTAAAGGGCCCCAGGATCAGTGGGAAGAGGGAAGGACCCTGGCCAGGGGTCAGGGGGCCCTTCATAATTTCTTGCACCGGGGCCCTGAAGGTTCTGGTTACGCCTCTGATGAAGGTCTATGATCAAACACTTCCTGATATAGGGAGACAGCTGTCTCCCAGTTGTGCTCCTGCATTGTGTCCTGCAGAAGGAACAGCAGTGCCTATCAGTGAATATACTGTATAACACATGGCAGTGTTGGATAGCAGTGGTGCCTGGAGCACACAAGCTTCCAATGAAGGCTTCACATGGGCATTCCACCACACATCATGCAGGCATGGTCCACCATCAGGAAACCCTCCTAAAAAGAGAGTTTGGGATTTTTATTTTTAAATCATACGCAGGTGGATGTAGCATTGATCCGATGCTGCATCTGTCCCTAGCTGGTTTTACGGCTGAGAACTGAACGACCAAACACCACTGATCACTCCGTTTTTTCTGCCGCTCTGAGCAGAGAGCAGTGACTGTCAGCCACCACTGTCTGATTTGAAGCACTCACTGGAGTGCCGGGCTAGGAAGGGGGATGGAGCTGCTGGCTCAGTCTCCCAGCGGTGCAGCTAAGAGGCTGAGCCAGGTGCCAGTCCAGGCTCCTGGGTGGATCCCTACCATACGATCGCAATCTTTCCTGAAAGTATAGAAATTGCGGAAGCGCTGATATAACCAATAATGAATAGAATAAAGCTAAAAGAATATAATAGTGAATGAAAACATACAATGCAATACATAAAAGTGCTAACAGATGTGCAAAAATCAGCGGTAGCAAAGTGCTAGTGCCAAGGTGCAATCCTTAAATAGTCTCAATGTATAAACAGTTCATAAGACGTCATTGGAGGGATAGACAATGCTTCTCAAATGGTGAGTTGAGTAATCCACAGATTCATGCAAAAGATGAACAAACGTGCTCCCTTCACCAGGTGCAATGAACTCTCACCTCTGGGTTAGACCCCACCAGGCCAGATCTCGCATGTGTATATACACAGCATATGATATGCAGTCAAATCAAATACGCGATAACCAAGTCTTTGGCTTACAGTGAAAAAGAAGGTACCCTCCACCAGGTATATTGAAGGCTCACTTTAGACAATGACCCTAATGGAAAGAACAAAAACACACAACGGTGCACTGTCCTAGCGCATTATCCTCAGAACAAAGAATTTATTGTACATTCATAAAAACATACTCACATACCTGAGGCTCTGAGGCAGAGGTTGTGGCCTCGAAACGCGTAAGCCAGCCCGTATAGGGCACCATCAGTGAACGGTGGATTGGATGCGTGGCCATGATGTGCCCGAAATACCTATTATCTGAATTTGTTTGTGAGTATGTTTTTATGATTTTACAATAAATTCTTTGTTCTGAGGATAATGCGCTAGGCCAGTGCACCCTTGTGTGTTTTTGTTCTTTCCAGTGTGTCGGGACTTCCCCAGTTCATCAGAGGGATTTACTTGCTATTTTTTGGCTGTGTAATGACCCTAATGGGCCTGCTCATGCATAATTAGGCAGAGTGTAATGCAGGCTCCTTCCCCTTTAAGGTTGCTGTTTGGATTTCCAGTGACCCATCAGTTGCATGTAAAAATAAAAAACACCCACACTAGTGCAATATGTCTGACAATAGGTTGAGATAACAGATCACAAAGTCCCTCCTTAAGATGCACTCATATTTATTTAGATATAAGAAAGCATAAAATCCAGTATAAAATCAAGGTGTATCAGCAAACTCTTAGTAATGCCTCACGTGTCACAGGTAAGTACCACCGCCAGGCTGGCCCGCTACATGTTTCACCACCCCACGTGGCTTCATCTGGAGGAATAAGCCGAACGGGGGTAAATGGAGTACTTAAATAATGTTGAATGGCTTCGTGATATCAGCTGTGAATTCGGCAATCATCTTTCTGCATGTACTTGCTGGTATAGTTGAGGCTGCTTCTGGCAAGGGCTGGTAACCTGGATGCAGCGTAAAAAAGCTGGGTAAGAGAAAAGCAGAAGCACCAGGCTATACCTAGTGCAGCATTGTTTATTACCAAAACAAGAGAAAATCAATTAAAAGTGCACTCATACAGTGCTAACAGGATGCAGGCTTATCTGTTGCGGCACTTGGCTGAACCACCAGAAGGTCCTCTGGATGGAGACTCAGAGTCCGTGGGTCATCCCCATGCAAGCTGTAGCCCCAGGGGTGGGAGGGAGAAGGGGGCCGCCATGATCTTCTGTCAGGTAACAAAGTCCGAGCGCTCAGCTGGGATGATGCCTGTCTTTGGGTAGACCAATCAGAATGCGTTTCAGAGGCTTTAGGCCACGCCTCCTTTGTCAGCTGGTTTGCCTGACGCTGGCTGCGGGTCTTAAATAGGGGAAGTAGTCAGATCATGTGATCAGTAAAGCGGCTGCAGCTGTGTGAAGCTGCCTCTCATAGGAAACCAAAGGAGGCCGACAAAAATATAACAATCATTATTACACAGAAATATATAAAAACAAATAACATTTATAAACAACTTTCATATATTATGGAGATTTTAGTAAGGGCCGGTTCACACATAGGCGATCCGACTTGGACTTTGCTAGGTGATTTGAACACGACTTTAAGGCGACTTCAGCGTGACTTAAAGCGACCTCCATGCCAGGCAACTTTGCCTGTGGCCAATCAGAGAAGGGAGGGAGTGGGTTGCCTGGGTAATATGTGGGGAGTATCTTGGTAAATTCTTTTCTTTTTCCTGTAAAGTCGCTTCAATATACAGGGTGGGCCATTTATATGGATACACCTTAATAAAATGGGAATGGTTGGTGATATTAACTTCCTGTTTGTGGCACATTAGTATATGTGAGGGGGGAAACTTTTCAAGATGGGTGGTGACCATGGTGGCCATTTTGAAGTCGGCCATTTTGAATCCAACTTTTGTTTTTTCAATAGGAAGAGGGTCATGTGACACATCAAACGTATTGGGAATTTCACAAGAAAAACAATGGTGTCCTTGGTTTTAACATAACTTTATTCTTTCATGAGTTATTTACAAGTTTCTGACCGCTTATAAAATGTGTTCAATGTGCTGCCCATTGTGTTGGATTGTCAATGCAACCCTCTTCTCCCACTCTTCACACACTGATAGCAACACCGCAGGAGAAATGCTAGCACAGGCTTCCAGTATCCGTAGTTTCAGGTGCTGCACATCTCGTATCTTCACAGCATAGACAATTTCCTTCAGATGACCCCAAAGATAAAAGTCTAAGGGGGTCAGATCGGGAGACCTTGGGAGCCATTCAACTGGCCCACGACGACCAATCCACTTTCCAGGAAACTGTTCATCTAGGAATGCTCGGAGACCTTGGGGGCCATTCAACTGGATATGCGAAACTGCTACATGATGATGTGGTTCCCTCTTTATGCACTGAAGCTGGGACGTTCCCTGAGTTTTTCCAGCAAGATGGTGCACCACCACATTATGGGTGTCAGGTCTGAGCATTCCTAGAATAAAGTTATGTTAAAACCAAGCACACCATTGTTTTTCTTGTGAAATTCCCAATAAGTTTGATGTGTCACATGACCCTCTTCCTATTGAAAAAAACAAAAGTTGGATTCAAAATGGCCAACTTCAAAATGGCCGCCATGGTCACCACTCATCTTGAAAAGTTTCCCCCCTCACATATACTAATGTGCCACAAACAGGAAGTTAATATCACCAACCATTCCCATTTTATTAAGGTGTATCCATATAAATTGCCCACCCTGTAGATGGGGATCCGACTTCCATTGAATTCTATGGGCACAAGTCGGATAGAAGTCATCTTGAAGTAGTACAGGAACCTTTTTTGGAGCGACTTCAGTAGTGTATATTAAGACGGCTTTCATTCACTTCAATGGAATTTCTTATGTCAAGCGACTTGGGGCGACACAAGTCAGAGCACGAGTCGCCTATGTGTGAACTGGCCCTAAAGGTGCATCAATGGTAACAGTGTATCATTAAGAGAGCGAGATGAGTAGAAAAAATAAGTTATGTCTGTCCTGATGTAAAAGGTGAAGTGAAGATGCAGCGTATAATTGGGTATACTTACACAAAATAATAGGTGACCCCTAAGTATCTGTATGGATGTATATAGCAATAAAAATATATAGATATATATAAAATATACAATGTATACTGTGTATATATAGATATATAAATATAGATGTATAGAAAAATAAAATTATATAGAACCCCGCCCCCCCCATCAATGTCAGGGGGAACAGGAATAAATAAATTGATGGGATTGGAAATAAATTTTATCCCACCCACCAGGGTTGAACGATGATTACAACCAAAGTGTGTTTTATAAGTATAGTCTCAATAGTGGGATAAGACCGCAATTTAAACATGTCTGATAGAATCGCAAAGGTAGAGAGGTGGATTTGGACAAATTAATAAAATAAATGAATACATTTTTTTTTCTTAATATTACCAAATGTAATATATATGCGTCAAAAACACATGAGGAGGGGGAGAAAAAATATATATATAAAAAAATGAAATGTAATTTTAAGCTGAACGCTCAGACTCTATTACCCAACGGAAGATCGTGGCGGCCCCCTTCTCCCTCCCCACCCCTGGGGCTACAGCTTGCATGGGGATGACCCACGGACTCTGAGTCTCCATCCAAAGGACCTTCCGGCGGCTCAGCTGAGCGCCACACCAGATAAGCCTGCATCCTGCTAGCACTGTATGAGTGCACTTTTAATTGATTTTCTCTTGTTTTGGTAATAAACAATGCTGCACTAGGTACGGTCTGGCGCTTCTGCTTTTCTCTTCCCCAGCTTTTTATGCAATATGTACAATACCAGAATTTTAAAAAATGTATTATTATTGTCTAACCATTAGAATTAAAAACAAATTACATACAAAACCACTCAACATTCCCTATAAGCAGCCATATCAAGCTGTGACCAGGTAATTAAAACAAAATAAAAGACAAGTATGAACATTTCATAATTTTTAATTTTTTAATTTTTTAAAATCAGGTATAGGTTTTATTGAAATGTCAGATCATACATCTTCAACAATAAACAAACAAACACGAGTACAAATGAAAACAGCCAAACCATAAAACTAATACAGCCGTCCATAGACCCCCAAGACCCTCAGGTACATAATAAAATGCAGATCATATTGTGTCATAACCCGTGCATACAACAAGCCCGGCCAAGACTTCCCTATCGTTACTTTGCTCATCCGGGTACCAAACCAAATAGTGACATTTCTACAACATTAGCTCAGCCCAGAAGTCTATCCAGTACTAGCTCAGGGGGAGCAAGGCCTGGTACTGTGAGCCAATCATCCCACAAACGTTCAATCTTATGGGGGCTACCCCTATGCTGAAATATAACTTTCTCTAATTTAAGAGTGTGTCCCATGTTACAGATCCATTCCTTTCTTGTAGGTGCCCTGTCTGACTTCCATAGCTGGAGTATCAGTTTATGCGCCTGGAAGAGTGCTCTGTTAATCACTTTTTGCTGGACATCTGTTAAAGAGGAAGTAAACCCAGATGGGGTTTACTTCCTCTACATACCTCTGTAAATTAGAAGCATAATGGGCTCCTATGCATCGCATAGTAGCCAATTATGTGCCACTTACCTGCAAACGAAGCCAGCGCTGTCCCCTGTGCTTGCAGCGTCCATTTTCAGCCGTTCTTCCTTCAGGGGACGCGATTCCTGCTCTGACTGGCCGTAGTCGCGTGACGTCACTCCCGCGCATGTGCACAGGAGCCGCCAGTCACGGCACGGAGGCTGTTTCTTCACTGTGCATGTGCCAAAATGACGTCGGCACAGGCAGAACACTGCATATCTCCTGAACCGTGCAGGTATGGGAGATATGCAGGGCACCTACAGGTAAGCCTTATTATAGGCTTACCTGGAGGTTAAAGTGGTTGTCGCAGGTTGACAACCACTTTAACTGAAGGTCATCCAAGATGCCCAGTATACACCTAGTTGGCTCTAAAGGAACTGAGACCAGAAAAGTTGAGTTTATAGTGCTAATTACCAGGTTCCAGTAGCGATGCAGTTTGGGGCTTCTCCACAATAGACGAAGGTCTCCATCGGCAACTTTGCAACAACATTTCATAATTTAACAAGAACATCTACAATACTTAAAATGCAATAGTCCAATTTTTGCACTGAATACATTTGTTGCATATGCTGGATGATGTCTGGTTCCTCTTAAAATACTGCCCAAAATGTTATCAACAAAACAATGCATGCACTGGATAGTGTTAATGTATATATAAATGTGTTTTTCTTGTCAAATCAAGAAAGAGAAGTGAAATCTCGAATGACTAGCCTTCCTCTAGCTATCTAGGGGCTCCAGGACTAAGTTCCATACTGACATGTAAAAGATGACAAGACCTCGAAGGCAGAGTGAATATTTTCAGAGTTTCTGAGTCCAGGGCATTGTTTATTGAATTGGATAGCAGATGCCCCAAATTAAAATAAATATAAAACAGACAGATCCCAACTTGCATTCTGAATTCTTGCAACATGATTGGTGACATAAAAGGAGACGTCTTACTTTTGTCTATCTCCTAAATATATGCAATGAGTAATGCTAAGGGCCGGTTCACACTTACGCGGCGCGACTTCGCGGCCCGTTCACATCTAGGCGAATTGTCAGTCAACTTGAGTCGCCTGACAATTCGCCTCAATGCTGTGCAATGGAACCGCTCTAATAGGAGCGAATCGCTTCGCTCCGCCTTAGAAAAATGGTTCCTGCACTATTTTCAGGGCGATCTCAGCGCGGCTTACATTGACTTCTATGATAGAAGTCTCCTCACAAGCCGCATTGAGATCGCCTCGAGCGGGGCGACTTGCTTCGCCCTGGCAAGTCGCGCCGCAATGCGCCGCGTAAGTGTGAACCGGCCCTTAGGGACTACTTACTGCACATTAATGTGCAGTATGTCTTTTCATGCATTATTGTACAATAAGGTAAGACAACCCATTCAT
The DNA here is from genome assembly GCA_018402905.1 of Glandirana rugosa. NCBI lineage: Eukaryota > Metazoa > Chordata > Amphibia > Anura > Ranidae > Glandirana > Glandirana rugosa. The sequence goes on along the minus strand of BLSH010413502.1, from coordinate 390,045 downwards.
TTTGAATGGGCTCCCAATGCACCACTTTGCAGGTTTTAATAGACCTGAAGCATTTTTTGTTCACTGCTTGCACCAAAGTACATAGCTTGTTGCATTGTGGTGCCCTAAAACGTACATGCATTAGGATATACCGGCTGCGTGAAAACAGGAAATGACATTTATGGGGGAATTCCAGGTTGAAATATTGCAACAAATTTTACAGAAAAATACAGCAGCTGCAGATTGAAAAGGAAAGGTATTTTTTAAAAAGATTCAATGACAGCATGGCTTGTGTAGCAACTGGGTAGCCAAAAGCTTTGAGAATGACACAAATTGTAATTTTCACAAAGTCTGCTGCCTGTTTTTATGATGGTAATTTGCATATACTTCAGAATGTTATGAAGAGTGATCAGATGAATGCAATTAATTGCAAAGTCCCTCTTTGCCATGAAAATGAACTTAATCCCATAAAATAACATTTCCACTGCATTTGTGAAAAAAGCTTCAGGGCGCCTAAGAATGTCCAGCAAGAGCCAGGACCGTCTATACCAGGAGTAGGGAACCTGTGGCTCTCCAGTTGTTGTAGAACTACATTTCCCATAAGCTGGAGAGCCGCAGGTTCCCTACCCCTGGTCTATATAGTTGATTCAGCTGCTCAACCTATGGCCCGCAGAGCCTCTGATGTGGCCTGCTACATCAAACTAGGGAAGCGCACGCTCATGCTCTGGGATTGCAGGTCGGCAAACCCAGATTGCAATAAAAAGGTTTTTTGCCTGGCAACAATCGGCACCAACAGCAGAATATGCAGGCGGCCTTGGGGGGAGCAGGAGCTGCATAAGCTGATGCTTAATCTAAATTACTGGCTCTTGTGCCAGGTGGATTGATACCAAGTGCACTTCGCCTGAGACCTTTCTAGCAGCTTGGAAAGTGAAGCCAACAGAAGCTGGAAGAGGAAAAAGGTCCATGTATTAACATCACATACACTGCGCTTTTGCAATGGGTATATTAGCACTTATAAAAAGGCTGCTTTCACACTGATCCACAGATGCAGTGCAGTGTACCTATGGCTCTCCTGTGGGTTAGCTGCACTAAGCCATAGATTTCTATTATATCCGGTGGTTTTGGTGCACTTTCAGAAATTGCACCACACCCACAAGATGTAATAGAGGTCTATGGCAAAGCACAGCCAACCCGCAGGAGAGCTGCAGGTGCACTGTGCTGAACCCGCAGTGTGGGTAAATCGCAGAGCATCAGTGTGCAAGCAGCTTTATAGGGGGCCCAGGACAGTAAGGGCTTCTTTACATTTGTGGTTTGGGGGCGCTGTAAAACCCCATAGTTTATTGTGGCCCACAATCGGTTATCAAATCACTTAAAGAGGAAGTAAACCCTGATGGGTTTTACTTCCCCTTTATTACCCTGCAAAGTCAAAGCATAATAGGCTAGTATACATCGCATACTAGCCTATTATGTGTCACTCATCTGCATTAGAAGCCCGCACTGTCCCTGTTCCAGGCCGCACCAATCACTGCCCCTCTTCCTTCTGGGGCCACGATCTCCGGCTCTGTGACTGGCCGGAGTCGCGTGATGTCACTCGTGGCACGATGTTAGTGAAGAAATGGCAGTCGGACCGTTTCTTCACTGTGCATGCGCTGGTGACATCGGCACAGGCAAGTACAGTGTGCATCTCCTAAACTGTGCAGGTTTAAGAGATATTCACGGAACCTATAGGTAAGCCTTATTATAGGCTTACCTGTAGGTTGTAAAGAGTTTACAACCACTTTAAGTGGCCCTCACTCTTCAAAAGGCTGAGCACCACTGCTGTATAGAGTCAATGGAGGAATTTGTTAGATTTTATTTCCAGCCTGTCTTGTAGTACCGAAGTCTGAGGTTCAGTTCCCATGATGTGCATTTTCTGCAATTAGTTTTTCTATTTATTCTTTTTTGTATGGTTTGCTCTGTCTATGAATGTGCACATACCTGTATAGTTCATTAGATGATAAATGTAAAAGGACAGAGAATGATATTAGTGGTATATGTACTCTGTAATTCACCAAGGAATGTATCATTGAGCTATAAAGTAATAAAAGAAATGAAGAGATGCATGCACACATCTCTAATGCCTGACTGTGCTCTTCAGTATAGAGATGAAAGCAATGTATTAACAGAGGCCATGCAGGCACTCATCATTCCATTTGTCACCGTGGTCCCTTGTGTCCAAGACAGCTAAATTAAATTAATCGAGATTGGCCATAATGACTTAAAACTGCTCTTTCTCGTTTTGTGATCATTTGGTTATTCCCATCCCGATGTTTATTTCGTTCCAAACAGTTTTATACTAATGTTCTGAACACTGGATCGCTCTTATTCTATCCAAAATTACATAGGGGATCATTCTTAATCCTAGCACAGGGGAACCGCTATGCAAATCCTGTCCCTAAATCCAGCACCTTCCTGTTGATTCTCATGCAGCCTTATTAGAGAGAGTTGGTTTGTTGTCAATTTTACTTTTTTATGTTTACAAATGAAAAAATATTGTTTATATAGTCAAAAGCCTACCCTTATTGGTTTACTAGTGTTTTGCTCTTTCTCGTCAAAATTCAGTAATACCGGTTAGAGCTA
>BLSH010413502.1:357281-382458 GCA_018402905.1 Glandirana rugosa | reverse complement strand
AAAAATAAATAAATAAAAACCCCAAAAATGAATTCTCATCATCCGTAAACGCGGCCACTTTTGCGCAAACCAATCAATAAATGCCGATTGCGATTTTTTTTTATCGCAAATATGAGGAAGAATATAAATCGGCCAAAAACGGTGAAAAAAAATGTTTTTTTATATTTTTTTTTTGGATTTGTATTCTAGCAAAAAGTAAGAAATTTGGGTTTTTTTGCAAAATTGTCGCTCTTCTTTTGTTTATAGCGGCGATCAGAAATGACGCAGAGGTGATCAAATACCACCAAAAGAAAGCTCTGTTTGTGGGAAAAAAAGGACGCAAATTTCGTTTGGGTACAACGTCGCACGACCGCGCAGTTTTCAGTTAAAGCGACGCAGCGCCGAATCGCAAAAAGGGCTCCGGTCCTAAAGCTGGAAATCCTTCCAGGGCTGAAGTGGTTAAAGTAATGCAATGCTGTATCACAAAAAATGCCCTGGTCATTAAGGGTGGTAAACCTTCCGGAGCTGAAGTGGTTAAAGTGTATGTATAGCCAAAACATATTTGTTTCATTTTGGATAGCGCGGGGAAGTGTATAACCAGTGGCGGCTCATCTATTATGGGCGCACGGGCACCGCCTCCTCTATCCATGCATCCAGCCCTCTAATCTACATGCAGGGCGCCAGACGCATGGATTCCAATGGGGTAGGGAGGGTTTAAGCGCCTGATTAGAGCTAGAGGCTCTAATAGGCTTCAAAAAAGGGTGGGCTTGGGGCGCAGAGCATCACGGAGGAGTGGAAGAGGACTCCAGTGGCAACCTGTGATGCTCTGGTGAACTCCATGCCCAAGAGAGTTAAGGTAGTGCTGGAAAATAATGGTGGCTACACAAAATATTAACACTTTGGCCCAATTTAGACATTTTCACTTAGGGGTGTACTCACTTTTGTTGCCAGCGGTTTAGACATTAATGGCTGTGTGTTGAGTTATTATGAGGGAACAGCAAATTTACACTGTTATACAAGCTGTGCACTCACTACTTTACATTGTAGCAAAGTGTCATTTCTTCAGTGTTGTCACATGAAAAGATATAATAAAATATTTACAAAAATGTGAGGGGTGTACTCACTTTTGTGAGATACTGTATATGCTGGATTTTTTTTTTATATTACTAATGGTGGCGATCAGCGACTTATAATGGGACTGTGATAGTGTGGAGAGCAATTTGGCACTAGCTGAGGCTGGGAGAAAGTGACTAACTGTCACTGACATCACCAGTGGCATTAAAGTGGAGTTCCACCCAAAAGTGGAAGCTCCGCTTATCTGACTCCTCCCCCCCTCTGGTGCCACATTTGGCACTTTGGGGGGGGGGGGGCAGGTACCTGTTTCTGACAGGTGCCTGTCCCCACTTCCAGGAGATTGCACCGCAATCACTTGGAAGTTCGGCTCCCCTCCTCCTTCTCCCGCTGCCAGACTATTCAGAAAGCGCAGTGTGCTTAACGCATGCGCAGTAGGGAACCAGCTGTGAAGTATGTGTACCTGCTGACTTGAATTCCTCTTTAATACAGTGAGCAAAAATGGGAGAAAGTGTCCCTGTGTCTTATGGTGCAAATATAGCAACAAAAAGCGCCCCCCGCCCCCGCGTCACCACCGGGAGCCCGCATTAGATTGCAAGCTCCCTGTCACTCAGACACAGTGAGAAGACAGAGCAGCCCCAGGGGCCGAATGGAGTTCTGCCGCGGTGGCCACTCGGCCTGCTCTGTCTTCTATCTGAGTGACAGGCGCACCTGTGATGACATCATCACAGCGCAGGGGGCGCTAGGAAATTTGAATCTCCCTATCAGCTCTGGGTCAGGCGGCATTTCATTTACATGGGTAAGGCTGTATTTAATTGACACTGGTACTGTGTATGGCTGTATTTAATTGGCACTGGTATATGGCTGTATTTCATGGACTCTGGTATGTGCTGTATGTTATGGACACTGGTATATGGCTGTATTTTATGGACACTGGTATATGTCTGTATGCTATGGACACTGGTATATGGCTGTATGTTATGGACACTGGTACATGGCTGTATGTTATGGACACTGGTATATGGCTGTATGTTATGGACACTGGTATATGGCTGTATTTTATGGACACTGGTATATGGCTGTATGTTATGGACACTGGTACATGGCTGTATTTTATGGACACTGGTATATGGCTGTATGTTATGGGCACTGGTATATGGCTGTATTTTATGGGCACTGGTATATGGCTGTATTTTATGGACACTGGTATATGGCTGTATTTCATGGGCACTGGTATATGGCTGTATGTTATGGGCACTGGTATATGGCTGTATTTTATGGGCACTGGTATATGGCTGTATTTTATGGACACTGGTATATGGCTGTATTTTATGGACACTGGTATATGGCTGTATTTTATGGGCACTGGTATATGGCTGTATTTTATGGACACTGGTATATGGCTGTATTTTATGGACACTGGTATATGGCTGTATTTTATGGACACTGGTATATGGCTGTATTTTATGGACACTGGTATATGACTGCATTTCATGTGCACTGGTATATGGCTGTATGTTATGGACACTGGTATATGGCTGCATTTCATGGGCACAGGTATATGACTGCATTTCATGTGCACTGGTATATGGCTGTATGTTATGGACACTGGTATATGGCTGCATTTCATGTGCACTGGTATATGGCTGTATGTTATGGACACTGGTATATGGCTGCATTTCATGGGCACAGGTATATGACTGCATTTCATGTGCACTGGCAAATATTTTAGTACACCTTTTGGTTCAGAATATTTTTTTTCTTGTTTTTCTCCTCTAAAACCTAGGTGCGTCTTATGGTCAGGTGCGTCTTATGGAGCAAAAAATACGCTAATGTCATAAAAAAAAACCTCAAAACTGTACAAAATTCTCATGTGCAATCAGAAAGTTCATTAAAGTCCAATCATTATATACATCAAAGAAGCATATAGTTCATAAAAGTATGCAGAGAACGCAGACACAAGAAATTCCCAGGGTGATGAATGTACTCAAGATTCTCTCATGCAAATGGGTAGGTGAATGTGCTTCCTCCACCGACATATAAAGCCGCTCAACTCACTGAATGGACCACTGAATGAACAGAAGGTCAAGCCAGCATTCCCGTATTGGGTAACAAGAGATGTTAAAGCGGAGTTCCACCCAAAAGTGGAACTTCCGCTTTAAGTCTCCTCCCCAGCTCCGGATGCTGAAACTGAGCTTTTGGGGAGGAGGAGGGGTGGGGATACCCGATTTTTTCGGGTACTTCCGCCCCAGTCGCCTTTAGCGATCGGAAGTGGAAGGTCTCCTTCCCCCTCCCTCCCGAAGTCTTCTGGGACACAGAACAGGTCCTAGAAGACTTTGGGACCAATCACAAAGCGCAGCGCCGCTCGAGCATGCGCAGTGTGTGCCCGGCCGTAAAGCCACGGCCGGGTGCCCACAGTAGCAATGCCGGCGCTGCAGAGGGGAGGGGGAGAGGAGCTAGACTCCATGCAGCTCCATCGCTGGACTGGGAGACAAGTGAGTGTCTGTTTATTAAAAGTCAGCAGCTGCACTTTTTGTAGCTGCTGACTTTTAATAAACATAAGGAAAGGGTGGAACTCCACTTTAACAACGCCTCCTTGGAACTCAAATGATTAATGTTTCGCACAGCTCCACAGTACTGTCAGGTCTAGAATTCCAGCGGGGATGGATGGACATCTCATACCGCGGCAATGTCATGGAAAAGCAACCACTGACGAAGTTCTTCTCACATGGACGATACGCGTGCGGGAGACGAACACTGAGTCATCTGCAACCACTCTTAAACATATGCGGGAATTCCCCCCTTATTTACTTGTGTACCCGGCACTTGGTGATAGTGCCTAGCTTGTAAGTGCAATCTTTCTTTTTATAATAAATTATTGACTATTACAGAGAGCACTATGTATTTTTCATTGCTTTTCCATGACATTACTGCGGTATGAGATGCCCATCCATCCCCACTGGAATTGGAGACCTGACAATACTTCGCTGTGCGAAACATTAACCATTTGAGTTCCAAGGAGGCGTTGTTAACATCTCTTGTTACCCAATACGAGAATGCTGGCTTGAACTTCTGTTCATTCAGGGGTCCATTCAATGAGGTGAGCGGGAGGAGGTGGTGTTTAAAAGCAGATATAACTGGCAATGATCACCTAACCATTACATGGTCAATGGGTATCTAACTCAATTGTCAGCCATAGGGAACTTTCAGTGGCTCAAAGATTCCAACACACTATTCCCAACAGACACGCTCCTGTAAAAGTGGTTGTATGTATAAGTGGGAGCTGAAGCAACCACTGGCTGGTCACAGCAAACAGCAATGTTTCGGAGCCACGCAGCACCCCTTCATCAGGCATGTGCCTGATGAAGGGGTGCTGTGTGGCTCCGAAACGTTGCTGTTTGCTATAACAATGTGATTGCTAAATAAAGCTTTGGACCCAATTTTGGGTGACCATGGTGTGCTGGTGACATTTCTCACTCAGTGGCCCAAAGGCACAGCAAGCAGGCTCAATAGCCAGAGTCTCTGAGTTCCGAACTATGACTATATGGTACAAAACCCTGACTGAAAATAAATAGCATAGATTGTTATGGGGCTTCTATTGCATAGTATGGTAGGTCTAAAGGAAATTGTATGGATATTGTACAAGCAAGGTCGTTAGGCCTAAGTTTCATTTGTGATCCTAAATAAATAACTAAATTGGCCTGACATATCACTCTACCATTGTCTACTCGCCCATTTGTGGGAAATTACATTCAAAAGATAGCAAGCGGGGATACACTAAACCCACACATCAGACCCACCATGGCCTAAAAACATAACATTTATTGAACATATATATAAGACAAATAATATAATAAAATATATATAAAGGAGTCAAAAGACTGCCAAATATGTGACCATACTTATAGGGAAATCTGAGTCTGGTGTAAAATACTATATTTCTGGAGGTTATATATAACCACCGTGAAGTAGAGGGAGATCTCAGAAAATAAATGAAAAAATAACCCCAACTGTAACCCTAACGGAGGAGAATTTGAGGAAATGTCAAAATCTTGACTAATCCTCTCTAGCTACAGGCTTGAACTAATGCTAAAGGTTCATGTGGCTACTGAGGGGGTTGACTGCCTGCCTAAAGCATGACAGGTCGCAGTAAACCACGAATACACAAATATCTCTCATTGGTTTCCTGCACCATAGCCCAGCTTACAACAAAAAGAGATAAGTGTTCAGAACCAGTGGAAAAACAAAAAGAAAATAAATAACCTCGGCCTAACATGTTTCACCTCTAAGCGAGGCTTCGTCAGGGGTGCAATTCTTCTCTGGGCCTGGCCCCCTAATTCTAGAATATAAATAAGGGATAGTGGTCTGGAACAAGGTTGGGACAGGTTCCCCCTAACAGAATGTCCTAGAAAAGGGCCTATTGGAGAGCTAAGACCAATGCCCGTAAGTGAGTGAGTCAGAGAACTACACCCACAAGGGGCAGAAGCATGTCGCTCACCATTACCTGGATGTAAAGTCATGAGAACTTGGGGTTTGCCCGATGACACCAGCCAGCACTGGAGGAATGCCTCTGTTGGACTTTATATTACAAGGACACTACCTTTACAGGTATGCCAGGGCAGTCCACAGTTTGTGGTTAGTGAATTAGGGAAGAATTATGCCTCTGAATCCTGGAATTTGTAATTGCCCTTTTGACGATTTCTAAGTAAAACATTTGAAACGTTTCTCTTGCTTGGTCTGAAGTTACTAAAAGGGGTGTAATGCCTACCGAGTGGGTCTTTTTTTTTTTCAATAGATTTTATTGAAGGAAATAACAATACAGAGCATGAGAAAAATGACAGAACAAGTGTCATTTTTAACATTTTTTGTGTGCTGGACATAAAAAAGAAAAAAGACATTAACAGGAATTTCTAATTAAGATACCCAGTAGGGTAAGCCTGGTATTTACTCTGAATAGACGATATAAACCTGAGATAATTTTGTTGTACCTAGTTCACCCAAAACTGGAGGGGAGGTACAAAGCATAAAGCATAAAAACAAGTACAGTTCAACACAAAATAGAATTGGATGGACCAAATCCTCTAAGAAAAAAATGCTGATTATGGAGGTGTACACCAAAACTGCTTGATAAGATTAGATAAAGTAGAGTGAAGTTAATCCTCTTTGTCATACAGTAGTTTGGAACCTTGGAAGTAAGAGAAAGATCCTTCAAAAGACTCAAGCTCCTCCTGGGACATAGTCATGTTCATGAAAGCCTGCCATCTCTTGTAGAAGTGACTCCTGGAAGTGGTGTGAGAAAGTTTGGTGATGATTTTCTCCCTATAAAGTAGTAGGTAGTAGTAGGTGTAGTTCCCGTTTGGTTTGAGAGATTGTTGGGCGGAGGGTGAAATACAGTGTTTTAGAATGGTTCTCCGAGCCACTAAGAGTGATATTAGGATCCAGGCTTTATGTTTGGAGTTCTCATTAGCTGAGGATCATGTCAAAAGCTGTTTGTTCCAGTAGCCAAAGATAAGTAGGCGAGGATCCTTTGGAAGTAGGAGTAGGGTGATCCCAAAGATGAATGATATGACTTGGTCCCAAAATATAGATATATATGTACAAGACCATAGATGGTGGGCTAGTGAGGGCTTTCCCTGGCAGCAGAGTGGGCATGGGGCGAATTGAGGATTGTTTTTGTCCATTAGGAAGGGTAGGTAGGCACGATGGAGCAATTTTAGTTGCGTTTATCTCCAAGATTCATTTGGGATTAGATGGGAGTATGCTGTTATACCCTTGGAGTATTTTGTCCAGGATCTCTGTGTCAGGGAAGTCCTTGCCCCAATTTGCTGCTGAGGATGATGCAAAGGGGGGAATGACTTTGTGGATCAGGGGTTTGTATATGTCCGATATAGAATATGATCCTTCTCCAAGTAAAGGGACTGTTATTGTTGTACGAAATCTCTTGCCTCCGTACTTGCAAGAAGTATGAATGAAGCTGACACATTGGCAGAAGTAGAAGGCATGGGACATGGGTATGGAGAATTTTTCTGCTATGGTATGAAAAGAGTGTGGGAATCCAGATTCGGTGAGATCTCGTTGCTCCCATATAGAAAAAGGTTTGTGTTCCATCCCCAATGGGAACATAGGATTACATTGTGTTGGCAAATGTCTAGAAATATGGGGGAGTTTCAGACCCCTCTGAGTTTCCCTCCAGGCTATAGCAGTGTCCCGCAGTAGGAGATTGTGTTGCAGGTCTGAGTGAAATAATTTCCATTTGCAGTGTAGTAAGACTGTCAGAGAATAAGGGTGGGCCATTTCAGATTCAATAGAATAGATTGGAATAACATGAGGTCTTTGAAGTCCAGTCCAGTCCTTTACTGATCAAGCAGGCTAAAATATATACCCTGATATTAGGGAGGTTTATACCTCCTTCGCTTCTGGGGAGATAGACTTTTGATTTTTTGCTATTCGTGGTCTCTTTTTCTGCCAGATGAATTGAGATACAACATTATTCAATGCTTGAATGTCTGTGTTTTAGCAGTAGTGGTATAGTTTGAAGAGGGTATAGCAGTCGAGCAAAGCTGACCATTTTGAATAAGTGGCATCTCCCCAGAAACGAGAGGGGCAGATCCATTCAATTATCCAATTCATTAATAATTTTCTTGATTAAGGGAGGATAGTTTGAAGTGTACAAAGAGGAAGGAACCTTGCCTATCGTAATGCTTAAGTAAGTTATGTGTGATTTAGCTATGGAGAAGAGAGATTGGGAGGTCCATGGAGGGTTCCGTGACAAGCCTAAAGGAAGAATTTCACTTTTCGTGTAGTTTATGAGCACAATCTAAACTCATCAAAGATTTCCTTGATGGAATTCATGTCAGAGGTGGGGTTTGCAGTGCATATGAGCACATTGTCTGCAAATAAATTGGAGCATAGTTCGAAATCCCCAACATGAATCCCATGCAAGGGGGCTTTTTCAGATAGGTATCTGGATAGAGGTTCTAAGGCTAGGTTGAAGAGTAATGGTGATAGGGGACCCCCTTGTCTCGTGCCCTTGTAGAGGCAAAATTCTTCACTGGGGAGACCTGGCTGGGCTGGGTGGATTAAGGAAGGGATAATATTGGCTAATCTGGTCGCTACAGTTTTAGAAAGAATTTTAACATCAAGTTTAATAGCGAAATAGGTATATAAGATCATGGTTCTAAGGGGTCTTTCCCTTTTTTCGAGAGTAACTTGATGATGGCTTGCTTTCCTGTAGGTAGGTAGGGGCTCTCTGTCCAAATTCCATTGTAAACACTAAAAAGAGTTGGCTTTATTATATTTTGGAGTGTCTTAACTATTTCGCCCGTGAACCCGTCAGGACCAGGGGCCTTACTGGGAGCCAGATGTTGAATGGTTTTAGAAAGTTCTGACATGGATATAGGTGAGTTTAGTGCTTTGAGTTGGGAGGAAACCGAGTGGCTCTTAAACACATTGGGGTATGAAGACATTGGTGTGGAGTGGAGTGCTGTCGAGAAACAAGTAGTTACTTAGGGTAACGGAAAGTTTACCAAGCAGCCTGCCGGTAGCGTGTACCAGTTGCAGATGATATGTCATCTAGCAGTGAGGGAGATGTTTCGGCATTATTTCCGCCAGCAGTCCGTCTCCTATTGCAGCAAGAGCGGATTTGTGCCACAGAGGTTCCCATCCTGTACAAAGGTACTTGTACAAGAGTTAAGTGCAGAAATGGAGCCTGCACAAGGTGCACAGCGGAGCCCAATCCGCTACTGGGGAATGGCAGTGGGAAATGCTGGACAGGTGGATGTGGACATGGCTCAGTTTGTCCCTCCTAAATGCAAGTTACTGTGAAGCTGTATATTGTCACGGGTTAACTGGAGAACAGATGCAGTGCAAGTTTACACAGTGTATGTTCATCTATAAGTGTAGAGGGCTGCCTTAAGGTTGAGTATTCCCCCACAGCAGCCTCAGACTTGTCCCAGGGCATTGATGAAAACAGCACAAAGCAAAGGCACCTCATGTGTTACACAGTGACCCTGTGCAAGGTGCCTAGCGTAGCCCAGAAGAACCCAACCCAGGATAGGCCTCTCATATGACCCTTGCTTGGCACCCAACGAGGAGGCAAACAATTAATGAAGGCCACAGATTAAAAAAAGATTGAAAACAATTTTTTAAATCTTATCAACTTGTCAAATCGTATATGAGATTTTGTGATTGGCCATGGATCTATTTCAATATCAGACAAGGCTGAAACAGCATATGGCTGTGACAAAAGATAGGAAGATCCTTACAAATAATGTGTACACAAGAGGATAATAAAAATGGGGTTAAAAGTAGAGATAGCTTGTTATGGATTGATGGTTTTAATGAGAATTTTGACATGGAAACTGACAATATGTGCAATTATAGGGCATTTGTTACCTTCTTTTTTTTTTTTTTTAATTCCATTAAAAGTCTATTAGTTTCTCATTAGCTTTTCCAGGAGGCTGCTCTAGAGAATTCCAGTGCAGACAGGTGTCTGTGGTGAGTGGAGACGGACCCATATCTGCCACCAGCTGAAAATAGCTCCTGTATGTTACGGAAGTGTTCTAGATTCTCCAGACTGTGATTGCAGTGCATGGATTCTGCTGATAGGAGGAGCTCTGGGTGCACAGCAGTACAATCGCCATGCAGGTCAGCCAGATACACAGCCTGTTCTTATGGTAGGCTTTCACATTTTACCTATGAATATTTTTGGGCAGATTTCGGAGCATCACCTTGAGATCTGCTTTTTTTGATTTTGAATTCTTGTTAGATGGATGTCCTATTTCTAAATGACTGCTAAAGTGTCAAATGGCTCAGCTGCAAACCATCTATGTCCTGGATTTCCAACAACCAGCCCAGGCCTTTGGCACTTATTGGGCAGCCTTCAGGGCCCCCCACATACCTTCGTCTGTGTGTATCTTACCTAGGTGGTTACTCAATTCGTTTGTTTCTTTTTTTTTTTCTAATCTGATTTGTTAAAATATTAAAAGTCATTTTTAAGATAGTTGTAAGAAGCACAAATGTAAAAGCATTGATCTGTAAAGAGACTGTAAAAGTAATCTCTAGCAGTTTCTTGAAATGTGTCTTCAGTCTTTGACATTCTATGGGGTCTGCATGTCTAACAACTCCTAAATGTTTGCAGTATCTGACCATATCTTGTAACATACCTGTAGTCTTTGACCATCTCTTGCATTGTTACTTGTTGGCTTTGACCATCTCTTGAAGCATGGCTGCAATTTTGGACTATCTGCTGCAGCAGGCCTCTAGTCTCTGACCATCGCTTGGGGCATGGCTGCAATTTTGGACTATCTGCTGCAGCAGGCCTCTAGTCTCTGACCATCGCTTGGGGCATGGCTGCAATTTTGGACTATCTGCTGCAGCAGGCCTCTACTCTCTGACCATCGCTTGGGGCATGGCTGCAATTTTGGACTATCTGCTGCAGCAGGCCTCTACTCTCTGACCATCGCTTGGGGCATGGCTGCAATTTTGGACTATCTGCTGTAGCAGGCCTGTACTATCTGACCATCTTTTGGAGCACGGTTGCAGTTTTGGACTGCCTGGTGTAGCAGGCCTGTGTTCTCTGACCATCTCTTGGAGCATGCCCGCAGTCTTTGACCATCTCTAGGGTTGCCACCTATTCCCTTTAAAACAGAACACATATTAATTATACAGATTCTGAGGCTAATTTAATGCAGATAAGGTACTAAGTGAGTTTAATTACCACCTTAATCAGCCACAGAACCTTTGTAAATAATGTGTTTGGTTTTACAATGATGAGGTGGCAAGCCTAACCATCTCCTGTTGCATCTTTGTACTTTCATATAGCTTTCTGTTGAACTGCATTCACTGAATATTACGCACAGTGCTTTGGTATTGCTAAGTGCTGCACTTGAGGCTCCCTATATCAAGAGTTGGCCACCGCTGATCTGTGTTCTTGATATGTATCTATTTGGAGAAAATACAGCTGATCAGGTGGTAGCGTATGGAGGAGGGCAGGGTTATCTGCAACCTGACCAATTACTTCTATAGAGTTTTTTGTTGTGTGTTTTCTGTGGTTGGAGATAGAGGAGATAAATGTAGCAATGTGCCCCCTCGGGGTGGCTGGTAGTTGTGGTCCACCTGCCCGCTGCCTTCAATCACACGATTTTCTACACATCCTGAGTCACTGAACAGGCTGGTACTTTGTTTTGTTGTTTTATTTGGGAAATAAACTTGGATAGGGATAGGGATGACTGTGGGATGCCTATATACACCGACCATATATACACTCCTTCTTCCTATAGCACATACACTTGCTGACCGTTAATCTTCTCCTTCCTCTCTCCTGCACATACACTTGCTGTTCCAGGCCTGAAAGGCAATTTATCAGGCCTCCATAGCACGCATTGGGTAAGGGCCATGGGCTCCCAGTTGTGAAACCACAGGCCCTCCATTGTGTAGCTAAGTACATTGGTGCTAGCTGGGCACTGGATGAACTACTACTCCCAGCCCATCCATCTTCCAGGCCTCTCCGGCCCACCTGATTGTCCACTGTCCAGTGACACTCCTTTCCCTGACTGGCTTCTCTGACCTCTGCAGACTGTCCACTGTCTCCTGCCAGCCTGCTCCAGCCTTCTTATCCAGCTCCCAGGGTCTGTCAATCACTGACACCGTTGGATCCTTTAAAGGATCCTCTATGTAGCCTCTCTGCTGCTCTCCTGCTCCCTTGTGCCGCTCCAGGAACCAACTCCTCTTCCTGGCTGCACCCGAGCCACCAGGCCTCAAGGTCACCCCTCACCCCCAGACTGGGGGCTCCCTTCCCAGGTGAGGCCTCCATAGCACCTCTGCTACATCTCCCTCTTCCACCCAACACTCTCCTCCCCCCCAGCTGGGCAGATCACTGTATTTAAGGAGGTCTGCCCCTTTTCAATCCAGATTGGGGATTGGACAGGACTCCTCAACATACATCAGAAAGTCACACTTCCTCATCCACCCCCTTTTTCCAGAATCTTCTGGCCCCAAAGTGGAGGAGTATCCAAGGGGTGTTCCTTCCTGCAATCTCCAGCCCTCCATGAGCCACTCCCCAGCCCAGATCAAAACAATCAGGCCTGCACTCACTGTCAGGACTGACTAAATTTTACCTCTCCTAACAAAAACCTACTACAAAAACTCACCTATCACTATGGGGACCCTACATACGCATGCTGCATTCAGGCTATAGTGCTGAAAATCTATCAGGAACAGCTAAGAAACCAACCCCTTATCCAACAACCACAAACATAAAGATTGCACACAAAACTGTTATGATGCCATCTGGTGTTTACCATGGCATGTTACAGTTTCATTTCCTGAATTGGGAAGGGCTTACAGACATTAAATTGTTCCTCCTTAAGCTGAAAGTAAAGAACTTGAACAATCTTCCTGGCAGTTGTGGCTGAAATTTTAGTTTGTCTACCTGACCTTGGTTTGGTTTCAACATAATCCCTCATTTTCCACTTCTTGATTAGAGTTTGAACACTGCTGATTGGCATTCTCAATTCCTTAGATATCTTTTTATATCTCTTTCCTGTTTTATACAGTTCAACTACCTTTTCCAGCAGATCCTTTGACAATTCTTTTTCTTTCCCCATGACTCATAATCCAGAAAAGTCAGTGCAGCACTGGATGAAATATGCAAGGGTCTGTCAGGAGTCCAGAAACCCGTTGATCTTTTATACACACACACTAATTACAAGCAAACAGATCACATGTGAGGATGGTTACCTTTAATAGCCATTCAAACCCCTTTGTGTCAACGTGTGTGCATGTTATCAGGCCAAAATCACCAGGGTATGTAAACGTTTGATCAGGGTCATTTGGGTATTTTCTGTTGTCATTATGATTTAAAAAGAGTAAACAGTTGATTGATAATAAATGGCTTCAGCCAAACACTAACCATTAATGAAAGAAACGGTTTTATGTTATCAATCATATTCTCTGAAAAATGCCCAAGAAATTATAAATTCTGCCAGGGTATGTAAACTTATGAGCACAACTGTAAATTGTGTAACTTTGTAAAACCTTGGCCTCTCTCAGCTCATCCATCTTTCCTGACTCTCTCAGCTTTATGGGCTCTCTCAGACTTTTTAGTTTCAGCTCCCTGCTGCACGGGCCTATGCTTAGGCCTCTCGAGAGGAAATCTCCTGACACCCTGAGCTCTCCATTCACTGAGGCCTCTAGGTTCCCTCAGTCCTCTGTACTCAATTAGTCATTGCGACTCTCTCAGTCCTCCAGACTTGCTTAGCCGCCTCAACTCTCACAGTGCTCTGGACAAGGAACCTCCTGTCTCCATCATGGAGTACTCTCTCCTGAGCAGAGAACACCTGGCCCTGCTGGTTTTCAGCAAGACCTGGACACTGGGATGCATAGCTCCCAACTGTCCCTGATTTATAACAATTTCCCTCTGTCCCTCATACCTCCTCATTTGTCCCTGATCTATATACAGTAGTTGTATATAAAATGCAATTTTTATCTATCAAAAATTGTTTGCCAGTGCTAAACCTTTCATCTAATTTCTAAATTGCTGCATTTGTAAATTCACAATGCCAATATAAAGAAATAGTGGTGGTAAAAAAAGCACTTGTGGGTTTAACCAATCTTGTTTTTTGTACAATTCTCCTTTAAGAGGGGTGTGGCAAGGGTGTGTCATATGCCTATATACTTTTGCTGATAGGTGACCCTCATTCCCATCTCAAAAAATTGGGAGGTATGGGGATGGAGACTTCTTCCCTCCCAAAATGTTTCAAAGTCTCCAAACTCCGGAACCCAACCTGGGCACCAAAGTCTGGAGAAAGATGAAAAACTACCTTTCTCCGCTTGAAATCAGTATTCCTGAGCTCTGCATTCTGCATTTCTGTAAACCCTGTGTCCCTTCTACTTCCATTTTCTTGCTGGCAGGGCCTTGCACTGTCACAATATAGACTTTGAAGTAAAACTAAAGCTGGAAAATAAATAATAAATAAATATTTGCCAATGGGTAGAGTTTTTGGGAGAAGAGATTTTGTTTCTCTTCTGCCAAAAAAACGAACATCGATTATTATATCATAGTTTACCGATAATAACGTAAGATCCGGCAGGCTGGTTGTACCCAGGTTGATCGATCAATTAAATTGATACATTCTGCCTGCCCATACATGGTTCTCGGCCAGTTTAGCAGAAATTCACACTGCCTATGGCTATGGAGAAGCAACAGACAGCAGCATTGTCAATCTGGGGAGAGCATAGGGTTAGATGCAATAGCAGATTTAGATAGTCTTTGCTAACAAATTAAAGTCAAACTCCAGCTAACTGCCACTTTTGCTGGACAGCTTGGTCTGTTAAAGCAGGGGTCTCCAAACTTTCTAAACAAAGGGCCGGTTTACAGTTCTTCAGACTTCAGAGGGGCCAGACTGAGGCCATCGGGAGTAGAAAATGTCCCACAATCAGTTGAAGTAAACAATGCCTTATCTTTAGTGTTAGTGAGAGGATTTGTGCCCCATCTTTGACCTCATTGGTAGAAATTGTTCCCCATCATTGGTATCAGTGAGCCCCCTTGTTGGTATCATTAGTAGGAATTGTATCCCATCTAGGTATCACTGGGAGGAATTGTGCCTCATTATTGGTAACATTGGGCCCTATGGTTGGTGTCAGTGGGAGGAACTGTGCCCAGTTGTGGGTGTCATTGGTAGGAATTGTGCCCCATCTAGGTATCACTGGGAGGAATTGTGCCTCATTATTGGTAACATTGGGAGGAATTGTGCCTCATCATTGGTATCACGGATGGGAATTGTGCCCCATCATTGGTGTCACGGGTAGGAATTGTGCCCCATCATTGGTGTCGCTGGGAGGAATTGTGCCCCATCATTGGTGTCGCTGGGAGGAATTGTGCCCCATCATTGGTATCACTGGGAGGAATTGTGCCCCATCATTGGTATCACTGGGAGGAATTGTGCACCATCATTGGTATCACTGGGAGGAATTGTGCCCCATCTTTGGTGTCGCTGGGAGGAATTGTGCCCCATCATCAGTGTCACTGGGAGGAATTGTGCCTCATCATTGGTTTCACTGGGAGGAATTGTGCCCCATCGTTGGTGTCATTGGTAGGAATTGTGCCCCTTCGTTGGTGTCAGTGAATGAAATAGTGCCCCAAGGGCCGGATAAAAGAAAGCAAAGGGCCACAGTTTGGAGACCACTGTGTTAAAGGAACTGGAAAAAAAACAGATCACCAGATGAAAATAAAGGGAAAAAGAAGCCAAAACTGGAAAACGAATGCAGCCACCGCTTCCAAGGATTGGTAAATTGAACTATATAAAATTTTTCCTTTTGGGGTTTAGAGCAAATAAAAAGCCATTGTATGAGGGTAGCCACGCTTACATTTTTCAGTAAATGTAAAAACAGCCTAATATATAGCAAAAAGATTGCGACTACGGATAAGTATTCCAGATGGAAGAATAAATATACAGAGAGAATGGAGCCATTGCTCGATAAAGGGCACAATTTAAGTAGCAATATTCTGTAGGTGTCTTTATCAGTGAACAGTTTAATAGGGAGAATTCATCAAAAACACACCAAGGTTGTCAGGGGACAGATTCCACGCTGATAGGATTTGGCCTATTATACTTTCTGCCTCTGGGATTCTGGCTGCGGGCAGCAATTGATGGTCACAGAATTGTATTTTTTGTTTTATTTAAAGGGAATCTGTCACCAACAAAAAAAATGCTTGGACATGGAACAGTTCACTAATTAAACAAAGTGATATATTTTCTCAGGTCTGTCTGTATTCAGATGAATGCTACAATATAACACAAAATTCACCGTGCACAAAGCCATGCTGAATAATTTTCTGCAATGTCCAGGCCCACAGAAACATGAAGAGCTCTGCTTCTGTGCCAAGTTCTAAGAAGATGTCTGTAGAATTGTTGGTAATATAAAGTTAAACTGCAGGCAAGTAGCTAACTCTGCAGTTAAACCTCATTTTCATAGTAGTACTGAGTAGGACTGAGGGAGTGAGCTGAGGGGTAGAGAAATAGATTTGGGTGTCATCAGCATAGAGATGGTAATGGAAGCCATGGGAGGCTATCAGCTGACCCAGGGAGGAGGTGTAGATTGAAAATAGGAGAGGCCCAAGAACAGAACCTTAGAGGGCCCCAAAGGAGAAAGGAAGAGGAGAGGAGGAAGTAGAGTTGTAAGTAACGCTAAAGATGCGATTGGATAAGTAGGAAGAGAACCAGCGAAGAGTACTGTCTTGGAGACCAATGGCATGGAGTTTTTGGAGGAGGAGAGGGTGGTCAACCGTATCAAAGGCAGCAGAAAGGTCCAAGAGTAGGAGTACAAAATAGTGTCCATTGGTTTTGGCTGTTAGTAGATTGTTTTAGAAGAGCAGTTTCTGTGGAGTGTTGAGGAAGAAATCCAGACTGAAGGGGATCAAGAAGGCTATTCTCGGCAAGGTGGTTGCTCAGACGGTTGTAGACCAGACATTCAAAGAGTTTGGATAAAAAGGGGAGCAAGGAGATGGGGCGTAGGTTGTTAAGATTGGTTGGGTCTAGAAAAGGCTTTTTAAGTATGGGGCTAACTAGTGCATATTTTAGAGAGTTGGGGAAGATGCCAGAAGAGAGGGAGAGATTGAAGATGTGGGTTAAAGAGTGTAGAATCGAGTCAAAGGGTGAACGTAGTATTTGCAAGGGAACAGGATCCAGAGGGCAGGTGGTTAGTTTAACGTTAACAAGTAGTTTAGCAACCTTATCTAACGTGAGAGAAGTAGTGATTGTACCTGTGGGCATGAAATGTAAAGTGTGGAAGGTATCTGAACAGCAGAGATCTCCTCACAAATTGTTTCAATCTTTTGTTTGAAGTGATTGGCGATCTCCTGGGCAGTGAGTGAAGTAGTGGGTGGAGGCAGAGGAGGACAAAGTAGAGAGTTGAAGGTAGAGAAGAGTTGACGGGGACGGGATGATACGTTGTTAATAAGAGTGGAAAAAATAGGTCTTCTTGGCTGTGAAGATGCTGGAATTGTATTTTTGGAGGGCAGATTTATACTGGTTGAAATCTTTCTGAGACTTGGTCTTACGCTACAGGCGCTCAAGAGCACGGCTATGTTTTTTTAGACGTCTAGTGTCATCTGTTTGCCAAGGTTGAAGGGGTCGGGGCCTGATTCTTTGAGTAGTGAGAGGGACCAGTGGGTCCAGGGAGGCTAAAAGTATAGTGTTGTAGACAGAAGTGGCTAGGTTGCTGCAGGACAGGGGTGCAATTTTGTCATAGAGGTGGTCAGTAGCAGAGTAGAGAAGATAAGGGTTGAGACGGTGTAGGTTTTTATATGGGTAGCTGTTAGGCGGTTGGAGGGAGAGGAGGTGGAGGAGAGGGAGAGAGTGAAATTAATAAGGTAGTGATCAGAGAGAGGGAATGAATAGTTGGAGAGGTTGCATGGAGTGCAAAGGTGGGAGAAAACCAAGTCAAGGGTATTGCCTTCAGAGTGAGTAGTAGCATGTATCCATTGCTTCAGGTTAAAGGAGGAGGTTAGACTGAGAAGTTTGGAATTAGCAGGAGTGTTAGTATTAGTAGAGATGTTGAAGTCCCCGAGAATGATTGTGGGGATTTCAGAAAAGAGAAAGTAGGGTAGCCAGGCAGAGAAGTCATCAGGAAAGGTTGATACCGGTCCAGGGGGCCGGTAGATCACAGCTACCCTTAGAGAAACTGGGGAGAAAAGACGAACGCAGTGTGCTTTAAAAGAGGAGAGTGACAGAGAGGGAGGTGGGTGAAGAACCTGCAAGGTACTATGTGGGGCTAGAAGGATTCCAACACCCCCTCCCTTGCATCCACTGGGTCTGGGGGAGTGAGTCCAGATAAGACCACCATGGGATAGGGCAGCAGAAGACGCAGTGTCGGATTCGTGAAGCCAGGTTTCGGTAAAGGAGAGTAGATTGAATGAGTTAGCGATAAAAAGATCATGGAGAGAGATCAGTTAGTTACAGACATAGTGGGCATTCCAAAGGCAGCAAGAGCAAAGGAGTCCGGTTTTGGGAAGAAGAGAAATGGGAATTAGATTGTGTGCATTGCGGCTGCAATCAGAGGGTGCAGGTTAATGGGTGTGTTGAGTATAGTAATATAGTAATACAGTAATAATTACATGCAGATAATATGATAAAGTGTAGATACATTTATAAGGCCTACAACTGGCCCTTTGAGGGCAACTTTAATGCAGTGTTAATTTTGGCAGCAAATATTGATTTCGTTTTAGTCATAGTCTTTTGACTAAAATGGCATTTTAGTTTTAGTTGTATTTTAGTCATCTGAATTGTTCCCAGTACATTTTAGTCGACTAAAATCGAATGGGATTAGTTTAATTGTAATGCATTACTTAAACATTTCTCTAGAATTTCAAAACTCATTATATGCTCCTGGAATAAAAATCTAATAACATGTTATTATTTCTGGTATTAGGCCCCTTTCACATGGGGCGGGTCCGCCCAGCGGAGTCCGCCAGCTCAGCAGGAGATCGATCCGTTGATCCCTGCTGAGCCGGCAGATGACCGGTCCGTCTCTGCTATCTGTGCAGGGACAAACCTGTCAGATCCCTGCTGTTCTCAATGGGAAGATCGGATGATCCGCCTGTCCATTTGTCACCCGATCCCATCTGATCCGCTGGATGGATGGCAAACGTATTGTCAATACGTCTGTTTTGACGGATTGGATGGCAGATGGGTGTCAGCGGACACATCTCCGCCCATAGAGGTCTATGGGTGGCACGCTCGGATCCACCTGAAAAACGGAAAGGCGGATACCAGCGGCCTTATCGTGTGAAAGGGGCCTTAAGGTTTGAATATGTCCTACAGACACAGAATTAGACGTTGTGATATAGAACATCTTTATAAATAGGACTACGTTTCATAAACAAACAAAAAATATTTATTTTTTACAAACAGAAATGCAACTTTAAAATACAAAAAAATCAAAAACTAAACTTTATTGGTTGTAATGCCATTGCACATATTACCTGAATATATTAGTAACATTAAATATTAAGAAAAAAAAATTGAAAAAACTTTTTCTTAATTTTTTTCTCTTAGTAGATGCCCCCTACTATTCTTATGTGGTAGTGTAATACATGTTTAAACATTATTGTGCTATTATTATAGGCTCTGGGTGGAATTGTGTTGCCAATTTAGAAATGGCCAGCAGAGTAGTGTTGATTTTGACATCAATTTTCGATTTAGTTTTAGTCATTGTCTTTTGACTAAAATGCCATTTTAGTTTTAGTTGTATTTTAGCTGACTAAAATAGTGTTAATTTAGTCGACTAAATTAAGACTGCTTTAGGCTACTTTCACACTAGGGTGGGAGTGGTAAACCGCTGCTAGCTTTACCGCTATTATTGAGCACCACAGCGCCTGAAAAACGACCCGGTGTGAAAGGGGTCTTAATGTTGGTGCAGCCTGCAATGAAATCAAGTGCGACGTCCCTGCTGTAAACTATATAGCATATCTGAGCTGTCCTCCCCGACAAATAATACATATAATACATACATACATAATACATAAGCAATGTCGCCCCCCCCCCCCAATCGCTCCTATAGTGTCCTCCTGGTTGGGCAAGCAGGAGAGCAGAGAACAGCCCCTACTGACTGGGGAGTGAGGAATAAGGTAAATATTTCACTCTATTCCCTATTGATGAAGCAAACAATTAAACTTTGCTGTGCGGGGTGACACTGCAAAGTGATTTTTTTTTTCAGCTGACTGCACTCCAGTTTTGCCCATTGCCTTGCAACAGCTAGCAGTCCCATTGCCGTCTCTCCAACATTGAAATATGGACAGGCCCACTATGTCTTTAAAGTAGAACTATAGGCAAAACTTTTTTTTTTCCATTTTGGATAGAGTAAGGGAGGGTTATAGCCCCTGTCAGATTTTTTTCCCATCATCTGTGTCCCATTGCAGAGATTTCCCTTCACTTCTTGTCCCATAGCCAAACAGGAAGTTAGAGGAAATCCTTGCAAATCAAGTGAATTTCTTGGGGACCCCCTGGATCACCAGAACTAGTGTCCCCATTGCAAGATTTCCCCTCTTTTACTTTTCTGGGGAAAACACAAAATGTATGATTTTCTTTTACGTTCACTTTCAATGATAATGGTAAACAGGACAAATAGAGAGGATGAATCTCCCTAATGGACACACAGACAGCAATAAAAACTGACAAGCATCCTAATCCCTCTCCACTCTATCCATAATTAAAAAATAAGTTTTATCTTTAGTTATACTTTAAGTACAATGCAGGATCAGCAGTGGACATGGTTCTGCATTGTATGTGTTGATGCCAGCAAGAGGGACATCAACAAGGAAATCTGCAGGGAGAAAGGCTTTGGGGGATCAGTCCCCACAGCCATAACCAGTCGGGAGGAAAGCTACCAGATGGTGGATTAAGGCTCCATTCACAACTATGCAGGTGGGACGATGCATGTGCTTGGGTGCGTGACATTTAGGGTGGCCCATTCATTTCAGAGGGCTACCCTATATAAGTTACAAAATTGCACTGCGCCAAAACATATGCTACCTGGTTACCATGTATTAGCAAGGTGTGTTGGGGTGCCATTAGGAATGAAGGGCACCATTGTGTGTATTTTTGTGTGCTGCGGGCATGTGTGGTTTTGCATGCATTTCGGCATCACGCAGATGTGAACCTAGCTTAAGGTAAGCAATCCTCTCTGTTAAATGATCCCATAAAAACTAGCATTATATTCTGCATCTGCTTGGGGGAAGTGGGATTATAGCCCAATAATTTGGCCAGTTCAGTGTTTCACTTTTAGGCAATTTTTTGTTCTAGACAGGGCCGTCTTTAATATTGATTGGACCCTGGGCAAATATTTTCTTCACTCTCTACCTGCTCTGAGACATACAATAAGTAGTAACTAGACTCAAAATCAATTTACTGAATCAGATCAGAAGTGATTTTGATTGGTTGCCAGAGGTCACAGCATATCATTGCACATCATTACTGCCCACAGATTGGTTGCTAGAGGTTACAGCACATTATCTCCTCACTGCCTGCACACCATGGACTGGGGAGCGCAAAGTCGCTTTCCTGACACCACAGAAATGTGCTGCCCTTTAGCAGATACACAGCAGTGCCATCAATTATCAATGACACCCTCATGCATCTGCTGACATGTGCTGTGGACTTTCAAGCATGCCTTTGTCTCCTCAGTGGGCAGCATCCAATATAGTGAATATGATCTCAGGGGGGCATGATATACATATGAATGCCACCTTTGTTTACATATCAGTGCAGCTGGCCACCACAATTTACATATGAATGCTGCCGCTATTTACATATCAATGCAGGTTATTTACATGTAAACATAGGGTCTGCAGGTGAGTCATCTGTACACAACAATAGGGCAGAGTTTGGCAGCTTTAGTATCAGCACTTAGATATCGGGACACAGCACACGTCTAAAACTTCAGGGGACAAGGGAATTTAAACCAGGATAGTTGGCAAGTATGAGGCAGCTGCTTTGGGCCCCACAACAATGCCCCTTTTGCCCTGCCTTAAAGACGGCCCTGGATCTAGGAAACCCTGTCCGACATCATAGCCTGGTCCCTGAGCGCCAGTGCTGTTACGTAGTACCCACCCCCGCCCGGTGACATAAAAGGAGCAGCAGCACACTACTGATGAGGTCACTTTATAATTAGTATCAACTGATGAAAGGATCCAAAAAAGAATGCAAATTCTCAGCCATGTGTAAATCCAACTGGCCCAGAGTTGTGTAGCTAGTCTATTCTGTATTTACACAAAAGTATTTCTTTAAGGATTATGCACTTCTATACTATAGACTACATAAACCACACAGGACAGGCTGTTTACATGATCAACCAGATGGCTGTAATTAATTGCCTTACTCCAAAATGAATTGCATGATATTTGGTTGCACTGTCCTCTCAAATAAACAATGTAGCAATGAAGCAGTTGATTACTTGAACATCTGCCAATCTCGGTGAAATGAAGGTGAGAAAAAAATCCCAGCTTCTCAATTTATGTCACTTCCAATTTATTTTTATTACCGTGTTTGAAAGATACCTCTCGTCCAGTCCAATATATTTCAGTGGAGTATTTGGCAGGAGGAGGTGGCACTGAAACTCAATATAAGATTAGTAAAGTTCAAAGATTTAATTTTACTGAAATGTTGTTGAAAATTTTGAGATTTTGGCAAAATTTTGCTATTTGTACATAATGTATTGGTATCGATTGGGAGGGCACATTGGGATATGACTTCCTAGGAACCGTGTGGCCCTTGACAGCGCAATCAGCAGGATAGATGGATATTTACACGCTTTTTTACGGGAATACCTTTTCTTTCAAGCGTTCAAATAGCATAGATAACATTACTCCAGACCTCCATATCTTGATCCAAACATTCCTTTTTATGTAAATATAGAAGGGAAAGGGGAGAGATGAGTGGCACAGGCGGATGCTGTTGGAGTTTCTTATCTCAAGGAGGAATAAAAATTATCTGGACAATTTTCTAATCATTTCGATCAACTTCGCCCCCAGCTGGTTGTAGGTACAAGCCTGTTGTTTTGTGTGTTTAGGAGGCTTAAACTCCACTCTCTCTATCTATGAACTATTTTTAATCCTTATGTTGCTAACATTAGTAAATAGATAAGAAAGTATACAGGTGCATCTCAGAAAATTAGAATATCATCAAAATCATCATTTGGTGTTATCGCTCTTACTCTCTCATACTGGTCACTGGAAGTTCAACATGGCACCTCATGGCAAAGAACTCTCTGAGGATCCAAAAAAAAGAATTGTTGCTCTACATAAAGATGGCCTAGGCTATAAGTAGTACACCCCTAAGTGAAAATGTCCAAATTGGTCCCAAAGTGTCAATATTTTGTGTGGCCACCATTATTTTCCAGCATTGCCTTAACCCTCTTGGGCATGGAGTTCACCAGAGTTTCACAGGTTGCCATTGGAGTCCTCTTCCATTCCTCCATGATGACATCACGGAGCTGGTGGATGTTAGAGACCTTGCACTCCTCTACCTTCCGTTTCAGGATGCCCCACAGATGCTCAATAGGATTTAGGTCTGGAGACATGCTTGGCCAGTCCATCACCTTTATCCTCAGCTTCTTTATCAAGGCAGTGGTTGTCTTGGAGGTGTGTGTTGGGGTCGTTATGTTGGAATACTGCCCTGTGGCCCAGTCGCCAAAGGGAGGGGATCATGCTCTGCTTCAATATGTCACAGTACAGTTGGCATTCATGGTTCTCTCAATGAACTGTAGCTACCCAGTGCCGGCAGCACTCATGCAGTCCCAGACCATGACACTCCCATCACCATGCTTGACTGTAGGCAAGACACACTTGTCTTTGTACTCCTCACCTGGTTGCCGCCACACACGCTTGACACCATCTGAACCAAATAAGTTTATCTTGGTCTCATCAGACCACAGGACATGGTTCCAGTAATCCATGTCCTTAGTCTCCATGTCTTCAGCAAACTGTTTGCAAGTTTTCTTGTGTATCATCTTTAGAAGAGGCTTCCTTCTGGGATGACAGCCATGCAGACCAATTTGATGCAGTGTGTGGGGTATGGTCTGAGCACTGACAGGCTAACCCCCACCCCTTCAACCTCTGCAGAAATGCTGGCAGCACTCATACGTCTATTTCCCAAAGACGACCTCCGGATATGACGCTGAGCACATGCACTCAACTTCTTTGGTCAACCATGGCGAGGCGTGTTCTGAGTGAACACATACACTTGCAAATGTGTGTAACCAATCCCCTGTCTTTTAAACGCTGAACTGTTAGACAGGTGGATTTGGCTTGGTGGCAGACTGGTCCGCAAGTTGAGCTCGGAACCCTTTTTTTGTTTTTTTGCTTTTGTCTGTATCCGCCTTTCCAGAGCTCCTTGCTGTAGTTGCCAGTTATAGATGGGGGACAGTGACCTTGTTTTTTGTGTAGTTACTACTTTGGTACCATACCAGCGCCGCAGCCGCCATGGGGCCACGGCTGGGTGTCTGGTCATGTACCTTTAAGGAGGGTTGGGCTCCTCCAGTCACCTGTCCTTCATCTATCCATTAAATTGCATGTGCTTCCACTGTGAAGCCTCTTATATAGAGTTAGGTCTGCAGTATACAGGGAGCCTTGTCGTGGCCTGCAGCTTACACATACACTTGCAAATGTGTGTAACCAATCCCCTGTCTTTTAAACGCTGAACTGTTAGACAGGTGAATTTGGCTTGGTGGCAGACTGGTCCGCAAGTTGAGCTCGGAACCCTTTTTTTGTTTTTTTGCTTTTGTGTGTTCTGAGTGAAACCTGTCCTGTTAAACCCCTGTATTGTCTTGGCCACCGTGCTGCAGCTCAGTTTCAGGGTCTTGGTAATCTTCTTATAGCCTAGGCCATCTTTATGTAGAGCAACAATTCTTTTTTTCAGATCCTCAGAAAGTTCTTTGTCATGAGGTGCCATGTTGAACTTCCAGTGACCAGTATGTGAGAGCGATAACACCAAATCTAACACACCTGCTCCCCATTCACACCAGAGACCTTGTAACACTATGAGTCACCTGACACCAGGCAGGGAAAATGGCTAATTGGGCCCAATGTGGACATTTTCAATTAGGGGTGTACTCACCTCCTTGTTATCATTGTATTCAGTACAACATTTTACATTGTATCTCTCTGACAACAGCAATAAATACATGCATATACTCAGTGGTGGCTGGTGCTCAGTATTTTCGGGGGGGGGGGGGCGGTAAAGACTCATATACGTACATAAATAACGACAACAGTCTCTCTATGTTACATTTTACAACATGACTTATGTTACTATTGTTCCTCCACTCATGTGGGGATTAACTTTTACAGGTGTAACCCGGGTTAATCGGTAAAAGGGACGGACCACAGTCCACTGAGTATCACAATGTTCCAGAGACCACACTTACCCCTCGTCCACACAATCTAAACCACAATAGCGAGAGTGTATGACCAGTGACCTTCAAGTTGTACCGTGGAGTACTGTTTCTTGAAAGACTCCTAGACTTTTTTTCTTAACAACGAGATGTATTTCTACCGGATCCGATATTCTTCTAATGGTTCTGGGACTTTGACTCGACGTCGTGCCACCGGTTCTGTTATGTCCCCAAATTG
>BLSH010413502.1:331312-357271 GCA_018402905.1 Glandirana rugosa | reverse complement strand
GTGGCGGAGATGCTCTAGCCGGGGGGGGGGGCGGTAAACAAACCACCCCCCCCTTACTCACATGGCCGCCACCAACTGCAGTTGCAACACTCCCACCATGCCTCTCCTCTCCTCTCTCGGCCTTCTGCCTTCTATACATAGAAGTCCCCATCAGACATGTCTTCGCCCATTAGTGAGATGTGTCCTCCAATCACAGCTGCACCGCACTCCGCTGCCGAGCTTGCCCCGACCTTGCTCTGCTCATAGCCGTGCTCTGCGCCCTGAGCCCACCCTTTCTTGAAGCCAATTACAGCTTCCGGCTCTAATCATGTGCTTCAAAAAAAAAAAAAACCCTTTGGAATCCATGCGTCTGGTGCCCCGCATGTAGATTAGGGGGCTGGATGCATGGATGGGATACACATACATATTATGACATAGACATATTACATGAGGGCAGACAGTACAGTTACAAGACAGTTCAATACAGGAGGAATCAGAGGGACCTGCTCATTAGAGCTTACAATCTAAAAGGGAGGGTCAAGTGATACAAAAGGTAGTAACTGCAGGGAATGAACTGATGGAGAAAATAAAAGTACAGTTGTTAGGTGGAAGCAGGACAGTGATTGGATGTGGGGCCGAAAAGGGTAGTTCAGCGTTCAGGATAAAGACTGAGAGAGGTGCCATCAAAAGTCAGGATAAGGGGCACGTGGGTGAGGAAATATTATTTTGAGCTTGGTTTTGGATTGATTGAGTTTAAGGAAGTGCTGTGACATTCAGACTGATATATCTGTTAGTAAATTAGTGATTCGTGGGGAGACTGATGGAGAGGACTGAGGAGTAGAGAGATAGATTTCATCAGCATAAAAATGGTATTGGAAGCTATCGGAGGCTATCAACTAACCCAAGGTGGAGGAGTAGCTTGAGAATAGGTCCAAGAACAGAACCATGGCGGACCTCAACGGAGAAATGAAGAGGAGAAAGTAGAATTATAAGTGACACTGAAGGTGCGGTGGGATAAGTAGGATGAGAACCAACGAAGAGTACAGCCACTGAGACCAAAGGAGTGGAGTTTTTTTGAGGAGGAGGTTGTGGTGCACACATGAATGCATCAATATGCATAGATGCGAATAATATTTAAGCAATAGCCCATGCAAACAATACAAATATATTCAAAATAATGCAAATATTTTAAAAGTAAGAAAAATGCTAATACAATATTTGCACATAAAAGATAATATACTAAAGTGCATTAGCATTTGGAGTTTGTATATGACAGGGTAATAGATAACGATATATGGGTAGTACAGCTTGGAGAAAGAAACTGTACTTCAGTCTGTGTGTGTCTTAAAGGGATTGTAAAGTCAGAAGGTTTTTTTATCTTAATGTATTCTATGCATAAGGATAAAAAGCATTCTGTGTGCAGCAGC
The DNA here is from genome assembly GCA_018402905.1 of Glandirana rugosa. Classification (NCBI taxonomy): domain Eukaryota; kingdom Metazoa; phylum Chordata; class Amphibia; order Anura; family Ranidae; genus Glandirana; species Glandirana rugosa. Next base: position 355,865 of record BLSH010413502.1, on the reverse strand, counting down.
CCCCTCAGCCCCCCTAATACTTACCTGAGGTCCCTCTAGCTCCAGCGATGTTATAGGAATGTCTCGCCCCCCCCCCTCCTCATTGGCTGAGACAGCAGCACAGTGCCATTGGCTCCCGCTGCTGTCAATCAGTCAGTCAGCCAATGAGAATAGAAAGGGGGCAGGGCCGGGCCATATCTCTGTGTCTGAATGGACACCGGGAGCTGTGACTCAGCTCAGGTGCTCCCATAGAAAGCTGCTTGCTGTGGGGGCACCCAACAGGAGGGAGGGGCCAGGAGAGCAGAAGAGGGACCCGAGAAGAGGAGGATCTGGGCTGCTCTGTGCAAATCCACTGCACAGAGAAGGTACGTATGACATGTTTGTTATTTCTAATTAAAAAAAAAAACAGACTTTACAATCAATTTAATTGTTCTCTATCTTTCTCCTGATGGTAGTGGAATACACATACTATATCATGGGTGAGTTGGATCTTTGCTGATGCTACTAGCCTTTTCTTTAGTTGGCCAACATACACTGTGTCCAGGTTTGGTATTTTAGTATCTATATTCTGCAGTGCTGTTGTTACTAAATGGGACAGGTTTTTCATGTCTTCTACTGTGCAGCTGGCATACCATACTGTAGAACAGTGGAGGAGAATGCTCTCTATGGTGGAACAATGAAGATTTAAAAGGAGTTTTAAAGGCAGACTGGCCTGCTAAAGTATTCTAAGAAACAACAGCCTCTGTTGCTCTTTCTTTACCAAATGGGAAGTGTTGGGGCATCAGCACTGTCCCAAAAACCCATAGCAACAGTGCAAGGACTGGAGCGGGAAGGCAGTGAAGGGGCAAAGATGGCTGGGGAAGGGGGGCTTTCAAGAAGCATTGACACCTAAATTGACAAAGTGACTGAGGGGTTGATTTACTAAAACTGGAGAGTGAAAAATCTGGTGCAGCTCTGCATGGTAGCCAATCAGCTTCTAACTTCAGCTTGTTCAGTTAAGCTTTGACAAAAAAAAAATGGAAGCTGATTGGTTTTTATGCAGAGCTTCACCAGATTTTGCACTCTCCAGTAAATCAGCCCCAAAATCAACTGCTTTGTTTAAAAGAGAAAAAAAATCCCTTTTAAGGTTAAGTTTTGCTTTAACAGGATGGAAGGTAAAAAAGACACAAGTCCATCTAGTTCAACAAAAAAAAAAAAAAAATAGAAAAAAGATATATAACCATACAATCCCAAATACAATCCTTCACCCACAGTTGATCCAGAGGAAGGCAAAAAAACCCAGCAAAGCGTGATCCAATTTGCTATGGCGGGGGAAAAAATTCCTTCCTGATCCCCCGAGAGGCAATTGGATTCGCCCTGGATTAACTTTACCTAAAAATGTGTTTCTATGTTTCTATGTTTCTAAAATGTTAGTACCCAGTTATATTATTTACATTAAGGAAAGAATCCAGGCCTTCTTAAAGCAATCTACCGTGCTGGCCAAAACCGCCTCTGGAGGGAGTCTATTCCAGATTTTCACAGCTCTAACTGTGAAGAAACCTTTCCGTATTTGGAGATAAATAATAAAGATAAATAGATGGTACCCTGTAGTGCCTGCTGTTAACCAGGACATTTAAAGTAGATATAGACCTAATGACTAAAATCTCATATAAGCTTTAACTTGATAATCTAATTTCAAAAGTAGTTTTCAATATTTTAAAACCTGTATTGTTCAATAAGACAGTACCTGGTGATCTGGCGTTGAAAGTCCTTGTTTAGGTACATATTATTAGTTATTATAATTTAGGTACATATTATTAGGTATTATAATTTAGGTACATATTATTAGGTATTATAATTTAGGTACATATTATTAGGTATTATAATTTAGGTACATATTATTAGGTATTATAATTTAGGTACATATGATTTAGGTACATTATAGGGTGACACCACTCTGTCCTTGTCATCCAGTTATGCTCCTATGTTGTCACCCTGTCTATGGGCTTGCGATGGGAATCACAAATCAAATTTCAACCCATATCATGCAGGCATGGTCCCCTGACCTTACTTGGACCCTGAAAAATGCAGTAATTTGTAAGTAGCTGCAAAGAGGCTACAGATGATCAAGAGCACTGATGTGCAATGAAAAAGGGTGCAATGGTTTTTGATACACAGTACGTGAAAAACTAAATGTTATTTAGTTAGGGTTTTCATCTGATATAAATGGTTGTCAAAACTCACTTTGGGTGGTGTTATAGGGATCAACTTGTATGGAGTAAAAGGGATTGGTTCAGGTTTCATTCTTATTTGTCACAATGAAAGGGTTTCAAAGAGATCTGGGCATTCTACTGAGAAGTTCAGATGATGAAAAAAGGAAGAAAGATACCATGTCCACCCCTTCCACCTGATGCCCCAAATTCTTCTGTATACACAGCATGCCCTCCTCAGTCCTTCTGGACTCCATTAGCACAGATGGTATGCACCCACCCATGTTTTTTGCTGCAGATAATTTATTAAGCTAATTTAATGCATTTGTTGTGTTCGGGCTCATAAACCTGAGGTGTGTGGGCAAAAAAGCCGCTCTTACCTCAAGGTCATTAACCTATGGAATTTCCAAGGAGGAATCTCTATTATTCTTTCTTCCCTTAGGCCGGAGATAAGGATAATTGCTTTAGAACCACTTTAAACCTGGGAGATTGACATTTATTCTTATTGCTATTGAAGTAAATGGCTATCTCAGAAATTTCAGATTCTTAAAGCGATAACTTGGAAACTCCTAGAATGTACATCGCATGCTCAAGGACCTTCGACTTGCCATATTGAAGTAAACCCGTCACCAAACTGGGCAATTCAAACTGAGCATAAAAACGGCATAAACATAGGCCACCTGCAGCGTAGATTCTCGTGGATCCAAAGATACAGCCAGTTAAATTCATTTTCAGATTGTGACCCACACCTTCAAGGGGAGAAGCAATCAATCAGGTTGGAAAGGGCATGCAGATTTCCCCAAATGATTGCTTCTCTCCTGAAAGAATAGGAAAAGGTATGAGATGAATGTAGTAAATGCAAAATTTCCCAATGCTCACTTAAAAAAAAAATCAACAAGTGCACAGATTTGGCCTGTCACAGTATCTACGGCACAAGGGTAGGTACCAGGGGAGGGCTGGGCCAGGGGGCAGGGTGGTAATTGCCCCCCAGGCCACCCTAACTTACATTCAAAATGGCCGACGGCCACTGCCCGCTCACACTTTTTTCTTCTTGTGGAGGAAGCAAGCGGGAGCCAGGGGCGCAGCCAGCATCTAACTGCAGGCAAAGGGGGGGGGGCACCCAGGGCTGGCTGTGCTGATGGGCACTAGCAAGCCTGCATTGATGGGCATTGATCAGGTTGCATTTGATAGGCACTGGTGAGGCTGCATTTATGGGCACTGGTGCGGTTGCATTGATGGGCACTAGTGAGGCTGCATTGATGGGCACTGATGAGGCTAAGCTGATAGGCACTGATGAGGCTAAGCTGATAGGCACTGATGAGTGCATTATTTTTGTTAAACCTCCATTGTTGCTATTAACATTAAATTATGTTACCACATTGTATCATATTTGTCTCGCTTCATAACATCAATATCTATTATAAAACAAGGTGGGCATGGATGGTGAGCTGATTTGGTGGTTCATTGGGCCACTTGACTGGACTTGCCCCCCAGGCCTGAGGCTGCCAGCCCTCCCCTGGTAGGTACAGACATTACATTACAAATCCATGCAATACAGCAGTTGACCCAAAACATTTATTTTATATTCAGGGCCGGATTAAGAGCATCATGGGCTAAGGATTTTGTGGGCCTTTTTATGGAAATAAATAAACTGTAAATGCAAACAATTTTTTGTTAAAAGAAATTAAATATGCTGCCGCAAATTACATATCAATTATGTGTACACTGTATACAGAGTAGGGCTGGTCAGTATTAGCGACTCGCTCACACCATTGGGCTGGGCCTATCTTAAGGAAGGAGCCTGGAGCTGCAGCTCCAATAGCCCCTATGTTAATCCAGCCCTGTTTATATTCTCCCTTGAGAATAATGAAGATGGTGCAACCAGTACATTACAGGTATAATATATGAAAATGTGAAATGTTGGCTTTATAGCAGTTATTTAACAATCAGAACTGTGTTAATAGTTTGCTGCTGTATGACAAGTGTGGCTTTGAATGACACGGTGTTATAAGAAAAACAAAATCTATAATTATTATTTGGCTGAGCATCCAGCTGGCTACAACTCGAGGTATGTTCTCTCTTTTCTGAGAATTCCATCTGCAGGAAGCTCTGCTAACAACAGGGGCTGTCAGCTTTATGGTTTGGTGTGAAATGAGAAATAAGACAATGGATAATGAATTGAGTGGGTAAAGGCAGGGTGTAAGTGGGGACATGTTTCAGAGTATTCAAATGTCTCATGACTGTCAGCATTGTGCACCCGGGGGGTCCATTAAACACAAAGTACTGACAATTAAAATTACCATTCTCCTTGTAAGGGCGCACACAAGAATTATCACAGCAGGATCCTAGGCTTTGTCTTTTAATGAAAATTGTCATATTTAAAAACAAAATAGGAATGACAGTAGAGGTCAAAGTGAAGGTTGTGTTACTAAATACTGGCACCTTGGTCTCAATTTACTTCCATCACTATAAGTGGTTTAGCAACGGATATGGGCAGTCTTAACCATACGGAAGGATTTCCCACGTTAGGATCAGAGCACTTTTTGGGATTCGGCACTGCGTCGCTTTAACTGACAATTTCGCAGTCGCGCGACATTGTACCCAAAAAAAAATTTGCGTCCTTTTTTTCCCACAAATAGAGCTTTCTTTTGGTGGATATTTGATCCCCTCTGCATCATTTCCGATCACCGCTATACACAAAAAAAAGCGACAATTTTGCAAAAAAAAAAAAATATATATATTTCTTACTTTTTGCTAAAATACATATCCAAAAAAAATATATAAATAAGCAAATTTATTCATCGGTTTTGGCCGATTTATATTCTTCCTCATATTTTTGTTTAAAAAAATCGCAAACGGCGTTTATTGATAAATATGGTTCACAAACCATGAGAATTCATTTCTGGCGTTTTTACATTTTTTTTTTTTACTGGTAATGGAGGCGATCTGCGATTTTTATCGGGACTTTGATATTGGGGCGGACATGTCGGACATTTTTTACACTTTTTTGGGACCAATGACATTTATACAGCGATCAGAAATTTAAATATCCACTGATTACTGTATAAATGTCATTGGCAGTGAAGGGGTTAACCTGGGGGGGTGCTCTAGGGGTTAACTTTATTCCCTAGGCGTGTTCTAACTGTGTGGGGGCTGGGCTGGCAGGGGCACCAGAGATCTAACTGATCCCGAGTACAGGGACCAGTAGATCTCTCACATGCCGCCTGTCAGAACGGGGAACCACCGTGTTTGCATCGACGGTCCCCCGTTCTGGCTCTGTCACAGCCCAAAGAAAGTTGCTGGAGGACATTGAGTCCACCCCACCCATGGCCCCACTCAGGGAGTGTGCAACGGGCACGCCTGCGTGCCGGCGGCAGCGCGCACTCGCCCCCTAGCAGCCGTGTACGAAAGTGACAACTATAAGCGCCGATTAGTGGGACAGAGCCACGCTGTCGCTGCTTATAGTCGTACGGTGGTCTGGAACCGGTTAAAGTGACATTGTTGTTGCCCCCCAAATTAATTCCCCAAAGCAATCATCTATAAGTGGTATACTCTTGTTTCCTATGGCCTTTGCCTTCTATCTTCTCCTGCACTGTGGTTCCTTCCTCTGGCCCCTACATTAGTATAGGACATAGCGGTGATGTACAAATCAAAGGATGGTGGGGCAAATAGACAACCAACACTCACTGAGTTTTGAATGCTAAAGAATCTGATGGAGGCTGCAGCATTCCAGTAGGCAAAAGATAGAATACACAAACACTGGAGAGGTAAATAAAGTGGAATCTTGGTTCACGAGTAATGCGATTAACAAGCATTTTGAAAAAAAAAATCCTGACGCGGTTTGCGAGCGCTGTCTCGCAAAACGAGCAGGATTAAGTCTCTGTGCATGCAATACTGCATGTGGCTAGAGGTGTGGGGGCGCTGGTGAGGCTCGGAGACCCTTGGATGCATTCGGAAATACTCGGAAATAACGAAAGTGTAAACAGTTGCCAAGCATTTCCGATTGTTTCCGAGCACCACACCTTTAGCCACATACGGTATTGCATACACCAGCTCCCCCGGACCTCTGGCCACATACAGTACTGCATTAACAAGTAGTCACTGTGGAACAAATTATCTGAGTTTCCATTGTTTCCTATGGGGAAACATGCTTTGATATACGAATGATTTGGATTACAAGCATTCTCCTGGAACGGATTATGCTCGTAATCCAAGGTTCCACTGTATAACATTTCTTCCATTACATGGAACTGCTGGTTTAGGGAATTCTCTTGGGCAACAGCAGAGACAGTGAGAGGGATATGGAGTTTACCATTTTTGAATCTCCTTGTAAAAAATGTTTGTTGTCCAGCTTTACAGATAAGAACTTTTCTCCAACATTCCTGACTTACATAGTTAATCTGGTTGAAAAAATACACAAGTCCATCCAGTTCAACCAACACCAACGTTTATTTGTTCAAGGTTACATATAGTTACATAGTTAGGCTGGTTGAAAAAGACATAAATCCATCTAGTTCAACCAATACAAAGGGGAAAAAACAAAAAAACAAAAAAAAAAACAAAAATGTTTTTACAATCCTATATACACAATCCTATACCCACATTTGATCCAGAGGAAGGCAAAAAAAACCCAGCAAAGTATGATCCAATTTGCTCCAGCAGGTAAAAAAAATTCCTTCCTGACCCCCCAAGAGCCAATTAGATGTTCCCTAGATCTGCTTTACCTATAAATGTTAATATCCAGTTATATTATGTACATTTAGAAAAGAATCCAGACCTTTTTTTAAGCAATCTACTGTACTGGCCAGAACCAGCTCTTGAGCAGGTCTATTCCACATTTTCACAGCTCTTACTGTGAAGAAGCCTTTCCGTATTTAGAGATTCAACCTCTTTTCCTCCAGATATAAATAATGCCCCCTTGTCCTCTGTGATGAACTTAAAGTGAATAACTCCAAGTTCACTATATGGACCACTTATGTATTTGTACATGTTGACCATATCCCCCCGTTAATCTCCTCTTCTCAATAGAGAATAAATTAAGTTCCTCTAATCTTTCCTCATAGCTGAGCTCCTCCATGCCTCTTATCAGTTTGGTTGCTCTTCTCTGCACTTTCTCCAGTTCCCAGATATCCTTTTTGAGAACTGGTGCCCAAAACTGAACTGCATATTCCAGATGAAGTCTTACTAATGATTTGTACAGGGACAAAATTATATCTCTCTCTGGAGTCCATACCTCTCTTAATACAAGAAAGGACTTTAATTGCTTTGGAAACTGCAGCTTGACATTGCATGTATTATTAAGCTTATGATCTACCAAAACACCCAGAATGTACTGAGGCCAGTACATCAACATTGGAACCAGGCAAATAACTTTGTCTAATGTATTTTACCAGTGGGAGTGCTCATATTTTTCTCGCAATATATTTATTGAGCTCTGCAAAGAAACACCTGTGAACCATTCATAAATACTCATTCTGAGCATAAAGATTTACCAACTTACAAGTGAACATAGCAAACAATAATGAATTATAACTGGGCAATCTAGTCAGTAGCCTAAGGCCTTACTCTCACCAGATGTTTCACATTTGGAATCAGTGACTTAATTATGTCCATCAGCAGAAAAATAGCAAAGGTGGAGTGCGGTATAAATGTCATTGGTCCCAAAAAAGTGTCAAAAATGTCCGACATCACCGCTGCAATATCGCAGTCCCAATAAAAATCGCAGATCGCCACCATTACTAGTAATAAAAAAATAAAGAATAAAAACGCCATAAATCAATTCCCATCGTTTGTAGATGCAATAACTTTTGTGCAAACCAATCAATATATGTCAATTGCATTTTTTTTCTTACCAAAAATATGTCAAAGAATATATATTGACCAAAACTGATGAATCATATTTTTTTTTTGGATATTTATTATAGCAAAAAGTAAAAAATATTGTTCTTTTTTTAAAATCGTCGCTCTTTCTTAGCGCAAAAAATAAAATCCGCAGAGGTGATCAAATACCACCAAAAGAAAGCTCTATTTGTGGTAAAAAAAAGGATAAAAATTTTGTTTGGGTACGTCGCACGACCGCGCAATTGTCATTCAAAATGCGACAACAAAGTTGGTCCAGGCAGGTGGGGGGTTTAAGTGCTCAGTAAGCAAGTGGTTAATGTATGTTCCAGTACACTAAGAGATATGTTTTGATTTATTAGAGACATTTTAAATATTAAAAAGTGAAGAATGCTTATGATTGTTCTCTGTGTGGCCATCATGTAGCCAGTTCTAATTTTCTGTTGCCTAAAGTTGCTTAAAACAAGACACTTTAACAAGCAAAAGCAAGCCCACAGATAATCCTCTGTGTAATACCTGAGCAGGTCTGCACCATGAAAAAAAAACCTAGGTTGCACTTAGTGGGAGCTTTTCTATTTTCCCATATGCAAGCTGTTTTATGAATTGGTTCACTGAAAGGATGGGCACAGACACAAAACATTCAATAGTGTATTTGAATGCGTGAAATGCCTATATTTATGGATTTTAGTTCAAGTGTTACTTTATTCAGTTTTTTGTATCAAACATCACAATTAAAAATCAATTCAGATAAACATAATGTAAAACAAGAAAAATGGGGGAAAGAAGGGTAGGGGAGGGAGCAGGGGCATTGCTAGGTCTCCAAAAGATCTGGGGCTAGAGCTCATAGCAGCGAAGTAAAGAAAGTCTTATGCTTGAGTATATATATATGTATAAATGTAAATATTGTTACATATCTGAGTGCGGATCCCCCTTACATCAGGGTCCCCAGATAGCCCCCCACTTACATCAGGGTCCCCAGAGATCCTCCGCTTTGAATGCTGGGCAGGGAAGGAGTCGTGGCTGTGACATCACTGGTTGCTAGACACTAGGCAACTCTAGCAACCAGTGACCAGGAGTAGAGTCAGGTGTAGGTGAGGGCAGTGCCAGAGCCAGCGCTACAGCGGCTCAGTCTGCCCTGCCTCTTGCATTCCAGACTGGGACATACCTGCTAATTGCAGAACTGCACCCACCCGGTAAGAGACTCTGGGCTATGGGCCCCAGACTCGGGGCTATAGCCCCAATAGCCACCCCCTAGCAACGCCCCTGGGAGGGAGTAAGAAAAGGGGAGAAAAGCAGAGACGAGGGAGGGCAATGGTCAGTCCACCATAAATCTGATTCTCCAGGCTCTACTGTACTATGGAACAGGTGCAGCAGGTGATAAAGGGCTAGGTGGAAGCTCCATTCCCAGGTAAAGGAGTAAGAATATTTCCATTGTCCACCTCTCCTTAACAGTGTCAGAATCTCTTTGTGTTATCCAGCCGGTCCAAGCTTGATGGGACACTTTGGGGTCATTCATATCCCTGACAACCAGGATCTCCATGAACATAATATCTTTTAGTATTTGTGCCCATTCCCATTTTAAGGATTTTACCAAATTCTAAGATTGAAGCAATATATGCTTTATCATAGGGCTGGAGTTTTTACTGAAAGACATCTTGTCACTTTGCTTGTTCAGTAAGGTGACAAAGTATATTTAAAACCAACCCTTGACCTGCTTATACTTGCCTTTACAGCAATCTCTCACCACCCCAGTTGTAACCCTATGTAAGCCCTATGCCGGATTGTATTGGAGCTTGCACAGGGTTGACTTATGGATCCCTCATATGACGAAAGAGCACCAGGGGTGAGTGGCAATGCTGAGTATACTTAGGTCAAGAGTAAGCTTCAAAACTATACTGTCACTTTGCAAGTGTAGGGAAATGTCTCTTTTAATGTACACCACGCAGTAAAAAAATGTTTTTTTCAATACAGTATGAAATACTATATACTCACTATTCTCCAATCTTTCCTTTTCTTTGCAGACAACTCTTGGTCATGGATTCCTAAGTTTTGTAACTTAAGGGATTTCGGAAAACGTCACCCGCGGCAGTACGACGATACCAGCGGGAACATGGTTCACATCAAGCAAAAGCTCTATCACAATGGCCACCCGAGTCCTAGACATCTCTAAGGGGGCCACCCACAGACAGTATCCTCTACATTTAGGGGATATATAGAACTCTTCTTTCCTATTGAGGAAAAAGAAAAAAAAAACAATGTGAATTCATTTTCCGAAACGGGAAGACAGTAGGAAAACAGTTTTATTTCCTTCAGGCCTTTTTTTGCTCTTGCCCTTATCTGGTAGGGGAAGTACTCCACATAGTAAGGGCAAGGGAAATCTTGGACCTTGGTACATGTCTCTTGGCATCTGATTTTAGTGCTGAACTTCTGTAAATATGTAAAAAACGACAACAAAAATTATAAAAAAAAAAAAGACGTGTCTGAAAACTTCAAAAAGTGTAAGGTGTGGAAACCTCAAGACTTACTCTACCTTTTATGTGTGTCTGTAGTGTTGGGGGAGTGGAGGATTTGAGTGTCAACTCTTGCTAAATGTCATGTATTGTAAGATTTGGTATGGGCACATGTAGAAAAAAAAAACATAATTTGTCCTTAAAGTCACAGTTCTGTAGGTGAATGATTGAGTCTATTTGTGCCAAATTTAGGAACGTACAATCAAGACCTTACCTCTGCTGATGATGCAATGGTCTTCATTGAATTGTCCTTCCCCATTAACCTCGTCTTACTGTTTGCTTGTAAGCAGTGCCGAAAAGCAGCTTTTTTTAAAAGTGCAGCTCCACTTGTCTAAAAATAGTATTTTTTACAGATCATTTTTATTTTCTCCCTGGACATATACTTTGTTGTGAAATATTCAACTAGTTTTCTATGTTTCAGAATATGTAAGAAAAATGTAAAAACAAACAAAAAAAAAAAAGTTGTGCTTAATGTTACAATGTCTGACCGTTTATCTGTGGTCTTAATGTGAGAGCAGTTTTAAAACTCAAACTTCCAACATGAAATATGAAATATGCAGATAAAAAAAGAGAGTTCCAAAATAAGAGTCAAATTATATAATGAGAAAAACGTACTTTTTTCTTAATTGCATTCACATAAAATGGCTTGAATGAACTGTTAAAGTAAAATTTAAAACCACCCTTGAAATATGATAAATTTTAAAAAGTAAAAATTTAGTTTTAGTTTTACAGTGTATTATGAAATCTAAGTGAAATGGTTTGCCTGGCAACATTTTAAACTTCCATACTTCTTCCATAAATCTTTATGAATGAATCAGACAATAAACATGGCTGAATGTTTTAAAGATTTATGGAAAATAAAAAAATAGTTAGATACTTCTGTATTAAAATATTAACAAAAGAAAATAAAAAGTAGGTGACACCCTTCTACTAAAATATTAGATGCACTGAAACAAGCAACAAAATGTCAATAAATTCCTCATTTGAAAATGAATTTATTATAGCATACTGCTCCAAATTATTCAAAAAAAAAAAAAAATCCCTTACCTTACCCAAACAACAACAATTTTTTGACAAGATAAAAATTGTTTATATTGTGCTTACTTGCCTAATCCCTTTTTTTATAACTTATCAATATGAGTATAAACTTAAAACTTTCTTTTCAGAAATCTTAATATGGATCTTTATTTTGAACTAAAAAAGGACCCCCGCTTTCAGTATCATCTAAGGAAAGATTCTGACACCTGAGACATTGTGGTGATTATGCGGTAGAAATGTCTCTGTGCCCAAAAAAATGGGGAGGACTGCATTTAGAAAGGCTACCCCATATGAATAATCTGGAATAAAAAAGTCCAATTTTTAAAAATGTGTTTGTGTGTGTAAATATATATATATATATATATATATATATATATGTGTGTGTGTGTTTCTTATTATTTGGGGGGGACAAACCCATTTAATAATACGGAATTTAAAAAAAATGTGTTATATATATATATATATATATATATATATATATATTTACAAAAGAATGTGATCTTGTAATTCCATATTATTTAGATATACACTATATTACCAAAAGTATTGAGACACCTGCCTGTACATGCACATGCACTTTAATGGCATCCCAGTCTTAGTCCGTAGAGTTCAATATTGAGTTGGCCCAACCTTTGCAGCTATAACAGTTTCAACTCTCCTGGAAAGGCTGTCCACAAGGTTTAGGAGTGTCTATGGGAATGTTTGTCCATTCTTCCAGTAGCACAGGCACAGATATTGGATGAGAAGGCCTGGTTTGCAGTCTCCACTCTAATTCATCCCAAAGGTGTTCTATCGGGTTGAGGTCAGTTCCTCCACCCCAAACATACATGTCTTTATGCACCTTGCTTTGTGCACTGGTCCAAATCATTTGATGGAGGGGGATTATGGTGTGGGGTTGTTTTTCAGGGGTTGGGGTTGGGCTTGACCCGTTAGTCCCAGTGAAGGGAACTCTTAAGGCGCCAGCATTCCAAGACATTTTGGACAATTTCATGCTCCCAACTTTGTGGGAACAGTTTGGGGATGGCCCCTTCCTGTTCCAACATGACTGTGCACCAGTGCACAAAGCAAGGTCCATAAAAACATGGATGTGTGAGTTTGGGGTGAAGAAACTGGACTGGCCTGCACCTCAACCTGATAGAACACCTTTGGGATGAAGTAGAGCAAAGACTGCGAGCCAGGCCTTCTCATCCACATTAGTGCCTGATCTCACAAATGCGCTTCTGGCAGAATGGTCAAACATTCCCATAGACACTCCTAAACCTTGTGGACAGCCTTCACAGAAGAGTTGAAGCTGTTATAGCTGCAAAGGGTGGGCCAACTCGATTCTGAGCCCTACGGACTAAGACTGGGATGCCATTAAAGTTCATGTAAAGGCAGGACATCCCAATACTTTTGGTAATATAGTGTATATATGCACACAAACGCACACACATATACATTTTTTGCTTAATAATTTAAGGAGTGGGACTGCATCTTTTAAAAAATGCCTGCTGTGGCTACCATCAAAGGCTGTCATGGCCAAAGAATTGGCAAGTGGTTACAGACCTAGCTTCTGTTTCAGTTACAGGAACCTGCACACCTCTCTAGCAGAAGGCTTGGGTGAAATCCAACCATACAGTTGTTAACACTTTTTGTTCTGTGTTTATTCCCGCAAACATGTTTGTTGTACTTCTTGTCTGTAAGGTCATAAAATGATATAAAGATGATGACAATGATGATGAACAAGAAGGTGACGGCAGTAATGGAACTGCATGGGAATGTGGCAGAGCTCCATAAGACTTGCATGAAATCTTCTCTGTCATTCTGAACATTATTTTCCATTTTTCGTTGTCTTTGATTTCCTCTCATGAGTTTCGTTGGTGTTGCCTAGCTGGGTATATAAATTATGCTGAGACGTTTTGAAGGTCTGCTTGTGGTCTCCTCTAAAGGAGTGCAGTGTATGTATATTTATTTGTGTATCTTCCATTGCATATGCCTAGTTTTAGTGCACTTCAACAGATTTATTAATTGTTTGCTTTTAACTGTACTGGAGAATATATATATATTTTTTTTTGTGGTGAAAGCTGAAGCCATATTTAGATATGCTAAATTAGGATTTTTACATTGTTGCATTTTAGTCCTAGCCAAGGTACAAAATTAAGCTACTTTACATTGAAAGCACTTTATTTTAAACACAACATCAAACCTCTTCTATTCCTCAATTCTGATATCTAAGGGGTCTGAAGTATAAACCGTATCCATTGCTGTGTGCTGGAGGACAAAGAGGTGTTTTGGGGGGGGGGGGGGTGAACTCCTACTGAGCTTGATTAAGTATATCTAAATCCAAGACTATATAAATTGGCTTGCAGTAGGGAATGGTTGAAACCCCTGTCACAGGTACTTTTTTTCCCATTGGAGAGATTTCCCTTTACTTCCTGACCTGTAGACGCAACAGCAAGTAAAATGATATCTCTTCAAAATGAGGGAAATTCCCATTTGGACAGTTTTTAATGGAACAAGTGTCACCATTGGAATATTTCCCCATGATTCTTGTTTTGGTGGCAACAAAAAAATAGTGATTTTTCCTCACTTTCCTTACCAGAGACGGTAGTCACCAGGACAAATAAAGAGAGTGACTCTCCTTAAATAGGCAAAACTTTTTTCCTGGCGCCTCCATGGCAGCATACGGATAACAGAGCTCTGTCTCGACTCCTCCCTCAGGACCAGTGAATAGCATAAATTAAAGACATAGTCTCACCCCCAACATTTTCCTTTTTTTCCTCATACCTTTCGACTGGGCAAGAGCAAACGTTTCGCTGGAAACCATCTGCAGGTCTGCCACATCGTCGTCACAGCATACGTTTCTCCGGCATTACAGAGTTGATCCAGGGTCGCTTACCACAGTGAATTTCGGTAGAGGGGCAATTCAGGAAGCACTGTCTGTGCCTAAATAAATTCCTTTTGAAGCATTACCCACCCTGGTGTAGCTAGTTATTAATCATTTGTATTCTGCCATGGAGGCACCAGGAAAACAGAAAATTGCATCATGCTTACCGCAATTTTCCTTTCATGGTTCCTATCCATGGCAGCATACGCTCCCATCCTCAATAGTCTATATTACGAAGAATGTTGGGGACGAGACTACGTCTTTAATTTATGCTATTCACTGGTCCTGAGGGAGGAGTCGAGACGGAGCTCTATCATTCATATGCTGCCATGGATAGGCACCAGGAAAGGAAAATTATGGTAAATATGATACAATTTTCAGATTTCCTGGTGCCTCCATGGCAGCATACGTGTGATAGTAACCCCACCTACTTCTGCCACAGGACCAGTGCATAGCTATAAAAAGTTAACACCCACACAACAGCCCATTCCCTGCAATCACCGAAAATGTAATTGCTGTACGTTCCTTCAGCAGCATCTGAACATCGTGGGCAGCTTATGCAGAGATGTCAGCCAACATGGCAGGCAGGAGAGCCAATCCAGTTCTATTATAGCACATTCTTTCAGCACTACTGATGGGCTTAGTAGTCCTCACTGCACTTGTCTTTGGCAGGAAGCAAGTAGCTTAATCACTTTTTTATGATAGAATTTGTCGTTAAGCTCCTCACCCTGATAGCTAGTTATTGATTACTTACCATAATTTTCTTTTCCTGGAGCCTATCCATGGTAGCATACCAAACCCATCCAGTTCATTCCTAGCGATGTACAGGGCATGGACTGTTGTGTGGGTGTTAACTTTTTATAGCTATGCATTGGTCCTGTGGGCGGATGTAGGCAGGGCTACTATCACGGATAGGCACCAGGAAAAGAAAATTACAGTAAGCATGATACAATTTTCTTTTTTGTTTGTTTTTTTTCCACTTTGAGTAGAGCAATGGAGGGCTATAACCCCGTCATATTTTTTTTCCGCCATCTGTGTCCCATTGAGGAGATTGCCCTTCACTTCCTGCCCCATAGCCAAACAGGAAGTGATAGGAAATCCCTTCAAATTAAGGGAATTCCTTGGGGACCCCCAGGTCACCAGATCTAGAGTCCCCGTTGGAAGACTTCCCCTCTGTTATTTTTCTGGGGACAACCCAAAATTTGGGATTTTCTTTTACTTTCACTTTTGATGATAACAGTAAACAGGACAAATAGAAAAGGGGAATCTCCTTAACAGGAGCACAGACAGCCATAAAAACGGACAGGTGATCTAATCCCTCCCCACTACCCTTTAAGCCTGAACACATATGGATTACACAGGTTCCGAGGCTAATTTTACACAGATAAGGCGCCAAGTGAGTTTAATCAGCCACAGAACCTGTGTATTTAATATGTGTACGGCTTTAAAAGGATGAGGTGGCAACCCTAGACACAGACAGCAATACAAATCTGCCCCTCGGCACATCTAAAGTAAGGAATATGTCTTGGTTTTAGATACACGTTGGGTTCAATAGCTGTTTACAAATCTCTTGCAGGGATATGCAATTAGCGGACCTCCAGCTGTTGCAAAACTACAAGTCCCATCATGCCTCTGCCTCTGGGTTTCATGCTTGTGGCTGTCAGAATCTTGCAATGCCTCATGGGATTTGTAGTTCTGCAACATCTGGAGGTCCGCTTATTGCATATCCCTGTCTTAGTGAATGGATGGGCCTATCTCAATCAAAAATCCTTCGCACGCAAGCACATGCAATGGCAGCCAAAATCTAAAACTGGAATCATTGGTCGTTGTGAGCATAACAGACAGCTATTAGAACACTTTTATAAAGGGCGTATGTCTTATTTATAAAAGAATACAAAGGAAAAACTGTGCTAGTTGCCAAATATCTCTGATTTTCAGGGACAGTTTTAAATGTTTGTCACTGGAGATGGCTGTGATTTGGGGAAGTGTTCGACTGCAAACTAAAATCCCCCTTTTGCAGAATGCCAGATATTTATTATTTCTTAAAGTTTCCTGTTATTTTTTATTTTTCCTGTCACTACTGTGTGAACGAGAATGGTTCATGTAATAGGATCCATAAGCAAGGCACTGAGAATTGGACTGTGTAGTAGGGTCCTAAAATGCAAAAAAAAAAAAAATGTTTTATATTTCAGTTCAATAAACATATCATAAGGTATTATTCTCTGTGGTCATCAGTCTGTATTGTGTGCAACAAGCACAGATACAATCTTCAGCAGCAGAGTGTCTTTGGAAAAAGGGAGGAGCTTGTAAGCAAACATTCTGTGCAATATCATTGCCTAGAGCAGGTAAGTAAAACATCATTATTTTTTACAAAAAAGTGTGCCTTTAGTATCACTTTAAATTACAACATGGCTTGTCTAACAATTGTATATGCTATATTATTTATTTTTCTTTGCTATATTTTTTTTCCATAAAAGTGAAGTTACCTTTTAAACATCTATTCATTTGCAGGGGAATTAAAAACTCACGGGTTTACTTCACTTTACCCTTTATTGCATCAGGCCTTAGGACTGGTTCACATACAGTATGTGCATGCGTGTTAAAGAGGAAGTAAACCTTGATGTCAACCCTGATGGCTTTACTTCCTCTTATTCACCTGCAATGTAGAAGCATCGCCTCTTATGTGCCACTTACCTGCCATCGACACCCGTGCTGTCTGCACAGTAGGAAGCGTCCATCTTCGCCCCTCTTCCTTCCGGGGCCGCAAACTCCGGCACCGTGACTGGTCGCATGTGCACAGGAGCCGCCAATCGTGGCACGCTGTCAGTGAAGAAATGGCGCGGAGGCCGCTTCTTAGCTGCGCTTGTGCCGAATGATGTCGGCACATGCCTGTATAGCGTATATCTCCTAAACCGTACAGGTTTAGGAGATATACAGGGAAGCTACAGGTAAGCCTGATTACAGGCTTACCTGTAGTTTAAAGTGGTTGTCAAGAGTTGACAACCACTTTAAGTGCGCATGTCGTGGGTAGAACAGCCCATTTATTTCAATAAGCTGCCCTACCTGCAAGAAACACAGAAATCCCCAACCCCTTTTAAATCACACTGACCTGCATGGTGCTGTGGCACCATACAGTTTGGCACTCGTGAAAACGCGTGGGGTGCCATTCATTTCTAATGGCACCCTTTAGTGACTGCTAAAGTGCAAATTGCTTCTCTGTGGATTGGGAACAGGTGTGATTTTCTGCACGTTCCCCAGCTGCCGTGAACCTAGCCTAAACTCTAACATTCCCCTACTGATTTATCCACCTTCAAAACCAAGGCAACAGTGGCAGCTTCTTTATTACTCTTGAAAGATTCCTTTAAAAGAACTTTCTGAAGGATCATAAGTTCAGTCTAGCACAGCTCTATACCAGGGGTCTCCAAACTTTCTAAACAAAGGGTCAGTTTACTGTCCTTCAGACTTTAGGGAGGCTGGAGGACTGAAGCCAGTGGGAGCACAAAAAGTCCTAGCATCAGTTGGAGTAAACAATATCCCATCATTGGTGTCACTGGGAAGAATTGTGCTCCATCATTGGTGTCATTGGGAGGAATTGTGCCCCATTGTTGATGTCATTTGTGGTAATTGTGCCCCATTGTTGATGTCATTGGTGGGAATTGTGCTCCATCATTGGTGTTATTGGTAGGAATTGTGCCCCATCGTTGATATCATTGGTAGGATTGGTGCCCCATCGTTGATATCATTGGTAGGATTGGTGCCCCATCGTTGATATCATTGGTAGGATTGGTGCCCCATTGTTGGTGTCATTGGGAGGAATTCTGCCCTTCATTGGTGTCAGATAAAAAGCAAGCAAAGGACCGCGGTTTGGAGACCAATGTTCTATACTGTATGTGCCTGAAAACAAAATTCATGAAATCAGTTATATTTGTATCAGGAATAAAGAGAACGGTGTGACATAGAAAGGTATTTTTGACAACATAATTCTGCCTATTATTAAAGGGAAACTAGAAAGGTTTATAAAGCAAAGATTGAATATAGGGTCTGTCTATTAAGTATTGCAATCAATTGGGACTTTAAAATGAGGCATATTAAATGGGGTTAAAAAGTGGATAGACCAAAGATCAAATTAATATGTATTTATTGGCCATATATAGTCATCACATGATCACCTAGTTCCTTGCGAAAATTCATAATACCATAAAAAACACATAATAATTTTATAAACTTAGTCTCATAAATCTTTCAAGAATTCATAATTACATACATTTCACATAGTACATAAATCTTCATCAAGAACAGAGGTCATAGCGTGAGAATACAACTAGTCAGGCAGCATAAAACACAATGTCATTCTCTATGATCTTAAAGAAAGAGTGTTGGAGACTTTCCAGCTTGTTAAAAGTATAGTTTGATAGATCATCTATATAAAAAGAGATGGGATGCATCCATGTATGCCCAACATGTTTTGTGGATTTAAACACTTCTTCAGGGGTTGGGTGCATCCGAAGATAAAAACAAGGCTTGGACCCCATAAAGCCATATCCTAGAGGCTGCTTGTGATGTCAGTACCGGGAGCTGTGCCAGCTGGACCAGCCAGGGAGGCGAGAACACTCATATCACCACATGCAAGACAAAGAGATGTGTGTATGCAGAATGGAGCCATGATGCATGTATAACGATATAGCATGTGAGAAGGTGCCGCCACGGGGTCTGTCTATTACTCTTAATTAATAATAAATGCCAGACTTTCTAATAAAGAAAGCCCAGTACTGTGTGCCAGGTCCTCAGCATCCTGTGTGAGTAATTTAGATAGTCCTGTCTCTGATTAAAGATTAGGAGATGTGTGTCCTTCCATGGAGTTATCCACCAGTGTGTGTAATCTGATCTTTCCTGCTATTCAGATCAATATTCAGCTTTTAAAAAGGCCCCAAGAGAGACCCCATTGTTGCACACAACTTTGCACATTTTAGGTGTGTGTCCCTGAAAAAAGGTCCAGGAAAACGTGTTACACAGGGAACAATGGTAAAAATAACTTTACTACTCAGTTTCACAAATATTCACAGGTTTATAAAACAAGGATCAAATAAAACAGGAGTAATATAAGAGCTGCTGCCCAGAACATCCAAAGGGTTTTCCTCTTTTAGCTGAAATGTACCACTGCTCCAGTTGGGTTTGTAAGTGTGGCTACACATTGGTAAGATTTAAAGGCGCAATAAAGATTTGTAGATAATAAAAACAATTTAATAAAATGCTCCAAAATGTAATGAACATTAAGATGTGACAATAGTAATACCATTAAAGAGAAAAAAAAGTAAATTTGCAGATACAATCATTGTACTGGTGTGATATTTATTATTATTACTGATTGTTTTTAACACTAATTGAACCATTACTTATAGATTTTATAAGTCATTATTTTATCTGTACCTACAATAACCTCATCAACTGCTCTCCTCCATAACCACCTCATAGGAACTCACGATTATCATGAGCTAGCCAACTAACTGTACCTTAAAGTGGAACTTTACCCTCCCTTACAACTTTTCACAATATTTTTCTTACCCCCGGCCCCCTAACAGACAATTAAAATTGTATGGGGGGGGGGGGGGGCTGTGGCAGAAGTACCTTTTTCTGGGGATCCCTTCCACCACTTATTTATTTCTGAGCTAGGCTGAGTGATGCGAACACTTGCGCTTATCCTTCTGGGATACCCACATCATGGATCCCAGGAGGCCACAGGTACCATGCCATCAGGGACCATGTGTCTATTCATGGTTTTTGCACCTGCCCTGATGACGTGGCGTGACGCATGCTTCCACTGCATAATTTGGAAGCAGCAGCTAGCCCCTGTGGTGACTTCAAAAGAATATGGTGGCATAGGATTAGGGGTGCTGCCATAAAGAGGTAGATCCCTTGGCAACACTGCTAGATTACTAGTTTTGTGATTATGCTTTTAGAGAACAGCCCTGCTATACAGATAAAAGGGGAGGGGGGAAATAGGGAGGGGGTGGTTAAGATCTTCTTTAAGGAGCTTGCAATAATCTTTGTGAATTGATATGAACAATATTTCAAAATGCCACAAGCATGTAAATTTAGCTGATTCATATAATAAGGCCTTTGGTGAACTATATTGTTAATTGTCATACATGGCAAATAATAAAAATTCTGCATGCTTTAAAAAACAGACCCTGAACCAGAGAGGCTGCTCTGCTGGAGCTGTGGCGTCCATATACCATTTTATCTACAGGCTAAAATCACTGCGATAACCAACTGGTGGGTGCTTCTATGTCAGCAGAGCTTCTACAGAATCACTACCCACAACTGGAATCAGATGGCTCTTACACAGCGGGGTTGACTTTACTAACTGATATGCCTATAGGAACATACACTGTATTACCAAAAGTATTGCATTTACATGCACATGAATAATAATGGCATCCCAGTCTTAGTCCGTAGGGTTCAATATTGAGTTGGCCCACCCTTTGCAGCTATAACAGCTTCAACTCTTCTCTTTAGGAGTGTCTATGGGAATGTTTGACCATTCTTCCAGAAGCGCATTTGTGAGGTCAGGCACTGATGTTGATAAGAAGGCCTGGCTTGCAGTCTCCACTCTAATTCATCCCAAAGGTGTTCTATCGGGTTGAGGTCAGGACTCTGTGCAGGCCAGTAAAGTTCCTACACCCCAAACTCACTCATCCATGTCTTTATGGACCTTGCTTTGTGCACTGATGCGCAGTCATGTTTGGAACAGGAAGGGGCCATCCCCAAACTGTTCCCACAAAGTTGGGAGCATGAAATTGTCCAAAATGTCTTGGTATGCTAATGCGTTAAGACAGGGGAAGGCAACCAGCGGCCCTCCAGCTGTTGCAGAACTACAAGTCCCACCATGCCTCTGGGAGTAATTGCAACTGCCAGCCTTGCAATGCCTCCTGGGAAATGTAGTTCGACAACAGCTGGAGGGCCACAGGTTGCCTACCCCTGCCTTAAGAGTTCCCTTCACTGGAACTAAGGGGCCAAGCCCAACCCCTAAAAAACATAATCCCTCCTCTACCAAATGATTTGGACCGGTGCACAAAGCAAGATCCATAAAGACACATAGTTTCAAGGGAGGTTTGCTATAGAATGTATACTACAGCATTCAAATGTGCACCACCTGAACTGTGGCATGCCTAAAATAAAAACATGATTTTCCTTTATTGTGTTAGGGTGTATCTAAATACTGTTAACAATTTTAACTGCTCATAAAATAATGGAAGAAAATCGCATCATCTGTGCATGGCTGTCAATAAGGCTGACTTCTGTGCATGGCTGTCAATAAGTTTGGGTAATGCATGGTATAATCCATGATTTACTGTGCGTTACCCACTTTACAAAGTGCCATTTATCTAAAATGGCAAGATAGACCAATGGAATGTAAAAATTGCCACAACTAAACTTCAGCTTTAATATTGCTTGACAATAACAAGTAAATTACAACACCAGTGTTATCCCAGACTTACAGGGAAACATTGGTTCAGTTACTAGGTATTACCTTACAACAGTGGTTCTCAACTCCGATCCTCAGGACCCACCAACAGGCCAGATTTTATGTATTACCTTGGGGAGATGCAGACTAGAATACTGCAATCACTGAGCAGCAAATTATACCACCTGTGATGTATTCCAGTTATCCTGCAAACCTGGCCTGTTAGTGGGTCCCGAGGACAGGAGTTGAGAACGACTGCCTTACAACTAATGCAAATTCTGGCTTCTGCTTTCTTAAAGCGGTAGTAAACCCATGCATTTAACAGGTTAAAAACCAGTCACATTTCCGGCATGTGCCGGAAATGTAACACTCCCATTGGTTGTGCTCTAAACCAAACTGTAAAACCATCCAATAGCTGGTGTCATAGCTGATCACATGTGCAGCATCATGGCAGTTGTAGATTAAACAGAGGCCAAGATGGCAGCTTCCTTGGCTGAAAATGATAGGAGGGTTTACTACCACTTTAAAAAAGCAATTTCATTGCAAAAAAATGTCTGAAATACAATATACAAAACCTAATTTTATAAAGAAGTGATGGTCAAAATATATTAGCAGATTTAGCATACTCTAGTATAGTTCATCTCAAATACATTTTACTTTTCTTTTTCCCCTTGGATTGGTATTCAAGTCATTATTTCTGTCACTGCATTTAAACATGAACTCCAGCCAACAATGATTGCTTTGGGTGGAATAGATGTGTTGATCCTCATCAGGTTTTTCCTGTAGTCTGGGAACCCTTTCACGGCTCTCCATAGATATATCTTCAGATTCCTAGACAGCAGGGCTAAGATATGTCTTACTGCATTAGGAAACTCAGTTGAGAGAGCAGCGCCCATCCATTAAGAGTGATTTTGTTATTTAAAGCTGAACTCCGGGCACAAAAACTATTTATTTAGATTTACTCCTCAATAGCTGCAAAAGATATAAATCCACTTTGTGCACACAAAATGCCTTTGCATACCCAGATATCTTCTTGTAAAAGTAGCAGTGACATCATCAGTGTGCTGTGCATAGCCTGGGCAGAGAGCAGAACTGTGGGAGGGGCCTAGCAGCTGCCTGCAGTAAACTATAGGAGGGGGGCGGAGACAAGACCACCCCCCCCCCCCCCCCGAAACAAGAAGAGAGAGAAGAAGCAGTAACTGGTCTTTATTACAGAAAGCTTGCACACTGGATTACAGCACAGATCTGAAGAAATACACAAAGCACCCCAATAATTAAGTAAGAACACATATGACTCTTGTATTTTGAAAATTTTTGCCTATCCCAGAGTTCGGCTTTAATAAAACAGCACAATACAGAATCATGATTTACTAAGTGCAACCGTCTATAGCAACCAATCAAAATTACGTATTCTGCAGTGAGCACAGTAAAACACAGAGTCTAATTCTTATTGGTTACCATGGGCTGTAGCATTCAGCCTTAGTAACTAAATAATGACAGAGAATCCTTGAAAACTGGTTTAAAAAAATGAAGATTGTCCCCTTCCTCTACCTCCTTAGCATGATTTTTGATTATGTAGTGCAGGATGACAGTGTGCAGCATATTCACATTGCTCTATAGCAGATTGTGCACAAGGCATGGTATTTCAGCCTGGAGTGACATATAGGATAAGACATAAGTGAATGGGCACTTTCTGAGAAGATGCTGCATATGTTGACAAGCTGCAGAGGAAGCAGGACCAGCGTTACCATGACAACAGTCTCAGCCAATCACTGCGGACATCTGCTATGCAACATAAGGCTCTGCGCACTGCATTCTGATTTCCAGTCACAATCCGGTATGAGAAAGCATTTTTGCTGCATTCCTGTGAAACTGTTTCATCCAGCACTGTGATGTATCTATAGGTGTTTCCAGCCCAAAAAAATCTCCCTTGCCTTCAACTGTCACTTCTGTTTCATAATATGCAATGTTTTGGCTGCATAGTTATTCCACAGCAGGGATGAGTGGAGTCATTTCATCAAAATAGATTTTGCTGTGAAATTACCGATGTCTGTGAGATTTCTCTGAAGCACAAGTTCTTAATTTTGCTTGTTGAGCTTCTTAGGAGGGCAGCAGTAGGGTTCCTGGGTTTGAATCTTGGCTGGGGTGCTATCTGCATGGAGTTTATACGTTCTTCCTGTTTTGTGTGGCTTTCCTCCAGGTACTCTGGTTTGTTCCCACACTCCAAAAACATGCTGGTAAATTGGCTTATTATCTAAACTGGTTCTAGGATGCGTGCATGGGTCTAAAATCCCAGATGCAGCCTCCTATGGCAACACTCTGTTGAGTGGCTAATGCAGCTTTGGCATGTCATTCAGGCATGGAGACACAGGGAAAAAAATATAAGGTTCCACGATCTGAAATGCACCAAAAATTGCAATGTGGTGTTGGTAATAAAGAACAGGGATGAGCTTGGGTTCGGTCTGAAGCTGGAAATTAGCTGTATTGATGGGCCAGTGAGCTGCAGGTGGGAGATTCCGCACCTCATAGCTGCACGTATACAAAGAGGCAGGGATGCTCGTGACATTGTTGACCTAATATGGCCATATTAAGTCAATGATGTCATGAGCATACTTGCCTCTTTGTTACGTGAAGCTATGGGGCTGAACGTACAAAAACCTCACACCCT
>BLSH010413502.1:287237-300395 GCA_018402905.1 Glandirana rugosa | reverse complement strand
CCTGGGCCTGTAAAGTTTTTAGCAAGCCCAAGCCAGGCCCCAAGACGATAAAATGAGGTGCACAACTCTTCGACGTCCCGTCGGTTAGTTGTTCGCAAAGTGACCAAACGGGAATCTTCGGTAGTGTCGGTACGGATGATTACCGTACCGACACTAACCGGTCACGTAGTACACTGGGTCGGAGAAATATTCGACCTCAGTGTCATGACGTCAGTGTACGAGGAACCCAATCACATCCCTTTCCATCGACTGACGCACTCCCTCTCTAAACTCTGTAAAATTCTGGACTTTCTCAACACGTGGAGTAAAATAGCAGAACCCCGGACCGAACCCGAACGATTTTTGAAATGTCCGGGTCCGGGTCCGTGCCACGGACACCCGAAAGTTCGGTACGGACCCGAACGTTACAGTCCGGGTTCGCTCAACACTAGATATAAACCACATACCTGGTGTTGCAGTTCATGAATCTGCTGATATTGGTACGTTTATTGTTAGCAGTGGATTGGACAATCTCCCCCTTCTTAACAAACGGACAGCACAGACACCTACTCCCTCCACACCTAAAGTTCCCTTTGAAACTCAGCCAATGTGGCTGCCTGGAGCTACTAGAAAAAAGACTAGGGGAGAGAGAGGAGCCTAAGGAATTAGCCCTTCGGGACACTACTTTTAACCCTTTGTCCAGGATACGAGCATATAAAGGATCATGACATAGCACAGAAGTGTGTTTAAGAACAATCTTTCTAATCTGTTGAAACTCCACACTATATGGCGTGGAAAAAACTGGACATCCACCAGACGCCGATGCCAGACGTCTAACCCTATCATAACGCAATTTGTCAGGTGGTACCCCATCTGCAATCTTAATTGCAGCCTCTCATACATCAGGCTGCTTGATCTAAGACACTTGATCGACCAATCTACTACCTTGTACATCTTGATTTTTACAATAAACTACTGAGACGTTCTTCGCCATTGGAGCTTCTTCTGCTTCCTTTTTACCACCTTGTGATCCTTGGAGGTATGGTGACCCGTTTCAGATTCCATGCATGCTGATGTTGCCATTGGAGGATTTCACATAGGCGCTCATGATCTCTGTAATAGGGATCATCATCTTCTGGTGAGTAGGGTGTGTGATTGGTGATGATGAAGGTTTTGATGTCACCCCTATACCCTGCGGAAATTGCACCATAAACTTTATGAAGTTGGCACATTTCCATGAATGAATTGCTCATATTTGCATTGGACACTGTTTTGATTATCTTTTTGAATATTTTCACATGGATTTTATTGGTTATTTATTAAATTTGAACATACTATGCTGTTTGGTATAGTATTATAACCTCTACAGGTCATTTTGTTGCACTGCATTTCATGCACTAAAGTTTACACTTTTTGATACATTGCACTTTATGTATTTGCACTTTATTTGTATTTTGCACGTTTTTGTGGGAGCGCGGTTCATTTACATTTGACACTTTATTCATATGACAACTTTGTCTGTCTAATGAACAGCCCAACCACAGTGCTGGATCAATCTGCGCGGGTATAGGAACTTTAACAGCTCCATGTTGTTTGTCACACTGTTAATACTTTATAATATTAAGGCAGGACAGAGGGATCCTGTTCAAAAAGAGGAATAGTCCTTTCAGATGAGAGACAGGCGGGAGCTATGATGTAATGTTTTGGACCAAGGAATCCATATACCTTTTCTAGGATAAACAGAGGAAGCTGTACAGTAGGTGGGCATTTCTTTTATTTGGTCATATGTTTGATATCGTCCAAGATCCCTGAAGCAAAAAAAAAAAAAAAAAAAAAAAAAAAAAAAAATTGGCATTGTACACAGTTCCCTGCATGAAGTGATCTCATTCCATTTATCTAGGAAATGTCACCTCATTCTGATCCTCTGCCATGCTTCCAGCTCAAGTGCCACAGGGTAGTGCAGCTGGCTTACTGTCAGATAATTACTCGATAATTAGCAGGTTTGGATGGCTAATTATATCATTGTTTTTTTTTCCTCCTACTAAATGGATTAGGGGTAATGAAAGTCTGACTTGACTAACATTCCCCTAAACAAAAACATTCATTTTAAACGCCAGGCAACATTTGATTATCAGGGCCCATTCCTGCAGCTCTACGGGGGGTGCTTTGCAGATCCAAAAATTGTGACTGGAACCCCAACACACTTGTACAGTAGAGTACAATGCACTGTAATACACCACCCCCCCCCCACACACACACACACATTAACCACTTCAGCCCCCGGAAGGATTTCCCCCTTCCAGACCAGAGCACTTTTTGCGATTCGGCACTGCATCGTTTTAACTGACAATTACGCGGTTGTGCAACGTTGTAACCAAACGAAATTGACGTCCTTTTTTCCCGACAAATAGAGCTTTCTTTTGGTGGTATTTGATCCCCTCTGCGGCACTTCTGATCACCGCTATAAAGAAAAAAAGAGCAACAATTTTGAAAAAAAAACCCCCCCAATATGTCTTACTTTTTGCTAAAATACATATCCAAAAAAAACGTATTCATCAGTTTTGGCCGATATATAATCTTCCTCATATTTTTGGTAAAAAATTTTTTTGCGTATATTGATTGGTTTACGCAAAAGTTGCCACGTTTACAAATGATGAGCATTCATTTATGGGGTTTTTATTTATTTTTTTACTAGTAATGGCGGCGATCTGCGATTTTTAGCGGAACTGCGACATTGCAAGTGGACATGTTGGACACGTTTTTTTGGGACCATTGGCATTTATACAGCGATCAGTGCTATGAAAATGCACTGATTACTGTATAAATGTCACTGGCAGGGAAGGGGTTAACACTAGGAGGCGATCAATGGGTTATCTACGTTCCCTGTTTTGTGTTTCTAACTGTGTGGGGGCTGGGCTGAGTGGAGGAGGAGAGTGATCGTTGCCCCCACATACAAGAAGCATGCGATCACTCTCCTTCTCCCCTGTCAGAAGGTGGATCCCCGTTCTGTCACTGCAGGGAAGCGATTGCAAGTAGCCGGCGGACATCAAGCTCGCCCTACCCGCTCCCTGGCTCCCCCGCTACACAGTGAGCACACCCTCACGATCCGTGATCTCGCAGCCGCCGTCAGGTGACGCCGATAAGCTATATCGAGCCAAGTTGCCGTCATCAAGCCACGGCGGGCGATCGACAACTGGTCATAGGTGGATAGAGTTCTGAAATGATTTATCTTTGTCTCATTTTTTCACATCACAGAAACCTGACATTTTAATAGGGGTGTGTGGACTTCTTATATCCACTGTATACGTGATCCCGCACTTCTGGGTATCGGGTGCGAATGCGCGCCATCGGCGGTTCACTCCCACTGTGATTATGCGCAGCGGGAGCTGACCAGCAGCTACCGTGGTCCCAGTGTCCGCCAGCACCCCTTGATCATTCGTTACAGAGGCAGAACGACAGTCTGCCTATGTAAGCAAGGCAGATCACCGTTCTGTCAGTAAGGAAGGCATGGATCCTGTGTTCCTAGTAAAAGCACCTCCCCCACAGTACACAAACACGGGTTAGGAACACATTCAACCCATTGATCACTCCTCATGTTAACCCCTTCCCAGCCAGTGTCATTAGTACAGTGACAGTGCATTTTTTTTTAGCACTGGCCATTATATTAGTGTCACTGGTTCCCAAAGAAGTGTCAAAAGTGTCAGTTAGCATCTGATTTGTCTGCCGCAATATCGCAGTCCCGCTATAAGTCGCTGATTACTAGTAAAAAAACACAAAAAAAACACGAAATTATGCAGCAGAATACATATTGGCCTAAACTGATGAAGAAATTTGAATGTTTGCATTTTTTACTGGACATGTTTTATAGCACAAAGTAAAAAATATTGCTTGTTTAATATTTTTTTTTCAAAATTGGCAGTCTTTTTTTTATTTAGAGCGCAAAAAAAAAAAAAAAAAGGAGGTGATCAAATACCACCAAAAGAAGGCTCTATTTGTGGGGAAAAAGGGACACAAATTGTATTTGGTTACAGTGTCGCACGACCGCGCAATTGTCAATTAAAGTGATGCAGTGCATTATCGCAAAAAAAAAAAAATGGCCTGAACATAAATCTTCCACAGCTGAAGTGGTTAATGAAATTTTTACTTCGGATAACATGGAAATGTGGACCCGAGAACTCTGCCTACCTGCGGAAGCATTTTAATGCACCCAGTCATGTTACATGTTGTATGCACTGTTATAGTAAAACTTCCACTCTCCTCTCCAGGTTGCAAGGATTTTACTAAACTTCACTGCAATTTCTTACTTGCTTCCGCTCTGTGGATACCGGTAAGGAATAACATCTTCAAACTGAAGATGGCGAGTTACCAATTGCAATAAATTGTACCCCTGGGGTGGGACTTTAAAGGCACTGGTAACAAATTCTATAAAAAGTAACATTTTAATTGACACACATTAAAATACACAGCCAAAAGTGGAAAAAATTAGTCACTTTAATTTTTTTCCATGCTTTTTCCCATGTGTCAAATAAATAGTTACTTTTTATAGAATTTGTTATCAGTGCCTTTAGAGTCCCACCCCAGGGGTACAATTTATTGCAATAGATTCTAGGGATGTTGGCACACTAAAGAGTGGTTACCACCAATCACCTTCATATATGGGGAGTTACCCACTGGAAGGATTTGCCCCCTTCCTGAACAGGCCATTTTTTGCGATACGGCACTGCATCACTTTAACTGACAATCGCACAGTCTTGCGACGTTGTACCCAAACAAAATTGACGTCCTTTTTTTCCCCACAAATAGAGCTTTCTTTTGGTGGCATTTGATCACCTCTGCGGGTTTTAGTTTTTGCAAAATAAACAAAAAAAGAGCGACAATTTTGAAAAAAACTCAATATTTTTTTACTTTTTGCTATAATACATATCCAAAAAAACAAAAAAACGAAATTTCTTCATCATTTTAGGCCAATATATATTCTTCAACATATTTTTGGTAAAAAAAAATCCCAAGAAGCGTTCATTGATTGGTTTGCGCAAAAGTTATCGCGTCTACAAAATAGGAAATAGATTTATGGTGTTTTTATTTAATTTTTTTTAATAGTAATGGCGGCGATCTGCGATTTTTAGCAGGGCAGCGACATTGCAGCAGACAGAATGGACACTTTTTTTGGGACCAGTGACATTTATACAGCAATCAGAGCTAAAAATAGCCACTGATTATTGTATAAATGTCACCAGCAGGGAAGGGGTTAACACTACTGGTGATCAAGGGGTTGAATGTGTTCCCTGCTAGGTGTTTCTAACTGTATGGGGGTGGGGCTGACTGGAGGAGGAGAGAGATCGCTGTTCCCATTTACTGGGAACAGACAATCTCACTCAACTCCCCTGACAGAACGGGGATCTGCTTTGTTTACACTCGCAGATTCCTGTTTTGCCTCTCTCTGGAGCGATCGCAGGTGGCCGGCGGACATCAGGTCTACCTCACCTGCAGTAAAACTATGGCGGGTCGTCGTTAATGCGCTAGTAAACCCCTTCCATCAACTTTCTTTTATATTAATCATTCCAAGGAAATGTACTGTGTGCTCTGTGTGCCCAGCTTTCTACCTGCTTGCTTGCAGTGTAGTCACTCGTTTTGTTTGCAATGACGTCACGGCACATGCGCTGTTCGCCCTATTTTTCCGGCAAGCTCTTTGTGCCGGAAAAATGTTGTTTACATGCCGGGGCTACGTCATTTCCTTAGCTCGGCGTCAGCCCCGGCATCCCGCGATACTACTTTCCCCTTCTCATGTAAGACAGCAGCAGGATCATTGTTACATCTACTCCTATTCGCTAAAGAAGGTTGCCATGGTAAAAAATGGAAGGAAAGCGAGGCTTGGCTTCGGGAACTTCTGCACATTCGTGGGATTATGGACACGGAGCCCGAGTGAGGGCGGAAATGCAACACTATTCCGACGTGGAAGACAGGTGTTAGAATGGCGGCGGCTGCAAACAAGCAGGAGCTTGTAAAAAAACGTTTTTAATTAGAAAGAATTAAAAGAAGAACGTTCTTTTTAAATTATATATATATATGCGGCGCATAGCTGCAAAAGAGCAATAAGTAATTACTAATTTCGAATTTGGGATGCAATGGTGTGAGTTTACTACCGCTTTAAAGTGGTAGTAAACCCTCCTATCATTTTCAGCCAAGGAAGCTGCCATCTTGGCCTCTGTTTAATCTACAACTGCCATGATGCTGCACATGTGATCAGCTATGACACCAGCCATTGGATGGTTTGACAGTTTGGTTTAGAGCACAACCAATGGGAGTGTTACATTGGAAATGTGACTGGTTTTTAACCTGTTAAATGCATGGGTTTACTACCGCTTTAAGTAGCTACGTGACAGGGTCTGTCTGTCACAATCATAGAATCACTGTTCTAATAAGATCTTAAAGAATTGTAATTTAACTTTACAAATTGGGTTGAGTAGCAATTATATTTATTTAGTGAAAGTTTTCAGCTCAGAAATTAAATTTGTATGTTTTATGTCTTGTGTCAAATAAATCATATCAGGTGCAGCCCCTGGCTTTACTATTCTGCATACTTGTACTACTTCAGTTACTTGAGAGCAGCGGGCGTACAACAAGCCTTTACAAAGGATTTACAAAGCTTTGAGCAGATTTGTTGAGGCTTTTATAGCAAAATTTAGCTTGTTTGAAAATGTTGCACACATATTTAAATGAGAGTGCTGGCTGTCACTTTAACCACTTAAAGGACCAGAAGGATTTACCCCCTTCCTGACCAGGCCATTTTTTGCGATACAGCACTGCGTCGCTTTAACTGACAATTGTGCGGTCATGCAATGTTGTACCCAAACTAAATTGATGTCCTTTTTTTCCCCACAAATAGAGCTTTCTTTTGGCGGTATTTGATCACCTCAGCAGTTTTTATTTTTAGCGCTATAAACAAAGTGCGAGTTTTGAAAAAAAAAATATTTTTTACTTTTTGCTATAAATATTGCAAAAAAAAATATATATATAAAAAAACAAAACAAATTTCTGCCTCAGTTTAGGCCAATATGTATTCTACATATTTTTGTTAAAAAAAAACAAATTGCAATAAGCGTATATTGATTAGTTTGCGCAAACCTTATCGCGTCTACAAAATAGGGGATAGATATATGGAATTTTTATAATTTTTTTTTTTTTTTTTTTTTACTGGTAATGGCGGCAATCTGCAATTTTCAGCAGGACTGCGGCATGGACAGATCGGACACTTTTTGGGACCAGTGAAATTTATACAGCGATCAGTGCTATAAAAATGCACTGATCACTGTATAAATGACACTGGCAGGGAAGGGGTTAACACTAGTGGTGATCAAAGGGTTAAATGTGTTACCTGGGAGGTGTTTCTAACTGAATGGGGGCTGGGCGGACTGGAGGAGAGAGGTCATTGTTCCTAATCACTAGGAACAGACCATCACTCTGAATTTCCCTGTCAGAACGGGGATCCGCCATGTTTACATTGGCAGATCCACGCTTTGGCTCTCTGTGGAGCGATTGCAGGTGGCCAGCGGACAATGCGCCTGCCGGTCACGCGCTCGGGCTCCGGGAACGCCCACCTGCTATATATCTATTACCTGGAAGCGTTGTACAATGATGGCGATTTGCGTAATAGAGCCAACCTGCCGCAGTAAAACTGCGGCGGCTGGTCTTCAAGCGGTTAAACAAGCTTATATCGAACTTTAAGCTTCAAATAGTATTGGCGCCTGCTGAAGTGTGCGAGGAGCTTGTTTAACCACTTGACCAGTGGTGGCCCATGCATACTGGATGTTATAATTAAAAAAAAACACCAGTAGCTGTAGAATGAGTTTTGCAGCATTTTTGCAGTTGTTTAGCAAAACTATACTGCCACTCAAGCTTATGGCTCAAAAATGCTCAAAAGCCAAATAAGCGCATTTTCAAGTTTTTTTTCCAGAGTTAAGAGCATTTTTACAGCGGAAAAACTCCTCTCAAAACACACTAGTTCTGGGGCTTTTTTTTTTTTCAGCCAGAAAACGCCGATAACAGCCTATATGTGTGCATGGACACAAAGGATAACATGCTGGGAAGTTTACTGGCTGCAGAAAAAAAAACAATTGTAGCTAAAAACAGCTGCTGTAAAAATATCCAATGTGCATGAGGGCTTAAGATAACCAAACTTGAGTTTAACCACTTCCGACTGTAAGACGCCAAGGTTCAAATGGTTACACCGAGTTGATACCTGCAGACATCCCAGTATCAAAAATTTTAGCCAGCAATTCTCTGTTAAGCAGAAATGATTAGAGTGGCTGAACTTCTGAGGGTGGCGGAAGGGGGTCCCCTCCCTCTCCCACCGTCGCCCGTCCAGCCCAGGAGCGATGCGACTACACAGAGAGGGGAACTAAAATTGTTCTCTCTTCTCTGTGACCCTGGAAACGACAAGGATTTGGTCACTTACGGTTTTGGCTCTTTACTTGGATGTAAGTGGCTAGGAAAGCAGCCAATCAGTGTCTGATCAGCTGCATTGGAGGCCAGGGGAGAGATTTGGGGGTCTCCATAAAGAGGATCTATCACGACCCATGCTGTTACAATGGATGTTGTTCATCCCTTGTGATAGCAACAAAAGGTATTACAAAAAATAAAATAAAATGAGCCAGTGTAAAAAAAAAAAAGTTTTTAGATAAAACAATAAAAAAATGTAATGTGCCCCCCCCCACAAATGCGAACGTATACACAAGTACCACACGCATATGTAAATGGTGATCACACCATACTTGACTGAACATCTAACAGAGCAATAATTCTAGTGCCAGACTTCCTGTATATCTCTAATCTGCTAAACTTTAAAAACATTGTCTATGGAGAATTTCAAGTACCAACGTTTGGCGCCATTCCACGGGCATATGCAATTTTAAAGCGTGATATTGACTCAGCATATCATCTTTTATACTTTACCAATAAATTGGGTATTATATTATGAAACGCCTCTCAATTTATTCTATGGGGCCTCTGCTAAAAAATATAAATAATGTTTTGGGGTTCTAAGTAATTTTCTATAAAAAAAAAAAAAAAGAAAAAGTAGATTCTTATATGTATGTGAGAAGCATCAAAATTGGACGGGTAGGCAAGTGGTTGAAGAAACCCTGTCAGGTCTCTCAAGAATGGAAACAGTAGTTCCCCTGTAGGGGGACACACCTCTTCCAGCAAAATTTAACTTCCATAACAGAAAGTGGACTGTAACACAATCCAGTCTATATAGCTTCATGCATAATATGCAATATTCTCACACCATGCAAAACGTAAGATATATGGATGTATATTTTTCATTCTACAATGTCCTGCATTTTAAATAAAGGTGCAGCAACAGATCTGGACAACTAGAGCCACACAAAGGCGTTAAAGCTTTGCACTGGACAGGAAGAGAGTTAAACAATCCCATTCCAGCAATCAGTCATGTTGCAACAGAAGTAAAATGGTTGGCAAGCATTTTTCTGAAGGAAAAAAAAAAAAAGAGCCGGACTCATTTAGTTGTCACCCTGGCCAACTCTAGCTGCCGCTCACTAGCTGCTGGGGCATGAAATAAGATGCCACAAAGCCTTGTGCAGGGGTTAGATGAGCAATGTGTCTTGAAGGCCAGGATTCCAGGGCCAATACTGCTGTTAATAAAGAGATTTGTCTTCATTTGGCAGCCCTGTCTGAATCAGGATGAGTATTTGGGAGGTGTGTGTATAGGGAGGGGGGGTAGCGTTGAATCATGGGTTTCCTACAATAGACTAAGACGTCCTGATCTTCATGTAGACAATAGTGATTTAGCCTCCCTATAGACATTCGAATATACAGAAAAAGCTTAGCTTGGACTACTGTGCTCCCTAAGGCACTGACATACATTAGTGTCTGCCATGTAAAATATTCTTCAAGGTTTATGCTGCGTAGTTGAAGCAGTCCGATTTCCACATTGGTAAGAGCAAAGAAAAAGGTAAACTCTAGGCAGAATTGTCACCATTTAATCTAGTTATATATACAGATTTTTAAAAATTATATGAACGTACCTTATGGTACAGGAGTCAAAAATATTTAAACTCTCTTCATTTTGGTCTTAAAGCGGAGTTCCACCCAAAAGTGGAAGGCCAAGTTCACCTTTTGTTTACGAAAAAAAAAAAACAAAACATAATTTTGCAGGTAAAAAATGTGCATGTTATTTTTGCACTGCATCCTGTACAGCAGGGGTCCTCAAACTATGGCCCTCCAGTTGTTCAGGAACTACAATTCCCATCATGCCTAGTCATGTCTGTGAATGTCTTTTGCATGAGGCATTGCAATGAGTTTTGCAATGCCTCATGGGATGTGTAGTTCTGAAACAGCTGGAGGGCTGTAGTTTGAGAATGCCTACTGTACAGCATTGCACCCACGATCAGCAGGTTGCGGGTACAATGTCAGGCAACTGCAGACACTCACTCAGTACAGCTGTCTCCTCGCACTATATGGGTAAAGAGTTATTGACGTGCAGGATCTATCAACTTGGGTAGGCCCAGCCTGCCCACACATGGTTGCAATCTTTGCCAGTTCAAATTGTCTATGGGCAGCTTAAGAACTACTAGCAGTCTTGTAGTTGGGCGTGGGCAGCAGATCCCCCTGTCGTGGGAGGATCAGGAGTTTGGGCAGAAGCTTTATATTAACATGCTACATCCTAAATACAGGTGTAACATGTTACAAATGGTGAACTTAGTCTTTAAGAAAATGATTTCCATTCTTTTGTACAAAACACAGCACTAGAGCATGGTCACATTTCTAGCCCGGGCATACTTAGGAAAATACATAGTGTGTCTATAATATATCTGATGTGCCTCCACGTGACAAATGTAAACAGATACGTGAATCTGGAGCACACACTGCAGTAGTAGAGGAGGGGAAGTTTTAAAGCTGGGTAGGCCGATCCTCTAAAAGTGGTGGAACTACATTAATCTGCGTCACATTTCAATAAAACTTCTGAAACAAGCAGCATGGATTTTTTAAATCTGGTGCAGGCCACTTTAAAGGGTCATAGCACCAGAAAAGTGTCGTTAGGGATTTACTGAATTCCTCAAACTGTGTATGCACCACTACAGAGCTCCACAAAATGAAACAGAATAACTTTCCACAGTATGAACCCCTGAAATATCTTTGTGATGATCTCCAAATCTCAAGATCAGATTCAACAAAGTTTAGTGTGTGTGCGGAGATTAAAGCAGTGTTAAACCTATCATGTAAGAAACCAGAAGTCTTTGAAATCTGCCTGTTATTCTGAACCTAACATTCTAAGTCACAGACCCAGAATCCGTATGCTCATTAAGAAAGCCAAAGGAAAGTCAAAGGTCCTTATACACGTTCTAGTTTAGCAACTCTCTAAGTAAGATTGGCCTGGCCGGCATGATGGCCAAGGAACAAGCATTTTAAAAAAAAGTTTAGCAATGGCAGAATCTCAATTATATCCATTACCTGGATTTGGAGACGCTCGTTTGTTGTTTGTGTTTACCTTTTAGACTGTATACACGATTTATATAGCGCCAACAGTTTATGTAGCGCTTTACAATATAGAGGGGGGGGGGCAGTACAATTACAATACAGAAGGTGACAGGAGGGCCCTGCTCGCGGAGCTTACATTCTAGAGGGGGGGGGGGTGGTGACACAAAAGGTAATAGCTGTGGGGGATGGGTTAATGGGGGTGGCTCAGGTACAGTTCTTAGGTGAGTGAGGGATAGGCTTTCCTGAAGAAATGAGTTTTCAGGGATCTCCTAAAGTTGGACAGGGTAGGGGCTGATCAGACATACCGGGGCAGGGAGTTCCAAAGTTTGGAGAGGCTCTGGAGAAGTCCTGAAGGCGAGCATGGGATGAGGTAATAAGGGAGCTAGAGAGCAGGAGGTCCTGGGAGGAACAGAGGGGACAATTTGGGCGATATCTGCAGATGAGTTTGGTGATGTAGCTGGGGGCGATGTTGTGGATGGCCTTGTATGTTGTGGTTAGTATTTTGAAATTTTTACGGTGGGGCAGGGGAAGCCAGTGAAGGATTTGGCATAGAGGGGCAGCAGTTACGGATCGATTAGTAAGGTGTATAAGTCTGGCAGCAGCATTCATGATAGACTGAAGGGGGGATAGCCTGTGTAAGGGTAGGCCGATGAGGAGAAAGCTGCAGTAGTCAAGGTGGGAAATAACCAAGGAGTGAAGAAGTTGTTTTGTGGTGTCGTTAGTCAGGAAGGGGCGAATTCAGGAGATGTCGCGGAGGTTAAGATGGCGAGATTTAGCCAGTGATTGGATGTGGGGGCTGAAGAAGAGGTTAGAGTCTAGGATTACACCCAGCACCCTGGCATGTGTGGAGGGACTAACGGTTGTGCTGTTGATCTTAATAGTAAAGTCATGGGGTGGTGACCGGGAAGGAGGAAATACAATAAGCTCAGTTTTAGAAAAACTGAGCTTGAGAAAGTGGTGTGACATCCATACAGATATGTCATTCAGTAAGTTTGTGATCCATGAGGAGATCAAGGGGGTGAGCTGAGGAGTGGAGAGATAGATCTGGGTGTCGTCGGCATAGAGGTGGTTTTGGAAGCCATGGGAGGTTGACAACTGGCCCAGGGAAGAGGTATAGAGAGAGAATAGGAGGGACCCAAGGACGGAGCCTCGGGCCAACAGAAAGAGGAAGAGGAGCAGAGGAGATGGAGTAGTGACGCTGAAAGTGTACTGAGATGGTTAGGAGGAGAACCAGGATGAAGCAAAATCACGGAGGCCAAGGGAGTGGAGTTTGCTGAAAAGGAGCGCGTGGTCATTTGTGTCAAAAGCAGCAGAGAGGTGCTGGTGGTAAACAACCAGCAGGTGTTTTTTAAGCTGATAGGCAACCTGCACAATCTAGCTCTGTTGCCTAGAGACGATCAAAGTCTATGGCAGGCTAAAAGTACACTGTGGCATGAGAGCGTTGCACGCTGTATTGAGCCATATTCACGTTTGGCACCGTATGCGTTCAGGGAAGTATGCAGGTTTTCTGCGTTCGAGGTAGAGCTGCACGATTCTGGCCAAAATGAGAATCACGATTTTTTTGCTTAGAATAAAGATCACGATTCTCTCACGATTCTCGCGGCGTAATATATTAAATATACAAAAATAATGCGGCGCTCTTAGCACTCTCTTAGCACTAGAAATAAGATTCGTTTTTTT
>BLSH010413502.1:253644-264789 GCA_018402905.1 Glandirana rugosa | reverse complement strand
AAGTTCAACAACTTTGAACTTCCACTGTTCTCCCCAATGGAAGTCCTAAGTGGACCAGTGGATTCGAAAGATTAGGTTTGGTGGTCCCGTTTGGACCATATAACCTTTTTTACAGTTTGCACCTTTATTGTGAATACTTCCATATTGATCATTGACCATAACAATATGCCACCTAAGGGACAGATGTGCAGGAGACACACCTGTATCAATACAGATGACTTTACCATTGTCTGCAAGCAGGGAACTCCTCTGCGATACGAGACTGGCAGATGACTGCCCATTGATTGCTCCCCCCTTCTATTATAGCTAATGCTATAAGGATTGTGTCTTGGAATGTTCAAGGCCTTGTTAACCCTGTGAAACGTTTGGCTGTCTTTAGAAATGTAAAACAGTAAAAGTGCCTACAAGAGACCCATCTGTCTCCTGGTGCACCTCCTTGCTTATCGTCACAACTGTTTAGTTACCAGTATCATGCAACTTATTCAACCTATTCCAGAGGTGTGAGCATATTTGTGCGACAAGGGACTCAATTTACATGTAATCAAGTGCTTGCTGACCCCAATAGTTGCTATGTGTTTATTCTTTGTAAACTATATAGGGTATCTTGTATAATTGCAGGGGTGTACATCCCTCCACCGTTTTCGGCGAGTTTTATGGCCCGTTACCCTGATACACTGCTATTAGCGGTGGGAGATTATAACGCTCTATTAGACTCCCATTTGGATAAATGGTCCTCTACCGGGAGACCTACCTCCTTTTCTCGCCTGATGGGGGAGCATGGGCTGATAGGTGTGTGGAGGCTGTGACACCCATATACAAAGATGTTCTCATGTCATTCAGCTACTTATGATGGTTTGTCCAGGATAGATTTGGACCAAGGCAACAGAGATTCTTTCTATGGTGGCCGATTCCCACTATGAAACCAGACATATTTCAGATCACTCCCTTTTTTCGGGTGGAACTAGTGTTCCCTACAGCCCGAGGCATTTTAGATGGCAACTGAATATGTTTTGGCTGGATCGGTTCCCTGACCCAGACTCCATCCCTTGGTTGTTGACATCCTTCTTCCACTCTAATTTAGATACAGCAGATATAGGGGTGGTGTGGGATGCCGCTAAGGCCTATGAGAGAGGTCAATTTATACACCTTATTAATATCAAGACTTCTACAAAAGCTTGGGAGACACTTATTTTAATGGAAGCAGGTAAGGCAAAGGAAGTATATGTTGACAACCTATCGGATGACACTAAAAGGGTGTGGCTGGCAGCTCAGTCGATGTCGAGACAGGTAGGACTTCAGTTAGCATAAAAACGATTTTTCCAACAGCAAAAGCATTAGGAGGAGGGAGAGAGCACGGGACATATGCTAGCGATGCTCATACGTAATAAACAATGCTCAGCACATATTGAAAAAATGTATGATACTGAGGAATGTCTTAGAAATTCAACACAAGATATATTGATAGTGTTTAGTGCATTCTACAAAGATTTATATTCATCTAAAGTTCATCTCACTAGGAGTGAAATAGCTTCCTTTTTTGGATGAATGCTCCTTACCATCCCTTTTGGCCAGGTATGCAAAAGTGCTTAACGGCCCAATCACGGGGGAGGAAATCCATCTGGCGTTAAAAAAGGCTCCCAACAGGAAGTCTCCTGGCACAGATGAACTTTCATCTGAGGTTTATGGGCGCTATGAGGAACAAATTTTACCCATATTGCTCAAAGTGTATAACGTGGCATTGGAGTCGGGGAGGCTTCCTTAATCAAAGAATGAGGCGATAGTAGTTGTCCTGTAAAGATGAGGTAAAGATGCTCTTCTGACAGATTCATACAGACCCATCTTCTTGTTAACATCGGACATCAAATTATTGGCCAAGGTGTTGGCATCGAGATTGTCGAAGGTAATACACAAAATAGTCCATAGAGACCAATGTGGATTCATCCCTGCTTGTTCCCCAGCACAGAACCTTAGATGGTTCTTTATGAGTCTACAAATGCCTATAGACAATACTGGTAACAGGGTGATGTTTTCACTGGACGCTGCCAAGGCCTTCGTCAGTGCAGAATGGTCCTATCTGTGGGAGGCCTTGGAGCGGTTTGGAGTAGGCGGAACATTTATCAAGTGGATAAAGGTGCTTTACTCAGCCTCCTCTGCTCGCATGCGAGTGAATGGGAAGCTGTCAAAGTCCTCTGAGCTACACCAGGGCACTAGGCAGGGGTGTCCTTTGTCGCCCCTGCTATTTGCCCCGACTTTAAAGCCCTTGGCTGCTCGTACTCGAGCTTCACCTGGGATTGTGTGGTTTAAAAGAGGTCAAAGAGCAGATGTTTCGTTTGCAGACGACACCCTGCTATATCTGGGTGATACACTGGGATCGTTGCAGGGAGTGATGCAACTTACTAACAAATTTGGTAAACGATCTGGCTTTTCCATAAATTGGAATAAGTCAGTGTTAATGCCCTAGACACACTTACAGGTCCACTGCCAGAGTATGTGGGGGCAGTCGAGGTAGTATCCAATTTCAAGTATCTGGGAACACAGATTCCCCCTGACCCAGCAGATTATATCCAATGGAACCTATTACCTCTACTAGCCAAATTCTGTGAAAAGTGCTCTCTTTGGTGTAAACTTCCCTCATCAGTGATAGGGAGGATCAATTTAATAAAAATGGTGTGGGCCCCCAACTGCTCTACATCTTTAATAATTCTCCACCCTGGATCCCGAGAAAGTGGTTCCTGGATATAGACACAGTTCAGAGAACTAACCACTTCAGCCTCGGAAGGATTTCCCCCATTAGGACCAGAGCACTTTTTGCGATTCGACACTGCGTCGCTTTAACTGACAATTGCGCGGTTGTGCGACGTTGTACCCAAACTAAATCGGCGTCCTTTTTTTCCCACAAATAGAGCTTTCTTTGGTGGTATTTTATCAGCTCTGCGTCATTTCTGATCACCACTATAAACAAAAAGAGCGAAAATTTTGAGAAAAACCCAAGATTTATTGCTTTTTGCTAAAATACATATCCAAAAAAAATATATATAAAAAACAAATTTATTCATCAGTTTAGGCCGATATATATACACTTCCTCATTTTTTTTTTTTTTTTTTTAACAAAAATATCGCAATCGGCGTATATTGATTGGTTTGTGCAAAAGTTGCCACGTTTAGCGATGAGAATACATTTATGGGGTTTTAATTTTTTTACTAGTAATGGTGGCGATCTGTGATTTTTAGCGGTACTGCGAAATTGCAGCGGACATATCGGACATTTTTGACAGTTTTTGGGACCATTGGCATCTATACAACGATCAGTGCTATGAAAATGCACTGATTACTGTGTAAATTTCACTGGCAGGGAAGGGGGTTAACACTATGGGGCGATCATGTGTTCCCTGGGAGGTGTTATTAACTGTGTGGGGGCTGGGCTGACAGGGGGAGGAGAGTGATCGTTGCTTCCATATACAGGAATCATACGATCACACTCCTTCCCCCGTCAGAATGGAGATCCGTTGTTTACACACACGGATCCCCGTTCTGTCACTGTGGGGGAGCGATCACGGGTAGCCAGTGGACATAGAATCCACCCTACCCGCTCCCTGGCTCCCCCTCTACACAGTGAGCAAGCCTCCGGCGGTGTGCGCGCTCACGAACTCGCAGCTGCCATCAGGTGACTGCGATATCAAGCAAAGTTGCTGCCGTCAATCCATGGCGGACGGTCGGCAACTGGTTAATATGCCGTAAATTGATAGACCCTATCAGATTGACTACTTTACAATTGGGAAAAGATCAGGGAGGTCTGGCTGTTCCACACTCCAGAGCCTACTATATAGCATTTCAAATTCAACAGCTTGGGGGATGGGGGTTAGTAGATCCCATGGACTGGTCAGAAACATGCTTATTCCAGAGGTGTCGGACTACTATGCTCTTGACCACTTGGAAGAAGGCTTTCCTCACCTGCCTTCAGCTCTTCCAACAGTTACACTTCTAAAAACTCTGTGGAAATATGCTTAGGCCACTTTACATATAACTGGCTTCCTAACATGTACCCCATTTTGGCGTAACACAATATAAGGAGAA
Source organism: Glandirana rugosa (assembly GCA_018402905.1). Classification (NCBI taxonomy): domain Eukaryota; kingdom Metazoa; phylum Chordata; class Amphibia; order Anura; family Ranidae; genus Glandirana; species Glandirana rugosa. Next base: position 260,715 of record BLSH010413502.1, on the reverse strand, counting down.
ACTGGAAGGATTTAGAGAATGGGAGGGAGCAGGAATGAAATATATTTCGCAACTATATCATAGGCCTATACTTAAAGCTTTCATAGAGATACAACAGGAATATCACATACACACAAAACTTCTTTATAAATATTTATAGCTGAGGCACGCATTGAACGCACAAGTACAGGCCACAAGACTCCTACTGACAGACCACCCCATTATAGGGGAGGTGTTCAAGGCCTCAGACAAAAAGGGCATGATCTCTCGAGTTTATTTATGCTTCTTAATTCTTTACAGGGTACAACAGATCTGCCATGCAGGAGGGGGTGGGAAGAAGATGTGGGTAATATAGATGGGCATGTTTGGGAGGCCTGTGTCTGCTGTTCCCTTGGTGTCAGTGTCAGCCACGCAGAAACTTTCCCACCTCTTTCTGCTTCACAGAGTTTATTGGACACCCCGGCAGTTACATGAATGGGGCTGTAGAGACAATCCATTCTGTCCAAAGTGCCAACGAGAACATGGGGACCTACTACAGATGTTATGGAGATGACCAAAATGCTTTCGATACTGGGAGGAGGTAATCTCTACGATATCCCAGGTATACCATTACCAGATTAGGAGGGACCCTGTTGTATGCCTATTGGGTGCTCTGGATGAGGACCAACTAACTCTGCATAAATATGTGGCAATATTGCGCTTACTCTACGTTGCATGCAAATTGCTAGATTTTGGATCTCTCCCAGGGTGCCCACTAAGGGGCAGTGGATAGAACAGGTCAACTCAATGATAATTAGAGAACAATTAACCTAACTTCATAGAAAAAAAATGAAAAAATTCTTCTCTATATGGCAGCCATGGTTGGATGTTCCAGGTCTAGCGCCTCAGAAACTGGTGTTGAACAGATTATTGGAGGGTTAAGGACTACACGGCAAGGAATTATCCAACTAGAGAAATGACAGCAAGGGAGGATGTTTTCATATCCTATAAATATTCTTTTATTGACTCTAGATTATTTTTTATTCAAACAAAAAGTTACATTTTCTATTTTATTGCATATCCTTACTCAGTAACAAGAAATGTTTTGAGGATGTACTTACACGTTGCCGTTAGGAAACACCGATAAGATATACTTTGACCGATAGTTATAAGCTACTTACAGGTAATGTGTTTTGGTGGTATTACAAAATCATATGATGTAATGTAAAGCTTATATATGCTGCGGTCTGTAAAAATACTATGATCTTTTCAATAAAACTTTTTTTGATTTAAAAAAAAAAAAAAAAAAAGTAAGACCCCTTCTGAGATCCAAGATTCCAGGAACACCAAATGAATAACCGCCTGTTCCTTTCCAAGTCCAGACTATTTGATAGAGCGTACTTTGGATACTTTGCCAAGATGTTTTTGGTTATTAGTTCACTAGCAACCCAAATATGGCACAATCCATCAATCCCCAGACATTCACTCACTTTATTTCTCACTATACAAGAAAAATAAACCTGGCACCAATTTCACTTGTGTGATAACAGCTTTTAAAAGGTATGAAAGCAAAATGATAAATGGTTTTCAATTTTTTTTTACAAATAAATATTTGAAAAGTGTGGCATGCATTTGTATTCAGCCCCCTTTACTCTGACACCCCTAATTAAATCTAGTGGAACCAATTTCCTTCAGAAGTCACCTAATTAGTAAATAGAGTCCACCTGTGAGTAATTTAATCTCAGTATAAATATGGCTGTTCTGTGAAGCCCTCAAAGGTTTGTTAGAGAACCTTAGCGAACAAACAGCACCATTAAAGTGGTCTCCCCTCCGAAAAAAAAAAAAAAAACACACCTGCAAGGCAAAGGCATAATGATCTAGTATGCATACTAGCTCACTATGAAGCACTTACCTCAGAACGAAGCTCCCGCAGGTCCGCCCGGTCCCCGAGGTGGGAGCTGCCATCTTCCCTCCGTGGATCCTTCTGGGTACATAGCTCCGGCGATGTGAGTGGCCGGAGCTGCGAGAAGTCACTCCTGCACATGCGCGGGAGCCCGTCTTTACAGTGGACTTTCCGGCAGGGTCCTGCGCTATGTGCTGGGCCTTCGCCAGGACATCACTGCGCATGCGCCTGCTGATGTCAGCGGCGCTTGCAGTGAGAATATCTCCTAAACCGTACAAGTTTAGGAGATATTCTTTTTACCTACAGGTAAGCCTTATTATAGGCTTACCTGTAGGTAAAAATGTCATCTATGGGGATACAACCACTTTAAGGCCAGGGAACACACCAGACAGGTCAGGGATAAAAAGTTAGAGAAGTTTAAAGCAGGGTTAGAGTATAAAAAAACATCCCAAGCTTTGAACATCTCACTGTTCAATTCATCATTCGAAAATGGAAAGAGTATGGCACAATTGCAAACCTACCAAGACATGGCCATCCACCGAAACTGACAGGCCGGGCAAGAAGAGCATTAAACAGAGAAGCAGCCAAGAGGTAACTTTGGAGGAGCTGCAGAGATCCACAGCTCAGGTAGGAGAATCGGTCCACAGGACAGCAATTAGTTGTGCACTCCACAAATCTGGCCTTTATGAAAGAGTGGCAAGAAGAAAGCCATTGTTGAAAGAAATCCATAAGAGGTCCAGTTTGCGAGAAGCCTTATAGGGGACACAGCAAACATGTGGAAGAAGATGCTCTGGTCAGATGAGACCAAAATTTAACTCTTTGGCCTAAAAGCAAAATACTATGTGTGGCGGAAAACTAACACTGCACATCACCTTGAACACACCATCCCCTCCATGAAACATGGTGGTGGCAGAATCATGTTGTGGGGATGCTATTCTTCAGCAGGGACAGGGAAGCTGGTTAGAATTGATTGATGGTCAATTGAACATGCATGGAGCTAAATACAGGGCAATCTTAGAAGAAAACCTGTTAGTCTGCAAAAGACTTGAGACTGGGGCGGAGGTTCACCTTCCAGCAGGAGACCGACCCTAAACATACAGCAAGGGCTAAAATGGAATGGTTTAGATAAAAGCATATTTATGTGTTAGAATGGCCAAGTCAAAGCCCAGACCTAAATCTAATTGAGAATCTGTGGTAAGACTTGAAAATTGCTGTTTACAGACGCTCTCCATCCAATCTGACAGAGCTTGAGCTATTTTGTAAAGAAGAATGGGCAAAAATGTCACTCTCTAGATGTGCCAAGCTGGTAGAGACTTCCCCAAAAAGACTTGCAGCTTTTATTGTAGGGAAAGGCGGTTCTACAAAGTATAGACTCAGGGGATGAATAAAAATGCATGCCACACTTTTCACATACAGGCAGTCCCCTAGTTACAAACATCCAACTTACAAATGACTCCTGCTTATAAACGGAGGGAGACAACAGGAAATGAGAGCAAATCTAACCCTAGGAAGGGAAATTCACTCCTGTAAGAGTTATTATGGGAAAAAGGTGTCTCCCCTGAAGCTTTATCACCAAGGTTTGTTTCCACAACTCCTCAAAATTTTCAAAATCAAATTGCCATTGGGACAGGAAGTGAGGTGAAATCTTCTGAACAGAAACAGACAGCAAAACAAACATTACAGGGGTGTTACCCCTTCCCTAGGCTATCCAAAAAGCTTAAAATGTGTTTTTTTGGCTGAAGCTACAATTAAAAAAATGGACCTGCTCCGACTTACAAACAAATCCAACTTAAGAACAAACTTAGAGACCTTATCTTGTTTGTAACCCAGGGGACTGCCTGTATTTATTTGTAAAACATTTTGAAAACTATTTATCATTTTCCTTCCACTTCACAATTATGTGCCACTTTGTGTTGGTCTATCACATAAAATCCCAATAAAATACATTTACCTTTTTGGTTCTAACATGAGAAAATGTAGAAAATTTCAAGGGGCATGAATACTTATTCAAGGCACTGTACATTATGTAAATCTAAAATAATGCATATATATTTCATAGTTACCATTTGCAGCCTGGTGAGTTTAGGGCAAGAAAAAGTTTTCTTTTTTAATTAGCCCGAACTCACGTGTTTTGTAGCTTAAAGGGAAACTTAAGTCAAACAATTAAGTTCTGCTAGATCACGTCATGCTGGCCCCTTTTGCAGGTATAGCTATGTAAAACATTAAAAATAGCTGTCTATATGGTTTAAAATCCTGTAAATACACGGTCTCACCCTGCTCTTTCCTTCTGTCCTTTACAGCCAAGGAAGCTGCTTCTGTTTGATCTGCAAATGCCATGGTGCTACACATGTGATCAGTTAGGACACCTGCCATTTGATAGTTTGGTTGAGAAAACAAGCAATTGTGAGTTAGCAATCCCAGGAATTCCAGGAATGTAACTTTTTTTTAAAATCGTTAATTTGAAGTGTTTTGTTTTGCTTTATGATTTTCTCCTGCTCAGGGACTCTGGGCTTCAACAAAATGGCAGCCTCTGGCTAGAAGAAACAGGTGCACTGCTAGAGGCAATTTACATCACACAAAATGTTGGTATCATAATTATCAATGTGGAATGTATGTTGCTAAAGAACATTATTTATTATCAAGTTGTTATGGGTAAAGTTCTGCTTTAAAGCTCAAAGCTACAAAATGCTCAAGAGGCCTAATCCCAGGCTTTTAAATTGTCCCTGTTCACATTTAAGTGTTCATGCTCCTAAAAACGCAACACCTGGAGCTCCAAAAGGTATGTGAGCTACTTTTAAAGCAGAATGGCCCCACTGACTTCAATGGCAGTGCACAAAACATAATACGTGCGTTTTTCAGGTGCTCCCATATCAAAATGTCTTGGAATTAAAATCACATGATCCTGACCCCTGTATGGCACTTTACTCCTACAAACATGAGAATAAAAATACATAGAAAAGCCTCAAGATCACCTACATACAATCTGCTCAAGCGTGAATGGGGGTTATGCAGTGAATAGTTTAAGATGTAACAGAAATATGCACTTACACATTTGTCAGATTTATAGGAGAGCGCTTTGGTGCCCCTCTGAATTTTTCTGCTTGCAGAAGCCGTCAAATTCAGAACTGGTGCAGGGCTTTCTTATTAAAAATTGAAAAAAAATTATTCGGGAGGACGTGCCTCATATGATGGTCCTCTAATAATTGGACAATGTTGTTCGGTACCACATCCTACCGAAAAGTTGCACAAAAACCCCCTTAAAAACTAATAAATGACTTTAACTGTACCAGTAAGTTTGTATAAAAAAAATGTCAAAAATGTATTGTATAACAGCTTTGTTAAAACCATAGAGACATACAATGAGGACATAACACAACAATCACATATGTAAAATAACTGTATATTGCACAATAACATTTTCTGGATCATCATCCCTTGCAAGATTGGGTGATGCCTCGCTCGCTGCTATTTCCAACGCAGTTGTGCTTCGCAAGGCTTAGCCAGCTTCTTCAGGAAAAGAAGACAGTCAAGCTCTCAATATAAGTAACATCAGTCAAAACTTTGTCTCTCATACAACCAGCTGTTGCCACCTCCCCTCATCGATGTGGTAATCCAACTATGCCTCATCCATAAGTTGTCAGAGTTTGACCCATTGCCCATTCACACAGGGGCGACTTGCACTCCCGACTTGAGTTGCCCCAAGTCGCTTGACATTTGAAATCCCATTGAAATGAATGGGAGCCATCTTAATGTACATTACTGAAGTCAAAGCGACTTCAGAAAAGGTTCCTGCACGACTTCTAGGTGACTTCTATCCGACTTGTGCCCACAGAATTGAATAGTTCCAAGTCAGATCCTCCATCTAAATGGAAGCGACTTTACAGTGAATAGAATGTATCCAGCACCCTCGCTCCCTGCTCTGATTGGTCACAGGCAGTCGCTGGCATGAAGTCACGTTGTAAGTCGCGCTGAAATCGCATAGCAAAGTCGCACTGAAGTCGGGTCACCCCTGTGTGAATGCAGCCTTAAAGTACATGTTGCAATTCATTATCTTCAAAGGTGGTTCCAATGGCCAGCACAAATGAGGATGTCTGCAGTAAATGTGGTCTCCAGGTGGAAGGTAAGCTGGTGATGTAAAAATGTACATTTAGGAACTACATGCATGCTACAAAAATGAAGTCTCCGACCTCCGTCCTAACCAGCAACAATAAAAAGGGCTTTATGGAGTAGCATGTGACCTTCTTCCATGTGAACAATGCCTGGGTCTAGCAGCCAATCATTGAGCACGGCTACACGACTTGAGGAGTGATGTTGCGGCTCTCTTTAGTGTCTGACAGCAGCTGACACCTTGAATTTCAGAGGTGGAAACAGGGGAGGCAGAGGTGGTGAAGGAGAATATGGCTAGGGTGAGGATTGGGGTGCCAAGGACACTATATGCTCGGGGTTTCCATCAGGACCTTTTACTTCCTCCCACAATCATATTGTTAATTGGCTTCCACCCAAGCAGCCCTAATTTATGTTCACATGTACAGGAACATTGAATTGTAGGATACAGAAACTACTAAAATATTACTAGTTATCGCTAAAAAAAACTACGCAAATGACTGAAAACAATCTTCCAAACCTGAATGATGCATCTCAGGTTTCCTAATTTTCAGTGAATCCCTTGAAGAGTCACAACCTGCAACCCCCCATCTCTGCCTCTACCCTGAACAGAAGATGCAGCTTGCTCCATTAACTAGATTAGGATATTTGTTTAGTGCCCTGCAACACTGGAAGGGTTAATTGATGCAAAGGGAATTGTGCAGCCAGTAAAAGTGAACACATGCTCTAGTTAATTTGTACAGAGGAAGAAGAAGCACTGGAAGTCAGCCGTACTTTCCTCCCTCTTAAAAGGTCAATTAGATGTAATGTGTCGGCGACGTGACCTTTTAGGGAGTTCTTCCGTCAAACTCCCCTTCTACTCGGAAAAGTGGACGGTCGACGCCCTCAGCCTCTATTTTGACGAATGTGACTTTAACGACGTCTCGCATTTATGAAGGTTGAAGGGGTCGTAAGTACTTATCTTTATCCGGAAGTAATTGATCTCGTACACAAGTGAAAATGACCGACGTGTTAAGGGAAACGTAGTTAATTGGGAAGGTCACAACGTCCCGTGATTTGTTTATAGGATTAGATCAATTACCTCGTTCGACGTAGAAGACAAGTCC
>BLSH010413502.1:233588-246239 GCA_018402905.1 Glandirana rugosa | reverse complement strand
CCCCCAAAAAAAAAAAAAAAAAAAAAAAAAAAGGTAAGCACTGCAGTAGCGCACAGATAAGACATAGCAGTACAGTCCGCAATGTTATCAGCCTCTGCTCACGCACATGTTCATGACAGTGGACGCTCGGAGCAGCTCTCAGAAGCAGCACTCCTCCTCCTTCCATCCCGCGCTCCTAACCTCTGAATGTCATATGTCAGAATGCCGGGCGGGGCCTAGGAAGCTACTGACAGGGGGGAAGAGAGATCACTCTGGCTGACAGGGAAATGTCTGTGTGGGTAACACCAGCCAGGTGCAGGAGGGCACTCGGCACACTCATACCACTCCGCTGCATGCAGCTCTGCAACTATAAAAACTGTAGCGGCGGCCGTATACAGCAAGCCGCCGCTACATTAATACAGCCATAGTACACGGTATAAGAGCAGTGATTGCCACCCTGCCCCCGACACAGGCGGCGTACCCCCTGCCCTTGGTACATGTACCCCTAGGGGTACGTGCAACACGGGTTGAGAACCACTGCGTTAGACCAGCTAGTTCTTAGGATCTCCACTGACTAAGTTACCTAAACCAAGGGTGCATTAATAGGAAATTCATTTGTGTGTGTGTGTGTGTGTGTGTGTGTGTGTGTGTGTGTGTGTGTGTGGGGGTAGAGTGTGAACTGATAAATGACCCTTAGGGAGGTACCATGCCTGGAAAGACAATCATCAAATTACACAATAGGTAAATGTGGGACTTCCCTGGGTTCAATAAACACTTGACAAAAACGATTTTAAAATAATTCTTTACATAGCTTTAATTAAAGTATTATACAGTCTCTTAAAAAGGGAGGTTCATTCTTTTAAAACATGGTAACAGTCGTTTTCCAGGGTGCTGCTATCCTGGGCTTGAGGTCTGCTTTTTAGCCAACGCGTTTCGCAGGCTGACCTGCTTCGTCAGGGCCGCATATCCTGTTATATACTCAAAACTGGCAACATACAGCCTGGGGAGCTGCGGGGAATGTCTTCAAACCCCCTGAGGAAGACGTTCGCAGACTGGCGTGAATGGTGCCAACAATATATCGTTTCTGTGAAGCTAAAATAGGTATGTGTATATAGATGCCACAATGATGGTAGAGAACAGCATAAAGGAGATCCTTGATTGTATATACACTTGGTGGTTTCACGGAAATGTCTGCATTTCCACAGAAATAGCACAACTCCAGTGTGGTGTGTAACTCAGTACCACCAGCAGGCAGGAAAGCAGCACCCTGGAAAACCAATTTGTTACCTTGTTTTTAAAAGAATGACCCCCCCCCCCCCAATTTTAAGAGACTTCTCCCCAATCTCTTCCATGAAATCAGAGATGGAGGCATGCATCTCTGGACAGCAAATTCTGACACACTAATTTTGTGCCAGAGCTACCCCTCTCATACCATGTTTTTATCATAGGTCCAGTTTCAATTGGTGTGCTGGCTATTGGAACTGTATGGAGTTGCTGTGGTCTCTCTGGTTCCGGGAGGTGCAATGCACACCGTGACCCCTCCCCCTCCCTCCTCGCGGCCGGGGTGGACGCCCCGCTGTGCATCAATGCCAAGCCCCCCCCCGCGCCGGACGCATGGCGTTAATCATGCCGACGTCACAGCACCGGCGCTCTGTATAGTCCTGCGGCATTTACCCGAGGGAGTGCTTTTGGTGCCAATTGGTATACGCTCTGGTGATGGCACCCTCCCTCCAATTATTCGCCTGCATGGCATTGGTGGTCAACAGTGGCTACAGCGGAGTATATATACTCCAACAGGAATGGACTCTCACTGTTTGGTCTGTGTTTTCTGGGCAAACATGCACCTTTTGGAATAGGTACTTTGCACACTGACCTAAGGTAATGGTTATGTTCGTCTCCCTGACTTTCTAATCTTCTCCAATCACCCCCTTTCGCCATTTGGACTCTCCACATTTTGTGCCATTTAAGCAGTTTACTTCCTTGCTTTGTTCCTTATTTTTATTCAATCTTCTTTTCTGGTTGCCTTGGGTTCACCCAGCTTCACATCACCCTCAACTTTCGATTTCATATTACTCTCTAGGATAAGCACAGGGCTATCTCTTCACTAGACATCCATTATGATCTTTTTGATACAATTCCACTTAAATCTACGTTTATTCACATATGTTTTTGGGTGATTTATAACACATCACTACGGACTGTCTGGTGGGAACCTCTTTCCCAGTCACACCTTTCCTCTCGCATTTCCGTTGCTGTACCACAATGTGCACCGCCTTAGCTCCCATGCCAGGCGATATCCAAAGTTCACCCTCAGGACTCCCTGCCATACTTCATGTCTATGGCTTTTCGCATCTGCTCCTGATGAGTGATATGTAGCCACAAAACGCGTAGAGCTTTTTGATGCCATAACCATGCGTTTACAATTCAGATTAGCACCAAGACATTTGCATTACCATATTTGATCCTATTATTTCCAAAAATATATACAATTTTACTATGCTTATCAGGTTTTAAGGAAATGCCATGCTACTAGCTACCATGCCAAACTGTACTCTTTGATGTATGTACATGTATGAATTTATCTTTGCATCAACATTATTTGTGTATGGTATGCCTTATGGATATATGTAATAAAGGTTTTTATATAGACCTACGTTTTTCATTTGCTTTCCAAATTGCATGCTTCACTCAAAGTCCCAATCCCCTTTTCTTTGTTCTTACCAACCAATGAGGCCCTGTGGGTCTGGTATGGATTTTGTAGGGAACCCCTACGCGAGACCCTTATCCGTGCATGCAGCCTGGCATGTCATGAAGGGAGGGGTTGAGCGAGCGTGCCCCCCCTCCCAAACCATAGCAGACCACATGCCCTCAACATGGGAGGGGGGTGCTTTGAGACGGTGGGAAGGGGGGGGGGGGGACGACGACTCTGCCTCCCTACCTCAAAGAATCCTGTCCCCATGTTGATGGGAACAAGGGCCTCTTCCCCACAACCCTGACCAGGTTTTTTTTTAATTGCAAATGTCAGTGGGAACCCTGCTGATGACTCCTCGGTTGGTAAGGACGTGGCGGCAGCCGCCCGCTCCTTAGCAAGTGTATTGTTTAGTGGCTGTTAAGTACGTGGGAATCCGCCCGCTCCTCAACGATGACTATTTATGTTAATTAATGCCGCCTACCACCAGGTGTTACATTACCGCATGACTTCTTAAAAAAACGAATGGCGTATTGAAGAAGTGATATTTTAGTTATACTTTTGAAAAACGCCCTGTGGTATTTACTGAATCGGATGCGATAACATACCGCTTTGTAAACGGAGCCCAGTGTGGTCATCTTTTGGGCTATGCAGTGTAATTGGGGTGTATGCATCTAAAGTCTGGGTGAACCGATTTTTTTTTTTTTTTGTTTAAAAGTAGATTAAGATTTACAGTTGAATTATGATGAGCACTTTGGACATTTCAATGGTGCTAGCAAAGTACAGGAAGTAGTACCCCATAAATGTGATGACAAAGCATGACTGGCCAATGTCATGGAAATCATGGGCTAAAGCCATACATTCCTCAATATCACTTCTCAAGGTTATACATCACTCAAGCTGACCCAGCGCACCAAAATTGTCCTTGAATTAAACAATGTCAGTGGAGAAAGGGTGACATCTAGGAATGGGGGAAGTAACATAAAAAGGAGCAGATGGAATGATGCTCGCAGCCCCCCCACCAGCAGCAAATGAGTTAACATTTACATTTATGTATTTGTTTTAAGAGCTGCAGTGTCTGACAGCATTACCACCGGAGCTTAATACCTATAAATTGTTCATCCCTCACATGTCATCAGCAAACCCCTGCATCTCGCAGCTGAACGCTGCCATGCTTTGCGCTTGGCTGCTTTTCTGAATGACTTTCTAAAAATAGCTGAGCTGCGGGGTCCCTGCCTGCCAGGGGAGGTGGTGATGGTGGAAGGGAGGGGAGGAATGAGGGATGAGAAAGGATGACGGAGAAACGGGGAGAGCGGCTGCCCCTGCTGAGAGCTGCTGGCGCACTAAAAACCGGCATCGCGCCTCATTCATATTCATACTTCTTTATCTCCCCCTGCGGACACGTTAACCCATTTCCGCAGACTTGGCTGACAAAGCAACTCTTCAGACGTGCTGGAAGGCGAGATACCCTTTAACAAGGTTACCCTCTCGGCAGAGACTGGGAGAAGGGACACTGGAGGTTACTGTGGCAGAGTTCATGAATTTATCAGGACAGGTTTCAGTCCCTGCTGGATACGCAGGAATCCGCCTGTTTCTTAATTCACTCTGTGCTGCTAAATAATGCAACACTTACTAGTAGACATGGACAAACATTCATTCCAAGAGGCAATACGACTTCAATGCACATGCTGCTAGAATGCAGTGGCTAAATGTTTAGGAGGTCTTGCAGCACCAAGGTTCCAAAATGGTTCATTCATTTTTGGCTTCTTCCTGTGTTTATGGGCTCCTTTCTCCTATTTAAAAACATTCTGACAAAATTGTATTTTCCTTCTATAGCATCAACATAATCCTTGGTATTTCAGAAGGTATGCATTATAACATCAGGCTGTAGCTCTGAGGAGCTTACAATCTATCACACACAGTCATTGTTTTGTGCAAATTAATACTAGGATATTTTCTCATTGTGGAAAGAAAACAGTGGTGGGTGGAGTATGCCCATATTTTTTATGGATACATCCTTAGTCAGGTTGAAATAAGACAATGAGATAAGACCACCTAGTTCAATTAATAGAAAAAAAATAAATCGAAAACCTTCATGTACACAATATTACACCCACAGTTGATCTGCAGAAGGCAAACAAAAAGCATGGTCCAATTTGCTCCAGTGGAGGTAAAAAATGTCTCCCTGATCTCCCAGGAGGCAACTGGATATCCCCTGGATCAACAGTCCCAGGTGTCATTATCAATGTTAAACTAATTCTAAAGGCAAAAACATTTTTTAAAAATAACAAATATGTTATACTTACCTGCTCTGTGCAATGGCTGTGCACAGAGCTGCCCAATCCTTCTCTTCTCAATTCCTCCGCTGGCACTCCTTGCCGCATTCCTCTGCCTAGTGCTTCCACAGCAAGCCGCTTGCTATGGGGTTGATTGTGCATGCTCTCTCCTGAGCTGGTTCTGCATGTCCATAAACACACAGAGCGTGGTTCAGCGACACCCTCTCTCCCTCCTTACTGGCTGTGATTGACAGCAGCTCCCACTGTTTCCCCTTTGCCCAATGATGAGAGAGAGCCAACAAACTACAGAGGAGTTTGTATGGGGAGGTAATAGGCATTGCTTTTTGTACTATGTCTGGGACAGTAAAGCTTTTGCTACATTGGACTTGGCGTACTGATGGATTTTCTTTTGGACTGTACTTAAAGTGGTTGTAAAGGCAGAAGGTTTTTTTTATCTTAATTCATTCTATGCATTAAGACAAAAAGCCTTCTGTGTGCAGCCCCCCTAATACTTACCTGAGCCCCATCTCTATTCAGTGATGTTGCACAAGAGACTCAGCTGTCCGGGACTCTGCAGCTTCACTGGTTGAGACAGCAGCGAAGCGCCATTGGTTCCTGCTGCTGTCAAAGTTGGTGAGCCATTGAGAGGAGAGAGAGAGAGAGGGGGGACACTTTGTGTCACTTTAATGCTTTTGGGGCATAGACGAGCCCTGTCTGGGATACAGCACCCAATCCCTAAAGAGGTGGAACAGTTTGAGGGCTTGGAAGAGACAAATACTTCTTATAAGATAGTGTCAGGCGGTTGTATAGTTACATAGTTGAATAAAGACTCCAACTCAACCTGAGCATGTGTGTTTAAAGTACTACTAAAAAGGCAAAACATTTTATTTTTAGTTTTGGAAAGAGTGGAGAGATATTAAAACACCTCCGTTTTTATTGCCGTCTGTGCAGTCTGTTCTGTTTACCATTAGCATTAAATGTGAAAGTAAGAGAAAATCCCAAATTCTGGGTTGTCCTAAGAAAAGTAATAGAGGGTAAATCTTTTAATGGGGACACTAGTTCTGGTGACCTGGAGGTTCCCAAGGAATTCCCTTAATTTGCAGGGATTTCCTCTAACTTCCTGTTTGGCTATAGGACAGGAAATGAAGGGAAATCTCCCCTATGAAACCAAGATGGTGAAAAGAAATCCGACAGGGTTTATTATCCCTCCCTTACCCTATCCAAAAAGAAAAAAAAAAAAAATGGTATTGCCCATAGTTCTGCTTTAAGTAACCACCACTTTCAAAATATTTGTACATTGTGTTCGCTAAGAAACACTGGTAACAGTTTTTTTTTTTAATTTATCTACACACTCCTCTGACACCAACTGTGGAAGGGAGTTCCACATCCTTACTGCTGTAACAATAAAGAACCCCTTACGGCCGCACCTGGCCTGACGCCGCTAAATGTCCAGGCGTCGGTGCACATGATGAATTCATGTGCACCTGGCCCACAGACATTTTAACATCTGCACACCGACCGTGCGCAAATATGCAGGTTCAGCTTGAAGGGGTTGTAACGGGGTAATGCCTGCAGCTGCACACATCACCTCAGTACTGTTTTTTTTTACAGCCAGTGGCTTTCTTGGGATAAAAGATCCCAAGAAAGCCACTCGGCTGTTATCCCAAGCAGCGGGAGGGGACGCCCCGCTCCAGCCACCTTCCGCGGCTCGCCCGGGCTCTCCCGTCCCACCAGCTGGCCAGAGACCTGAACAAAGCTGGAATCTTTGATCGGATCTAGTAACCTGGAAGCAATGCCATGACATGACATCACTTCTGGTTTACAGAAGACTTAAAGGCACCAAATTTAAAAAAATAACAGCATTCAAAACGCCAAGTTTGGCTGTTCTACACCCCAGATCCCTCCATAAAGTGTACCTGTCACTGCCTATTACTGTCCCAAGGGATGTTTACATTCATTCTGACAGCAATAAAAGCGATCAGATTTTTTTTTTCAAAGGGACAGTGAAAAAAAAATAAAATTAGTAAGAAAAAAAAAAAATAAAATTAGTAAGAAAAAAAAAAAATGTAAAAGAGCCCCATCCCCAGAGACATTAGGTTAACCACTTTCGGACCAGAGCACTTTTTGCGATACGGCACTGTGTCGCTTTAACTGACAATTGCGCGGTTGTGCGACGTTGTACCCAAACAAAATGTCTTTTTTTTTTTTTTACCACAAATAGAGCTTTCTTTTGGTAGTATTTGATCACCTTTGCATGATTTCTGATCACCGCTATAAACAAATAAAGAGCAACAATTTTGCAAAAAATAAATAAATAAATATTTCTTACTTTTTGCTAAAATACAGATCGAAAAATAAAAATATAAAAAAAACAAATTTACTCATCGGTTTTGGCCGATTTATATTCTTCCTCATAAAAGAAAAAATTGCAATCAGCGTTTATTGATTGGTTTGAGCAAAAGTTGCCGGGTTTACAAACCATGAGAATTAATTTCTGGAGTTTTTACAATTTTTTTTTTTTTTTTTACTAGTAATGGCAGAGATCTGCGATTTTTATCGGGACTGTGATATTGCAGTCCCGATGTAGGACACTTTTTTGGGACCAATGACATTTATACAGCGATCATAAATCTAAATATCCACCGATTACTGTATAAATGTCATTGGCAGTGAAGGGGTTAACCTGCAGGGGTCAGTGAAGGGGTTAACTGTGTTCCCTGGGTGTGTTCTAACTGTGAGGGGGCTGGGCTGGCAGGTGCACCAGAGATCTAACTGATCCCGAGTACAGGGATCAGTAGATCTCTGACATGCCGCCTGTCAGAACGGGGAAACACTGTGTTTACATCAGCGGTTTCCCGTTCTGGCTCTGTCACAGGGCATTGCGAGTCACCAGCGGATATCGAGTTCGCCAGACCCGTGGCTCCGCTCAAGGCGCATGCGGCAGGCATGAGCGAGCAGCGCGCGCTCGCCCCCTAGCCATCATGCACGCGAGTGACGACTATAAGCGGTGATTCGCGGGACAGAGCCACGCTGTCGCCGCATATAGTCGTATGGCGGTCGGCAAGAGGTTAAATTATTATTATTATTATACAGGATTTATATAGCGCCAGCAGTTTGCGCAGCGCTTTACAAAAATGAAAAATAGTTTCCTTCCAATGCTAGAGTCACTATTTAATGATTTGTATATTTTGATCAAAACCCCTCTTTTGTGCCTCTTCTCTGGGGAGCATTAGTGTAAGGTTTGTTGTCATTCTTCATAAGTAAGGCCCTCTAGGCACTTATTAGCTTTGTTACCCTTCTCTGGACTCTCTCCAGTTCAAGCACATCCTTCCTGAGGATTGGTGACCAATAGTGGACTGCATACTCAAGATTGGGTCGAAGCAGAGTATTGTAAACTGGTAGAAATAATTATATCTCTTAAGTAAATGTATTTTTTAATGCATGCTAATAGTCTGCTAGCCTTGCTTGCAGTAGCTTGGCATTGCATGCTATTGCGGAATCTGATCTACCAGGACCCCTGGATCCTTTTTCCATCCTGGATTCCCCCAAAGGTTATTCCCCTAATGAGTAACTTACATTCATATTTTTAGCTCTCAAGTGTATTACTTTACACTTTTCAATATTAAACCTTATCTGCCGTATAGCTGTCCACTTCACCATTTTAACTAGGTCTTCTTGTATAATCAGCAAGCACTGAGATTGAACTATTTATTCCTACTTCTACTTGATTCGTGACCAAGTTAAACAGAATTAATCCCAGGACACAGCCCTGGGGTACTCCGATCACAAGTCTAGACCATTCAGAAAATATGCCACTCTGGGTATGTTCCTGCAGGCAGCTTTCTATCCAGGTACATACAATATCATCAATGCCCAAAGACCTTAATTTGTAAATTAAGTGTCAAATGCCTTAGGGAAATCTAGATACACTACGTCCACAGGCCTTCCTCTATCCAAATTACAGCTTACAGCCACATAGAAGGTTAAAATGCTGGTCTGGCAAGAACGGTCTTTCATAAATCCACGTTGGTTACTATTGATACTATTTTCATCAGGAAACTCTTGGATACGGTCTCTTATAATTCCTTCTAAAGAGTTTACAGACCATCTATGTTAGGCTGACTGCTGTAGTTTCCCAGTATATATCTTGGCACTTTGTTGAATATTGGTACCACACTTGCTTTTCGCCAATCTGTGCTATTCCAGTTGGTAGTGTGTCAGTAAAAATTAGGAATAAAGGTCTGGTTATAACATGGCTAAATTCCAGAATTCTCAGGTGTAAGCCACCTGGTCCTGGTTATTTATTCACATTAAAGGTTTTCTAGTTTTTTGTTTTTTTTAACACTGGTCTCTGTCAGCCACAAGAGTACATTCAATACAATGCTATTAACATTACTTTCTTGTTAAATCATACATCACATCATATACACTGAAAAAAAGAAGGTGACCAACTTCCTCGTATATTTAATGGGGTCAAAATGTTCTGGCCTAGATTTACTATTCATTTTTAAAGAAAAAGCGTTTTTTTTTTTTTTACTCTTCTCTTTCGTAATCAATTTTAGCTGCCGTGTTTGCACTCCTGAATTTCTTATTGCATTCTTTGTAGTTCTGGAATGCTTATGGCGACACCTTGGCCTTATATTTTTTAAAGGGCAGTTCTTTCTTGGTAATATGTCCTTAAACACTAGTATGTAGCCACCCAGTTTTAAAAAGTTAGTTATTTTAGATTTGTTGCCCAGTGTAATGCACTGACGAATGCCACTGTTGAATATGTCCTTAAAGTATTCCTACTTTTCTTCAGTGCTCTTTGTTAAAAGAATTTGATCCTATTCAGTATTGTGTAGTATGAAGCACAGCTTAGTAAGGTTGGCTCTTTTGAAATGTAGTGTTCTTGTCCTACCCTCATGTCTTTTTCCTATAATGTATGGCAGATGTAATTACTCAGATTTTTGTTTTCCAAGTTATCCCTTAGTTCCACATTTGCAATTAGCTCTGTGTTGTTTGTAATTAGGAGGTCCAACATGGCATTATTCCTAGTTGGTGCTTCCACCATTTGACATATGAAATTGTCCTACATCACATTAAAGAGATGGCTATGTCAGGTCACCTGACAGCAGGAGACAGGTGCGCACCGCTGGGGTTAGAGGAGCACAGCTAAGGTTGTGGACCCTTAGCTGACTGCTGCAGGAAAGCAGCTCCACTGGAGCACTGACACAGATACACAGTGAGCTAGAGCATAGGTTTCCTCAGGGTGCGGAGTCTAAGGGCCAGCAGATTTTCACCAGAGCCTCTGATGGTGAGGATGGACTTGGCTGCTACTGACTCCAGGTCTCGGCCCCCAGGGTCTCCCAGCTCACGCTCGCGGCTGGCTACTGGTGGATAAAGGGAAGCAGCAGTGCAGGACAATAAGGGATAGTCAGTAGGATAGCCAAGGGTCAGGGCAAGGAGCAGACAAGGACAGACAGGAGAGCCGCCAAGGTCGAGGTAACCAGCAGACAGGAATAGTCAAGAACAAGTCAAGGTGGGGTTATCAGCTGACAGGAATAGTCAAGAACAGGCCAAGGTTGGTAAACGGAATCAAAGAGCACACGGCAGGAACCACACACAATATTGATCGTTCCTGATTAGGGGCTGAGGTGGAGCCCTGCTGGGGGAAGATTACTTAAGCACACGTTAGAGGTGCACGGTCTCTAAGCTGAACACAAGCAGACAGACAAGACATGAATGTTACTGCAGATTCATGACAGACTAACATTAGTTGAGAGCAGTTCCCCCTGTCCAATCAATATCAGGATAGTTGAAGCCCCACACCCCCCCACCCTCTCTACAGTGAGCGAGGAGAGGAATCTCATCCTCAACATTAGGGGGCCTATAGGATACACCCACAATTATTTAGTATGTTTTGTCCCTTTGAAGCTCCAGCCACAAAGCCTATCTCATCACTATCCCCGTTAGCAATGTCATCCCTCATATTCCCCATCAAATCGCTCAAACATAAAAGGCAACCCTCTCCCCCACTTTGGCCCTCTGATACAGGGAGTACCCGTTAGTAACTGTCAAACCAGGTTTCTGATATTTCTATGAAGTTAAAATCCTCCTTATGTATCAAACGTTCTAGATATTTCATTATATTAATCAGACTTCTACCTTTTGTGTAGATGCCTTTTAATTTTGTACAAGCAATCATTTTATACTTGCTCGCTCTTACAATACAGAAAAGTTCAGCTAGCCTACTAGCATTGCTCTTGGATACTTTGTCCCCTTCTGCACACTTTGACTCTTGTTCACTTCATGGTATACCTCTCACTGACACCCCCCCCCCCCCATATCCTAGTTTCTCCAACCTTCTAGTCATCTTCTCCCCCAACAGCGCTGCACCCTCCCCATTTAGGTGCAATCCGTTTCTGCTGTAGAGCTGGTACTTGCAAAGTTGGCCCAGTTCTCCATGACACCAAAACTCTGGTTAACATTTCAGCATCTACTGAAATATCAGTCTTGGGTGGAGTGACCTTTAAACTGAAACATTTAAACAAACTTAAAATGGGCACAGTGAAGAATTAAGAACAGTAGAGATGTAATCAACTGGGAAAATATAGAACACATAGGAACTAAAGGTAGATAAAAAGGTGAACTTGAGCTTTAAAGCCTGCTCATTCTCCATAGCAACAGAAAATGTCAGCGCTTCCTCTCCCCAGAAGCCCTATTAGAAATCCTTGTTCCGCTCTGTAGATTCACCCCTGAACTGGCCTGAGCACATCTGCTGCAGAGACTAGGATGAGGAGGAAGAAAAAAAAAAAACCCCATCTTCTCGCAATCCAGCACAAGCCTGACAAAAGGCAGAGCAGCCTGTGGGGAGAGAGTCAATGCAAATACTTCCATTCAATGCGCTAGCATGGATGTCGGCCCTCGCTAATGCAAATGGTTATCCACCCAGCAGAGATAATGGTCTTGAAACACTGCTCTGCAGTCATTTTCCCCAATTTGTCACACAAGCTGAGCTGTCTCGGCTCAATCGGGCGACGCGCTGTCGTTTTGAGCTCTCTCTCGCTTTTAATACCATTATTCGGTTTGGTATTTTTCTGAAAGGGATATGGAAACATGCAGGAAGAACAGGGAAGACCGGAATGCATCTGCAAATGGGTCCTAATTAGAGTGACATACAAGGTTTCTGTACGAAGGGTGGTGGAGAGAAATGTTATAGCCAGTCACTTTTGCAGCATGCTGCTTTTAAGTGCTGAAAACAAGATATTTAAAATGCGGAAAACAAAATTTAAAGCAGACATCTCAACTAAATTCATGACCAAATTGCTTATATAGTACAAAAGTGAGGGTTGAGCCCCCAGTCCATTGGCCTTTATTATATCTATATCCTACCCTCAGCAAACACCTCCTAGTATCTATAGCAGCCCTTCAGTAACATCGTTGCACATTAAAGAAGTCACAACAGTGTACTTTTCTATATTATATTATAAATGTTTTTACACTCCCCACATGAGTGAAAACACTCTATGAACATACATAAACATCACCATTTAAATCCCCACATGAAAAACGTACTGTTTATAAGAAACACAAATTTTCGTACTGTCACTTTATTCTTGTATACTTCCCGACGATATCTATGATCCTCCACAAACGACTCCCATCCTATATCTATATTATTTCCGGTTACCTGACCCCCGAGTTGGGAGTGAAAACATGATATAT
>BLSH010413502.1:208263-218907 GCA_018402905.1 Glandirana rugosa | reverse complement strand
TCTGTCCTCAGAGCAACAGCACAGACAGCAGTAGTAAAGTAATCTATCTCAGGATGCAGGATCAGGTCTTAAAATGGCTAAAATCTGTCCCTCACGCCGTCAGCTACCTTTCCCTATACTAACCCAAGGAGCATGTGACTGCAGCACTGTGACTCCAGCTTATAAAGAGGCTGGGTCACATGATGCACCGGCCAATCACAGCCATGCCATTAGTAGGCATGGCTGTGATGGCTTCTAAGGGCAAACCACTGAAACGCTTGTTGATTGGCTGCCCTGCAGCTTCTCAACACGTGGAGTAAAATAGCAGAACCCCGGACCGAACCCGAACGATTTTTGAAATGTCCGGGTCCGGGTCCGTGCCACGGACACCCTAAAGTTCGGTACGGACCCGAACGTTACAGTCCGGGTTCGCTCAACACTAGTGTTAAGTTTTTCAAGTCTATTCCTGATTTTATCCTCAGTTAGCCATGAGGGTGTTTCCTGTGACATGTCATGAGGACCAACATTGTAGTTTTGGATACTTGAGCCCCCCGTTTCCTTTGTGAATACTGAGGAGAAAAATAAGTTTAAAGTGGTTGTCAACTTGTGACAACCACTTTAACCTACAGGTAAGTCTATGATAAGGCTTACCTGAAGGTGCACTGCATATCTCCGAAACCTGTACGGTTCAGGAGATATGCCCTGTTGAAGCTGTGCCGACGTCATGACGGCACATGCGCAGTGAAGGAACAGCCTGCGCGCCGTTCCTCCACTGCGGCCGTGACGTAACTGGCGGCTCCCGCGCGCATGCGTGGGAGTGACGTCACGCAACTCCGGCCAGTCACAGCGCCGGAGTCGCGGCCCCGGAAGGAAGAGGGGCTGAAGATGGACGCAGCCAGCACAGGGGACAGCGCTGGAAATTGCAGGCTTCGTTTGCAGGTAAGTGGCACATAATGGGCTACTATGCGATGCATAATAGCCCATTATGCTTCTACTTTACAGGGGAACATAGAGGAAGTAAACCCCATCTGGGTTTACTTCCTCTTTAACACCTTTGCCATTTCTCCATCCTTTGTAACCAGATTACCTTCATCATTCTTTATGGGGCCAAAATGATCTGACCTCCCTCTCTAACTATTTATATACTAAAAGGTTTATGTGCTGCTATCTTTATGGCCATCTCTAGTCTTATGTGAAAGGTCCGCTTGATTGTTAGGCATCTTTATACTCACTCATTATTAACAAATTTCCACCCCACCCTTTTACCAGTATAAATTTGAGCACCCTTATGGGGTCAGCACATTGCTGGGGGAGCACATTGAGGGGGCTGCTTTCTCGAAGTGATGCTTTCTACAAGTGATATGCACTTCATGCTCTGCACTTCAGCGAATGCACAAAGCGATTTATACATAGCAAACTGCACTGCAAACAGCCAACAACCTGCAGGTGACCCCCATCTCTCTATTCAGCTCTCCTTCCGCTCTATAACATGCATTCTCTACCACTCCTTCTGGCACTTGTGTCCTCTATCCTCAAACTCTCATACCTTCACCCCTCTTCTCCACCACCCAGCTTTTATATATCACCCCACCTTCTGTCCTCTCCCTATTACTGCTCCCACCAACTCTTGCTCATTCTACATCCATATACTGATAGAACCACCAGGACTCTGAGGCATGCCCCTCCATTTAAATCACACTCCCACATTACCTCACTCACCCTCCTGCTTCTCCTTCCCCAAATCCTGGGCCTCCATCATCCGTCTTTGCCCGACGCTCCCATCTCCCAACACCCTCTGGCAGCAGCCGCAACCCACCGAACTTAGTCTCTATTCTTCTTCTTCCTAATACCAGCCTCCCCTTCTCCTGTGCCCTCTGGAATGCCCGCTCTGTCTGCAACAAACTCTCTGCCCTTCACGACCTCTTTATCACAAATTCCTTCAACCTCCTTGCCATTACCGAAACCTGGCTTCATGAATCTGACATTACTGCTCATGCTTCCTTCTCTCATGGTGGCCTTCTCTGGACGCACTCCCATAGACCAAGTGGACAGAAGGGAGGTGGAGTGGGAATCCTTCTTGCACTACGCACTCCTCTTTTGAAGCACATTGCATTCGTCTATTTTCTCCTATTCCTCTAAGAATTGCTGTCAGTTACCGCCCCCTGGGCCGGGATCAACTTTCCTTGATGACTTCTCTGCCTGGCTACCCAACGTTCTCTCTTCTGAAATCCCCACAATTAACGCGATCACTACTCTTACGTCTAAACTTCTCAATCTAACCTCATCTCTCCACCTGAAGCAATGGATACAGGCTCCTACTCACTCCAACGGCAACACCCTAGACCTTGTGTTCTCTTATCTGTGCACTCCGTGCAACCTTTCCAACAATCCTCTCCCACTCTCTGATCACCACCTTATTCATTTCACTCTCTCGCTGTCTTCCACCTCCTCTCCCTCCAACCGCCTAACCGTTACCCGTAGAAACCTTCGCCACCTCAATCCTTCTCTTCTCTACTCTGCCTCTGACCACCTCTATGACAAAATCTCACCCCTGTCCTGCCCCAACCTAGCCACACACTTCTATAACAACTCACTGTCATCTGTCCTAGACAAGCTCGCCCCCCTCACTACACGCAGAATCAGGCCCTGGCCACTACAACCCTGGCAAACAGACAGACCAGAAGTCTTAGAAAACCTAGCCGCGCTCTTGAGCATCTGTGGCATAAGACTAAGCTCCAAGAAGACTTCAAACATTACAAATCTGCCCTCCTAAAATACTATTCCTGCCTCCAAACAGACCTACTTTATCACTCATTAACACATTATCATCCAGTCCCCGTCAACTCTTCTCGACCTTTAACACTCTACTCTGTCCTCCACTGCCTCCACCCTCAAAATTCACTCACTGCCTAGGAGATTGCCAATCACTTTAAGATTGATAACATTCGTGAGGAAATCTCCAATGCGCACAAACCACCCCCACTCAACACCCCATATCCACAGATGCAATCACTACTTTCCACTTTCAACCCTGCCAGTATTAGCGAGGTTGCTAAACTTTTATTGAACACCCATCTAACCACCTGCCCTCTGGATCCTGCTCCCTCACAAATGCTACTCACCCTCCGACTCGATTCTACATTCTCTAACTCACATTTTCAACCTTTCCCTCTCTTCTGGCATCTTCCCAAACTCTCTAAAACATGCTCTAGTCACCCCTATTCTTAAAAAGCTCTCTCTGGACCCCGCTAATATTAACAACCTACGCCCCATCTCCTTACTCCCCTTCTCCTCCAAACTCCTTGAAAGACTAGTCTACAACCGACTGAGTGACCATGAACAAACTTCTTGATCCCCTTCAGTCCGGATTTCGCCCTCGGCACTCTACAGAAACTGATCTCCTTAAACTCGCTAATGACCTAATAACTTCTAAAACCAACGGACACTATTCTGTTCTACTACTTCTGGACCTCTCCGCTGCCTCTGACACAGTGGACCGCCCCCTCCTCCTCAAAAAACTCCACGCCTTTGGTCCCCGCGACTGTACTCTTCGCTGGTTCTCATCCTACCGATCCCACTGCTCCTTCAGCGTCACGTTCAACTCTACTTCCTCCTTTCCTCTCCCATTCTCTGTCGGTGTTCCCCAAGATTCTGTTCTTGGACCTCTCCTTTTCTCAATCTACACCGCCTCCGTGGGTCAGTTGATTGCCTCCCATGGCTTTCAGTATCACCTCTACGCTGATAACAGACAAATCTATCTCTCAACCCCCCAGATCTCTCCATCTGTCTCCCTGCGCATCAACAACTTACTAACAGACATATCAGCCTGGATGTCACATCACTTCCTCAAACTCAACCTATCCAAAACAGAGCTTATGATGATATTTCCTCCCCCATGTGCCATTTCCCCTGATTTCACCGTCAAAATCAACAGCTCAACTATCAACCCGTCACCCCACGTCAAGGTCCTAGGTGTAATCCTGGACTCCGAATTAACCTTTCAGCCCCACATCCAATCGCTATCCAAAATTTGCCGCCTCAACCTCCGTAACAACTCCAAGATACGCCCCTTCCTAACCAATGGCACCACAAAGCTTCTAATCCACTCCCTGGTCATCTCTCTCCTCGACTACTGAAACTATCTCCTCAATGGCTTACCTCTAAATAGCTTATCCCCACTTCAGTCCATTATGAACGCTGCCACCAGGCTCATCCACCTTAAAAACCGCTTGGCGTCTGCTACACCCCTATGTCAATCCCTCCATTGGCTAAAACTCAACCAACGTATTAATTTCAAGATACTAACAATAACTTATAAAGCAATTCGCAACCTGGCCCCCAGCTACATCGCTAACCTGGTCTCAAAATACCAACCAAATCGATCTCTTTGCTCCTCCCAAGACCTCCTGCTCTCTAGCTCCCTTGTAACCTCATCCCATGCTTGCCTCCAGGACTTCTCCAGAGCCTCTCCCATCCTCTGGAATGCTCTACCCCAATCTGTCCGACTTCCTTCTACTTTGTCTACCTTCAGACAATCCCTGAAAACTCATCTCTTCAGAGAAGCCTATCTGGCTCCCACCTAACTGTAAATTTATCTTCTCCACACCCCCCACAGTTATTACCTCTTGTATCTCTTGACCTTCCCTCTTAGATTGTAAGCTCTAACAAGCAGGGCCCTCTGATTCCTACTGTATTTGTATTGTCTACCCTCAAGTTGTAAAGCGCTGCGTAAACTGTTGACGCTATATAAATCCTGTATAATAATAATAATAAAATAATTTCTTGGGATTCTTTTTACACTCTTCAGCTATGTGTCTTTCATGTTCTACCTTAGCCACCCTGATTGCACCCTTACATGCCTTAATGCATATCTTATAAAGATGGAATGCTGACAGAGACCCCTAAGCCTTGTATTTTTGAAGGCCTTCTCCTTTGCTTTTATGTGTGCTTTTACATCGGAGTTAAGCCACCCTGGTCTTTTATTAACTCGGGATACACTGGCTAATACCTTTGTTTAGTGTGTTCTTGAAGCACTCTCATTTTTCCTCTGCGTTCATTGTTCCTAGAATTTTATCCCAACTAACATCTTCCAGCAAGGAGCGTAGTTAATGGAAATTGGCCCTCTTAAAATTCAGTGTCTTTGTATTCCCCTTATGTTTGCTATTTGTGTAATTTACACTGAAAATAATTGACCTGTGAGGGCCATTTTCTAGATTGCCCCTTCCACATCTGTGATCAGGTCTGTGTTGTTAGTAATCAGAAGGTCTAATAATGCTTTTTTTCTTGTTGGAGCATTTACCATCTGACCCATGAAATTGTCCTGCAGGACATCTAGGAAATGGCGAGCCATAGCTGTGTTCATTACCTTCTGCCCAGTCTATATCTGGATAATTAAAATCCCCCATTATAATGACACTTCCCATCCTTGCCGCTATTCCAAATTGTAATAGGAGGTCCACCTCCCCCTTCTCCCTCTGGTTAGGGGGTCTATAGCATATTCCCAGTATTACTTTCCCCCTGGTATCTTCCCTTTGTAGCTCTAAACATAAGGCTTCAACTTCCTCCCTAGATCCACTAGTAATGTTGTCCCTCACATTTACTTGTACGGCATTTTTTATATACAGGCATACCCCTCCCCCCTTTTTTGCCCTCCCTATCCTCGTGATATAGAGAATACCCCTGAATGGTAGCCAGCCAATCATGAGAGCTGTTGAACTAAGTCTCTGAAATTCCCACAAAATCGAATTCCTCTTCGTACAGTAGCAGCTCTAGTTCTCCCATCTTGTCCGCCAGACTCCTGGCATTAGTGAACAAGCCAGGTAGTTTTGTCCGGACGCCTACTGTTTCCTTGTTGGATATTCCTAACTTCCCTAATCTCCCGCTGCCTTTCTGGTGTTTGAGGTACCGGTAGTATTTGAGAATACTACCTTGGAGGTCCTAATCCTCAATTTTGCTCCTAGGTCCCAAAAATCTTTTTTTAGGACACTCCACCTACCTCCAACTTTTTCATTGGTACCAACATGCACCATGACAGGCAGGTCTTCACCAGCCCCTCCCAGTAATCTGTCCACCCAATCCGTTATGTGTCGAACACGAGCGCCCGATAAACAGCATACAGTTCGGAGCTTCAGGTCTTTATGACAGATTGCCCTCTCTGTGTTTATAAGAATGGAGTCCCCTACCACCACAATCTGTCTTTCCTTTCCCCTGGCTTCATCCCCACGCTCACTGGAGGGGTTATTCCCCTGGCAGCTAGGGGTGCCAATCTGCTGATTCTTGACTGGTTTCCGCAATATCACACAACAGGGGGGGGGCGTACCTATTGGAGGGTTCAAGCCCAGGATTAGCCTCCCTGACTCTTTCCCTCCTACCCTTCCTGTCACCCAACCACTCTGTTCTGGTGCCTGCACCTTTTTGTCTCCATCCACCTCTGTGCTGGCCCCTGCTGGGTACTATCCCAACGCTCCTTTAGAATGGAGTCTCGTTTCAGTGTTGACAGTTGCTTCCTTAGATTCAGAACCTGGGCTTCCAGGGCAACAACATACTTACATTTTGTACAGCAGTATTCGCCCTCGATCGCATGATCAAGAAACGCATACATGCCACAAGAATTACACAGAGTCGTGTCTCCACACCCGCCGGGCATCGTACCTACTAATTAAGCAGGGACTGGAAATTATGCTCTGTCCAACTAACCGCTGGCTGCCTGCCTCTAATACGCACAGTACACATGTCCTTACAATGCACAGCACTCACAGTACGCGTGTCCATGCAACGCTCAACACTCACTGTACACATGTCCTCACACCACACACACACGCGTCCTTACACCACACTCAGGAACTCACACAACTCTGTCAGTTTTATTGTATGTGTCTCTGTGTCACTCTGCACAGCCTCCCCTTGTAATCTGACACTTGCAGGAATCCGTCACCTTCAGTCCCGCCGCTGCTCCAGTCAGTCTCACTCCCCCTCTCCCTTCGGTCTGCATATTTGTTACTTAAAAAAAAAAAAAAAAAAAAAACACAAGACTTTACGAACACTAAAGTCCCACAGAGAAACAGGGGAGAGGCGTGTGTGTGTGTGTTACCCTGCACAAATACATTAACTAAGGAATGAGAGGCCAAAAGTTTCTGAATCAGAACTAAAGCTGAAATTTGCTCTCTGATGGTAAACAGGGCCAGATGCTGATCTAGACTGAATGGAGGGAGGACAGGCATGCATACCGTGGAGCAGGGGTCATCAATTCAAAAAGGCCACTGCCCCTTAGGATCTGCCATAAAATTAAAGGCAGCGACCGAGAAGGAAGATGGTGAACTGGTTCCTGGGTAGAAGATAATGCGGAAGGGCCATGGAGCATCTACCAAGAGTCTGAGTATGTCTAAGTAACATGACCTCCTGGGCCAAGCCAATAATAAGATGCAATAAGAATCTATCGAATGCCCTCCATCTTGATTCTGAGCAGACAAGGGAGGGGCTAGAGAGACATAAAAGAAGCAGATCAGGTGGAACGGATCAATTGGAGTCACCAGACTTGCCTATAATATGGACACCAAAAAGGGTTGGAACATGCCATCCTGTCCCAGGAAGGACCAAGTCCGTTTCCCTTTTAAATAGCATGAACTCTGGTGCCTCCTAGATGGTGTTGTGAGCCATTGTAATGGCACTGTGCAACTAAATTCCT
This sequence comes from Glandirana rugosa, assembly GCA_018402905.1. Lineage (NCBI taxonomy): Eukaryota > Metazoa > Chordata > Amphibia > Anura > Ranidae > Glandirana > Glandirana rugosa. The sequence continues at coordinate 211,244 of BLSH010413502.1, read as the reverse complement.
GTCGGATGACCACCCCCAATTGAGGGTTCCAGATTTGAAGGTTGAATTGCCAGAGTTCCAGAATGCTGATGGGAAGACAAGCTTCCTCTGTACCAAGATTGCGCCCAGGACTCCTGGCCAGCCCCATAGGCTGGAATCTATAATGGGAACTTTCTATGTCTTTGGGGGAAATTCCAGTGTCGTTTGGAGATCCATCACGCCAGGCAAAGTCTGGCTTTGTAGGTCAGACGCATGAGGAGATCCATTTGTCCCACAAAACCCAAAATGTTGAGTTCCATTGATTTGGATTAAAACTGGCCTTACAACACTGCCTTAAAGGAAGCTACCATTAGGCCCAAGACCCCTCACGCAGGTGTGAATCAGGCTGATCCTAAGACGGAAGGGCCAGTGACTAAGAGTGGTAGAATAGAAGTTTGTAACGAGGCATAAAGATCATGGACAGAGAAGAATCCAGTGTTAGACACAGGGACTGCAAGTCAAGTCAAGTGAGGACCCCCAGAGGTTGAGGATCTGCACTGTCTGCTGGACATTGGCTGACAGGGAAAGGGAAGGCTGACCCTTTAGCAAGAGATTATCCAGCTAACCCGGAACAGGTGTTCCTGAAAAATTGTTACTCCTGATCAGCAGCAAAAAAACAGCAGATTGTGTTGATAAGGAAAGATGGAAAGATGGAAATGTGCAAGTAAGCATCCCGCTTCGAAGGAGGGAAGCAATGACCAACCTAGCTATTCCATGCAGGGCATTTAAACCAACAGGAATAAGCTGCAGGTTTTTGTCCAGCATGGACCTAAAGCCTCCATTTGGTTTGAGAACTACGTAAAAGTTCAAGCAGAGCCCTAAAGGAGTTCCTTGTGTGATACTGGAGAACTAATTCCCTGCAAGAAGAGCTGCTGTACAGCAGCAAAAAGACCAAATACCGCTTTCTAAACAATCGTACAATAAATCGGATCATTAGTTGAGTTGAGCGAACCGGACTTTAGGGTGTCCGTGTTCCGAACCCGGATATTTGAGAAAAAGTCCTACTAATGGCATGGCTGTGATTGGCCAGTGCATCATGTGATCCAGCCTCTATATAAGCTGGAGTCACGTAGTGCTGCATGTCACATCATCTCATACTAGTGTAGGGAGAGGATGCTGCTGCTGTGAGGGACAGATTAGCTTTAGAAAATCTGTTAAAAACAGCGCTTTATTGGTGGGTGCTAGAGGATATTTTTGTCTGCTAGAGTTCATTTTGTTTGCTAAGCAAAGTGCCTCATATAAAACCTAAGCAATTTTTCTGTTCGTTAGGTGGACGTTTGCAGCCATTTTTGCAAGTGCAGTGCACTTGCAACTGCTTGTGTGTCAGGGACACTACTTTAATCGTGCTCTGTTAGTTCAGTTGGCAACATTTTGGCATATTTAAATACTGCTTTTACATTGCAGTTAGACAAATTCATTTTTTTTTTTTTTTGTGCAAAATATTACAAGTGCGTCTACATTGCTGGTTTAAAAAAATATAAATTTGTGCTAAATAGTACATTTGCATCCAGAATGAGGAGAGCATCAAATAAGGGACATGGTCATGGTCCTGCTGGTGCTGCTGGTGAAGCTCCTGTTGCAAGGAGAGGACATGGTCTATCTGTGCCAGCTACACGCACAAGTGAAACACCTTCCTCAGGTGCGAGTAGGCGACAAAACCTTCAACGTTATATGGTAGGCCCGAATGCCGCTCAACGAATGGTGAGGCCAGAACAAGTACAGGCGATAGTAGATTGGGTGGCGGACAATGCCTCCAGTTCCTTCACATTGTCTCCCACCCGGTCCCTTGCTGAAAGCTCAGAGTTGGCACCTGAACCCCATGGCCATCTGTCTTTCACCTCAGCCCCTTGTAAATCAGTCAAGCAGTCTGAACCCCAAGTCATGCAGCAGTCTCTTATGCTTTTTGATGACTCTGCTGGTGTGCTTTCCGTGGGCCATCCACATAGCCCTGCCTCAGAAGTGGAAGACATTGAGTGTACCGATGTCCAACCACTTCTGTTTCAGGATGAGGACAAGGAAACACCACCGCAGCACGTCTCCGATGATGACGAAACACAGGTGCCAACTGCGTCGGCTTTCTACAGTGTGCAGACTGACAAGGAGGGCAGTGGTGAAGAGTGGGTGGAAGATGATGTGGAGGATGATGAGGTCCTAGACCCCACATGGAATGGTCATGCGAGTGACGTGTGCAGTTTGGAGGGAGAGGTGGTGGTCGCACAGAGGCACCAGCACAGCAAAAGAGGAAGCAGGTTGCAAAAGTGGAGCGACAGTCCCCTAGACAGTATGCCTGCTACTACCCACCACACCCAGAGACCTAGCACACCAAAGGCAGCTCAAAAGGAGTACCCTGGGGTGGCAGTTCTTCAGACAATGTGCTGACGACAAGACACGAGTAGTTTGTACACTGTGCAATCAGAGCCTGAAGCGAGGCATAAATGTTCTAAACCTGAGCACAACCTGCATGACCAGGCATCTACATGCAAAGCACGAGCTGCAGTGGAATAAGCACCTCAAAATCCAAGAAAGGTCTCGGGCTCCTCCTGCTGCTGCATCGGCCTCTTTCTCCACCTCTACAGTGCCAGTGTCACCTGCCACCCAGCAAACAGATGATGTGACAGCAACGCCACCATGTCCGCCACCGTCCCCAAGCATTTCCACACCATGGTCCCATGGCGTCCTCCTCGGGCTCTGGAAAGAACCTAAAACTCCACGAATAAGGTGACGTCGAGCACGAAACGTACATCTACGGACCAGTACGTCCAACACGAGTCCAAATCTTGTAAATACGGAGCGAAGTCCGAGACTAACGTGTCACATGTTTGATGAGCACAGAACAGCAGTCGTGTAACAGACTTCTTGACGGTGGGGTCCCATGAGGAAAACTCGACGGAAACCACACGATCCAGAGACCCACACCACCCATCATCGTCCGTATGACAGATCCCCTGACAGCGAGGTGAAAA
>BLSH010413502.1:191224-203985 GCA_018402905.1 Glandirana rugosa | reverse complement strand
AATGTACAGCACTCAATACTTAGTTGGGGTTCCTTTTGCCTGAATTACTGCAGCAATGCGGCGTGGCATGGAGTCGATCAGTCTGTGGCACTGCTCAGGTGTTATGAGAGCCCAGGTTGCTCCGATAGTGGTCTTCAGCTCTTCTGCATTGTTGGGTCTGGCATATCGCATCTTCCTCTTCACAATACCCCATAGATTTTCTATGGGGGTTAAGGTCAGGCGAGTTTGCTGGCCAATTAAGAACAGGGATACCATGGTCCTTAAACCAGGTACTGGTAGCTTTGGCACTGTGTGCAGGTGCCAAGTCCTGTTGGAAAATGAAATCTGCATCTCCATAAAGTTGGTCAGCAGCAGGAAGCATGAAGTGCTCTAAAACTTCCTGGTATATGGCTGCATTGACCTTGGACCTCAGAAAACACAGTGGACCAACACCAGCAGATGACATGGCACCCCAAACCATCACTGACTGTGGAAACTTTACATTGGACCTCAAGCAACGTGGATTGTGTGCCTCTCCTCTCTTCCTCCAGAATCTGGGACCCTGAATTCCAAAGGAAATGCAACATGTACTTTCATCAGAGAACATAACTTTGGACCACTCAACAGCAGTCCAGTCCTGTTTGTCTTTAGCCCAGGCGAGACGATTCTGACGCGGTCTGCTGTTCAAGAGTGGCTTGACACAAGGAATGCGACAGCTGAAACCCATGTCTTGCATACGTCTGTGCATAGTGGTTCTTGAAGCACTGACTCCAGCTGCAGTCCCCTCTTTGTGAATCTCCCCCACATTTTTGAATGGGTTTTGTTTCACAATCCTCTCCAGGGTGCAGTTATCTTTATTGCTTGTACACTTTATTCTACAACATCTTTTCCTTCCCTTCGCCTCTCTATTAATGTGCTTGGACACAGAGCTCTGTGAACAGCCAGCCTCTTTTGCAATGACCTTTTGTGTCTTGCCCTCCTCGTGCAAGGTGCCAATGGTCGTCTTTGGACAACTGTCAAGTCAGCAGTCTTCCCCATGATTGTGTAGCCTACAGAACTAGACTGAGAGACCATTTATAGGCCTTTGCAGGTGTTTTTAGTTAATTAGCTGATCAGAGTGTGGCACCAGATGTCTTCAATATTGAACCTTCACAATATTCTAATTTTCTGAGATACTGAATTTGGGATTTTCCTTCGTCGTCAGTTATAATCATTAAAGTTCAAAGAAATAAACATTTGAAATATATCAGTCTGTGTGTAATGAATGAATATAATATACGAGTTTCACTATTTGAATGGAATTAGTGAAATAAATCAACTTTTTTATGATATTCTAATTATAGGACCAGCACATATATATACACACACATACATACATATATACACACACACACACACACACACACACACACACACACACACACACCGCTAGCAATCACTTCCAGAGCTATGAGGTCCTCTGTGGTGGAATGCAAGAAGGACAACAGCAATTCCAAATGCTAGGCAGATGCAGCCCTCCTCAGACAAGGTAATCCAAATTGGTAATTCAAAATCAAACAAGAAGACGCACGCACCTAGTGCATTACCAAAAGACATTTAGTCAATATAAAATGGATACTCACAAAGTAGCAACTAAAAATAGCCATTGAACCACACAATGTCATGCAGTGCAGACACACATATGCCGTTAGCATCAAAGGAGTGTAGAACTGACGCGTTAAAGTGAGTAGCCTAGTTCTGAGGAAGTGGGTGCACCCCGAAACACGTCAGCTCTACACCCCTTTGATGTTAATGACATGTGTGTGTCCGCAGTGCATGGCATTGTGTGGTTCAATGGCTATTTTTAGTTGCTACTTTGTGAGTATCCATTTTTAAATTGAATAAATGATGTATATATAATAATTCATGTGTTTGATGTTTTATCCTTTTAAGGAATTCTGAACAGCTGATCTTGTGAATTACACACGTTCCACACTGCACAGCTAGTCAGGTGACTCAGTTCCCAATTCAGCAATTTATCTTACTGGTATACAAGCTGAGCTTAATATTTCCCCCTTCTGCCACCAGACACTTTAAGAGCAGAGGCTGACCTGGGAAGCAGTAATGCTAAATCCGTAAGTAGCAGAAATGTAGTATACAGAAATAAGCAGATATAAAATAATTTAAAAAAGGATCACCAATTCTTTTGCAGCATTCAAAAAATGTTAGTGCTCTTCCTATCAATCTGACAAAAAAATAAGTTTAGGACTGTAGATGCTTCCCTCTAACGTCTGTACACAATCAACATACAGACAGTCCCAAGATGGGGTCTGTAGGTTTGTTCTCAAGTCGTAAGTTGGAACAGGTACATTTTTAAAGTGTAGCTCCAGCCAAAAAAATATTTAAGCTTTTTGGATAGCATAGGGAAGGGTTAATTCCTCTGTAATGCTTATTTTGCTGTCTGAGTCCCTGTTCAGAAGATGTCACTTCACTTTCTGTCCCTATGACAATTGGATTTTGAAAATTTTGGGTTGTTGTGTTAACAAGGATTGGTGATAAAGCATCCGTGGAGACACCTTTTTCCCTGTTTATAAGTAGGAGTCGTTTGTAACTAGGGGACCACCTGTACTTGGTAACATAGTCCACACTTACTGCTTGCCCTCGCTTGCTGGTTTTAAGACGTATTTATCAAAGTAAAGCCGGACCAGACGCTCCCTCTCGTCCAATCCAGGAAGGTCGAAGTTGACAATCTCATCTATTCGATCATTGATGGCCCAGTCAAACTGTTCTGGCTGATTACTGGCCAGCACCAACATAAACCTGGAAGAGGAAACACAGCTTTACTTAATATGCAAATTGTATTCTCAGAATTAAAGTGTTACTAAACCCACAACTGTAAAATCCATCTCTATGTGCAGTAAAGCATGCTTGTTATACACACTGAGGAACCTAAGGGATTAATCCTCTGCATTGTAGTCCCTCTCTGGATATAACAGAGCCTTGGGCACTCTGCACATGCTCAGTCTGGTGTGTATTGCTAGAGATTTTTTTCTTGGGAGGTTGCATGTGATCAGCACAGGGCCAATCAGTACTGTCCAGACAGAGGGTCAGCCTCATAAGACAGTCAGAGGAGAATGAAAACTCTTCCTAAGAGGTTTACCCAGACACTCATAGAAGTCACAAGACTTCAGTGCCTTGAACAAGTATTCATACCCCTTGAAATTTTCAACATTTTGTCATGTTACAACCAAAACCATAAATGTACTTTTTTGGGTTTTAATGTGATAGGCCAACACAAAATGGCACATAATTGTGAAGTGGAAGAAAAATGATAAATGGTTTTCAATTTTTTTACAAATATTTGAAAAGTAGTATTTGTATTCAGCCCCGAGACAATTACTTTGTAGAACCGCCTTTCGCTGCAATTTCAGCTGCAAATCTTTTTGGGGATGTCTCTACCAGCTTTGCACATCTAGTGAGTGACATTTTTGCCCATTCTTCTTTGAAAAATAGCTCAAGCACAAGCAAATTTTCAAGTCTCGCTACAGATTTTCAAATGGATTTAGGTCTGGACTTTGACTGGGCAATTCTTCTAACACATGAATATGCTTTGATCTAAGCCATTCCATTGGTGGATAGTTCCCAAAGGAGTCATTCTCATTTCACCTGTACAATCTTGACACTTTAGCTTGTGCATCTTATTCAGTGGGGTAATTTTTCCACCCGTGTTACCTCAGCTGTGTCTCTGAACACTTTTACACCTTGTAGTTCTGGAGTCTGAACCCTCCTGCTAGGTTGCAGTTCTGGACTATAGTGGAAACGGAGGCTAATTGATTCCATGTGGTTCCATATTTTTGTGCATTTTTGCAACCTTGATGAATATTCACGAAAGGTTTGATTTTCTAGTTGTCACGCCTCAATAGTTGAGTTACTTCAAGAGTACTGCATCAATGTGAAGGGTGTTTTACAATTAGAATTTTCTGACCCATTTTATTTGGGGTAATAAAGCTGCCTAATAATTATGCAAACCTGAAAGTAGAACCATTTACAGTTTTGTTTTTTGAGTCCCTCTGCAAGTTATAAAAACACCTGTTCAATGCAGTCCACATAACGCAGCATCTCTTGATGGGGTGGCAATGCTCCTGCACTGCTCTTTATCTAAATTTGAAGTTGGTCAATCAGCACCAGTCCACACCTAGCCCTGCCTACCACTTTTTAGATTGGCAACACTGACTCTGCTGCTGACACCCTCCCACTGTGATTTACAATGGCTGGGGGGTATAGGGGAAGATGGAGGATTTTGCTCAGTCAACGAAGATCAAGAAAAAATGTTTGCTTACTTTATGTGGCTTGTGCATCACATTACTTAAAGTGGATGTATCCCCACTGTTATTTTCAGGCACTCACCTGTTTTATTTAATTCTATGTGCCCAGTGTAGCTGCTTCAGTAAAAGAAATGCCCTCTATACTGTATTTCCTAGCACCGCTTACGTGACAGGCCACTGCCCACTGACGTCCGTCGGGAGGAGAGGAAGCCGGTCACGTGAACACCGAGTGGCACTAGGAAATGCAGTATAGAACAGCATTTTTTAAATACAGCAGATACACTGGGCACATAGTATTAAGGAGGACAGGTAAGTGCCTGAAAATTACATTTATTTCTGCAGGAGGGGAGGGGCGGGCACTGACACAACTCACAGGCAGGGGGGTGGGGGAGAAGACAGAGTAGAGGTGCGGATGACGAATGCACGTAAACTGACAACGGTGTCAGAGCTCAGCAGCTATAATAAACCGTGGTCAGTTCACAGAGGGCAGAACCAGGCAGGATCAGCCAGGTATTTTAGGTGATACAGGGGGGCCAAATCACACAGCACAAGCACTGTGCTGTATAACATGCTTTAAGGAAACAAGATCCTTTTTTTTTTAAGGGTAACAAATGCTTTAATTTGGTCTTTGTTTAGGCTGTCATACAGAAGCCTTTACTTGTACTTTATTATAAAGGTGTGAAACATTTTAGGCCACATGCCAATTAAAAAATGATAGATCACCATGAACTGATTACATCCAATAAGCATTTAGATTTATATGCTTTAGATTTGGAAACATATATATAAAAAAATAATGGGAAGGTCAGAATACGAACTGCTTATTAATTGCGCATGCAAACGCATGTAGTGCAGGGGTCTGCCTCATGGCACACCAACTGAACAAGCTGTTTATGTAGAGCCTCACTATATAGTTTTTACAAATCTAATCTAATCTAATGAGACTGTAACATGTCTAACAAGCTTTAAAGATACTAACAAAGGAGCTGATTAATCAAAGTACAAAGCAACCAGTTTCTACTTTACATTTTATCAATGTACAATGATGGCAAGGGAGAATCAGATTGCTGTTTTGACAGAGACAGTTCTTGCTTCAGACGCAGTAATAAATAAGGCCGAACTTTGCTGCTGAGTCAATCTCTCCACATGGCCTCTCACATCACCCATTCTGAATTTATGGTTTTCTTTCTGTCGCTTTGAAAGCACAGAGTCCTCAATAAATTCACAAGTAACAAGCCCAAGGAAACACCTGAGATAACCAATGGGAGGGACGCCTGCAAAACATCTTATTGGCTAATAATTTCTAGAATAAAACAAGCATTTAAACTAAAAAAAAAAAAAAAAAAAAAATAAACAAATATTTTTTGCTTGTAAAAGATTGGTTTTCGGTTCATCACTTTCTCAGTTACTTTAGGTTCCAGTTATTAAAAAACGCTAAACATATTTTAAATGCAACTTCTGTACAATGGATTTTAAGTAGCTAATATAAAGTACTGACGCTGACAAACAGTCATAATGTAGCTATGTATTAATAGGAAGGTTGCACCGATACTAGCATTGGTATTGGTGCCGATACCGAGCATTTGCATGAGTACTTGTAAAAAGAGGGGTGGGTGCTGCGTCCGTCAATGAACTCAGAGAAATGGATTTTACGGTAAGTCAAAAAATCCAGTTTTCTCTTTTGTTCATTGACAGACACAGCAGCTCTTCATGACATATGGGGTCGTCCCAAAGCAGTGTCAAATCGAGGGGTGGGCAACGTAACAAACCTTCACCCAAAAGAAGAGCACTCTTGTGAGAGACTAGACGTGCCTCACAGTCGCCTGCAAAATTTTGCAGCCAAAAGCAGCATCCGAGGATGCTAAAAACATCAACGCTGTAAAACTTTGAAAGGGAGTGCACAGAGGACCAAATAGCCACCTTGCACACTCGAGAGACCGACACCTGATGTCGAAGAGCCCAGGAAGCGCTAAACGCCCTGGTAGAGTGAACCGTGACTGAAAAAGGGGGCTCCAGACCCCTAATAGTAAAAGTATGGTTCACCTCCTGTCGAATCCGATGACAACAAGTGGCCAAAACAAGGCTGCCAAATCCCTGCGTGGACCATACACCACGACAAGGGGCGCGTCCGACCCCTGAAAGGAGGCCGTGGACGGTAGGTATACCCGCAAGGCCCTAACCACAACCAGGGAGTGCAAAGCAACCTCCTAAGGGTGAGACGGGTGTGGGCACCGCAAAGGAAGGACAATGCCCTCATTGACATGGAAAAACTATACCACCTTCATCAAAAAAAGAAGGTGATGGGCGCAAGACCGCCTTATCCTCGTAGGACCAGATAACAGGAGCTAAAAGACAGAGCCGTCAACTCAGAAACCCGCCTAGTGGGTGTGATCGCCACCAGGAAGGCAACCTTCCGCAAAAGCCAGTGCAAGGAGATTTCCCCGATAATCTCCAAAGGCGGCTTCAGAAGCACAGAGAGAACCAAACTGGGGTCCCATGCGTCGCCAAAGGACGCTGAAAAAAAGATTGCCAGGGCAGAGACCTGCCCCTAGATAACACTCAAGGTCAGTTTTTGGTCGAGGCCTTGTTGAAGGAAAACCAGAACCCTACACTGAGAAGGGATGGGGGTACCACCCCCCCCCCTTCGCACGAGGCGATGCAAGTCTTCCAGGTGCAGTGGTATATCACACGTGAAGTGGACCTGAGCGCCAAAAGCACGGTGGGAAACACAGATTCGGAGATACCTGGGAATCAATAACCAGGCTGTTAAAGCCAAAGAGGATAAAGCAGAATGCAAGAAGCAGCCCTGGAACAACAGGCCCTCGCAAAACGGGAGTCGCCAGGACCCGTCCAACCATGTCGGCGTATCAGGGATGCCGAGGCCAATCTGGCGCTACGAGAATGGTTGGTATTTCCTCTGCTTCTATCCTGCGCATTAGGCGAGGGAGCAGCCTAAGGGAAAAGGCATAGATGAGCTTATACTGGGTCCACGGAGCCACAAGGGCACCCGTCGCAGCAGCCAATGGGTCCCTTGCTCTGTTTACGAAGGTATGTACCTTCCAAGTCTGCCGGGACGCCAGCCAGACCACGCCTGGCGTACCCTACCGCAGACAGATCTGCCGGAACACATCCGGATGCAGGGACCATTCCCCTTGGTCCAACCTCAGACGACTAAGGCAGTCCGCTAACCAATTCTTGACACCTGGAATGTAAACGGCGGAGTTCACCGGCACATGAAGTTCTGCCCACCGCAGAACGTGAGCCACCGTCGAAGCAGCAGCCGAGCGTCTTGTCCCACCCTGATGATCCACATATGCCACGGCCGTGGCCTTATCCGACTGAACTCGGACAGGACGACCCTACAGCCTCCCCGACCAGCGAGAGAGGCAATGCCTGGTGGCCCGAAGATCAGGAATGTGTATCTGGACACGAGCCTCCTCCAGGGACCGGCGACCCTAGGTGGCCAACACCCCCGCCCCCCCCCCCCCCCAAGCCAGCCAGACTGGCATCCGTAGCGACCACCGTCCAAAACAGGGAAGAAAACGACTTCCCCAAATGCAGGGCCGGGGCCCTCAACCACCAAAGTAGTCTCACCATCCAAAGTGGCTCCAAGAGCCGCCTACCTGAAAAGGCAAGACCGTCAGGGCCTTCCTAAAAGACAGGACCCACTGAAGACCTAGTCAACAAGGTACCAGGGGGGCCGCATCCAGGACACAGATATCTAAGCCCTGAAGGGGCCAGTCAGCGCGCCCCACACATGCAAGAGGAACCCTACATTAGTGGCTTTGCGGTGCAAAAGCTCAGCCCGTTCAGAGGGCGTTTACAACACCAGAGTGGAAGCCAATACAGGGCGAATAGCTGACCCTGACAGAACAACTCAGATCTGGCGGCAGACTCGGCGCTCCTGTCAGCCGTGGCCTAAGGACGGAGTGCCACCCCCTGAGATCGTGGTCGCCACGATCAGGCGAGACATAGTGGATTCAACCACGGGCTGCCACATACAGAAAAAGGGGACTGAGACCGCTCCCAGCCCCCGCAGCTCCACTCCAGGTAAGACACCTGGGGGACCCACAGCCACACTGGCCGGGCTATGTGGCCCAATGGGGACGGCCCCTCCCTTCAAGGGTCCAGCCATATCCCCCAAACCGGGAGCTCGTGGCCCCCGACAGTGGGAGAAGGGGGCCGCTGCTGGGCGGGTCGGGCTACAGGGCTTCCCGCTAGATGAAGCAACATGTCCGAGAACACAGAACAGCTACGATGGTAGATCGAGTTGCTACCCTTTACCCTACGGCTTACACCAATGTGATCAGGGCGCTGACTGGTGCCTTCCCGTGCGCTGCAGTAACCGCCGCATACTCCTCCAAACTATTCGGGGGAAACTGGGGGCACACCGTCCGATATCTCAAGGGGGCCCCCCCTGGTCATACAGGTGCCCCAGTCAGGGTCCGACACTTCCCAGAGGCAGGAGGGGGGTACGGTCCGCCATACGCCCGCGACCCCGCCCGGGAAACCCAGGACCGCCTCGCAGTCCCTAAGCGCCACGGAGAGGTCAAGTGGGGAGGCACCTGCATCGGCTGCCATTGTAACCCACACTGGTAATATGGCCCTCAAACTGGGACCTGTAGTACCAGGAGACCAGGCACCCCCGACCCCAAGACTGCTCAGGACTTCCACAGAAGGGTAACCCCGGGGGGACTCACCACCTGCCCGCTCCCTTCTTCTGAAAGGAGCCGTGCCTGCCGCTGCTGCTGCCCACCGCTGCATGCTGCCTTCTCCCTGCACATGCTGCTGCCAAAGCAGGCCTGTGCACACCAAATAGTCCCCCAACCCATGCAGGGACAGGGCTGTGACCAGTATCAGCTACTGTGCGGGGGGTAAACCAACGCCAAAAGGCCAGGGAACCACCCCCCACACACATACAGGTCGGACTGAATGCATGGGCCACCGCAAGATGGTCGGCATGCACCCTAGAGGCCAAAACACGCGGCCGGTCACAACAAAATGAAGAAAAGGGGGGGAGGGAGGAACCAGCCCGCCAGGTTAACACCCCAAGGGGGAACCCGCCTGCCCCCCCCCGCACCCCAAAGGGAGCGGGGGGCGTACTTACCCATCCTGACGGGCGGAGCGGGTATCCCACCCAAGACAGACCTGCCACACCCACTAATCCGGGGGGAGCTGCCGGCCAAAGCGGCACCCATGACCCGGGCCCAACACCCGTTCTTAAGTGTGCCAGTGGGACGTTTAACACGCAGGCCGCCCCGCACGGAACGTGGCCTGATGCGGCCGACCCAGCGCATAGCTAAGGTCGGCTCGCGTCTGTTGGCTGCGCTGGGGAGACTACCTGGATCTAGGATACCCAGCCTGTCACCCAGCCAGCTACTTGTTTGAAGTCTTCATCAGAAGCAAAAATTCTTAAAAAAGAAAAAAACAGGGAACACAGGTCCCAGCAGGGAGCCAGGTCCTACTCCTTGCACTAGGCAGAAAAAACTGTGTGCTTAGCAGGGTGGAGGTTTTATACCAAGTGAGGACCGCCCCCTGGGATGGGGCTGTGTCTGCTTTTAGCTGAACGGTGTTCTGCCTAGTCCACTCCTAGTGATAAGGTGGATAACCCCATATGTCATGAAGAGCTGCCGCGTCCGTCAATGAACGAAAGAGAAATGTCATTTACCGGCTGCTTCCTTTTCTGAATGAACAGTGTCAGTGATCACCGACTCTGTCCATTCATAACTCAGCATCGTAAACTGTTTATGAATGGAGAAGAGCTTCTGTCTTCTGTCCATGCAGCTTTAGTGCAGCCGAGGCTGTTGAGAAAGGGACTGGGGAATCTGTGTCCCTAGCCCCTTTCCCTGTCTCAAAAGGGAGATGTCAGGGGTCTGTGTAGACCCCTGATATCTCACCAAAGACCACCCCCCCCGCCCAAGAGGGCTGATAAAAAAAAAATACAAAAAAAAAGAAAGAATTATAATAATTAAAAGCTGAATTGTAAAAACACTGACACCGTCCACGCCCCCCCCATCCCCCAAAAAAAGAAAGCATTGTAAAAAAATAATAAAAAATTTTAAAAAACACTGACGTAGTCCACGCCTCATCAGTGCTGCATATTGGAAATGTCAGTTCCTGCTCTAACCCATAGACCACACTCTCATCCAGACTTCATGAAGCTTCTTTGTACATTGGTTGAATTTAGAAAGGCAAAGTGGAAAGAAAGACGAAGGTACCCTGGTCATACATACATAAATCTCAACCTAGCTTTCTGTACCAACTGATATGTAGAATACCCCTTTACGTTATTCTCTAACAGCAGCACAATACACTATTTTAAGTCATGTATGTGACTAATTAGCCCCCTTCACACTGGTGAGACGTCTGAGAAGGGAAATCACATTGTTTTTAATGGTGCTCTGGGATTTCAGCCCCATAGGACACTATGTTAATTCACAGAAGTCACATCGGCTTTAGATAAGGAGATTCCTATGAGATTCCTATGTGACTGGTAAGATGGTTTTGTTTTTTTAACCCTCCTCTCTCCTCACAGGTCATCCTTACTGCCGCCTCCCAAACACATTTTATTCACGCTCAAACGTACCAGAAACACGGATTGCCACTCAGGGTTTATTTTGCACATCTTTTCAAGCGTAAACGTACGTCGTTAACGTCACATGACTAATATCCCAAAGAAGCTCAAGGGCCTTTTTCGGTTGTAATATAGAGCAAGGCAGATAAAGCATGGTACGCACCTTTGTGGATGGAGATTTAAGAGCTATATAAAGGTGCAGTATCAAAAACAACTGAACAGAACAAAAAAACAACTTTGTGAACAGAGGTCCAGGAATCTGAACTAAAACTAGCATATGGCAGGTGGAAATCAGAACAGACCCCGATCTCCTCATTAAGTTACCTGGATGATGAGTAAGCCCTTAACGAAGCGATTCAATGCAGGAGTCCATCAATAAACAGGCACTCCTCACATCTCTTCTAAACGCACAATTGCTCTAGTGTGCAGCTGTGAGTTCAAATCAACCTTCTGACAGTGTTTTAATAGATGCGCCCATAATGGTCTCAAAGAAATTGTCATCGGTGTTTATTTACCAGACAATTATAGGGTTAAATAGTCTCCTGTAACAGGAAAGGATAATCTATTATGTGGTCATATCATTGAAGATAAACCGGTATAGTAGAAAAGTTGGCCAAAGCAACCATAAGTGTCTCAGAAGGATTGTGTCCGCATGGTGGTACTCCTGCTAGTGACTGTTCCTCTGAAGGACTAGGAATGGTCCCGACATACACACTTCACACATTGTCATTTTTCAGTCTGTAGTATACACTGTGGCACAGGACCAGCCTACAACTTACTTGTTACTCTGCTCTCCAGTCCTGTAGAGAAAGGCGTTTAGTGTGGCTCTCAGATCTTCGCTGATTTTCTCCTGGCAACAAAGTAGAGGAGACACATGTCCAATCACATCTGTGTTTATTTAGCTGGTATCCTGCAATTCGCTCATGTGAGAAGACCGGTATTGTGTCTACAGATACCGACACTGTGACCCTGTCTGAAGTACCTACCCACACTGTGGTTATTTGCCTTTGCTTTTTCGATAGTCTGCCTTCTTTTGGAGTTCATTCTCTTTTTTGTGTAAAGTTATAGGGAATCGTCAAGCGCATTTCAAATGCATCAGGGCACATTCCCATTTATGTAGAACAATGAAAATTGCCAATTTTGTAGTAGCTGTGGTTTAGAACAGCTTAGTTTGGATGGCTGGAAGAGTAGTCCTAAGGATCCATGGGGGCACTATAATCACTTGCATTCTCAAATAAAGCCTGTTAGATAAAACATTTGTGGGATGTCTATGGGAAAAAATATCATAGGATTTGGTCAATTTTTAGCACAGCTATCCATTAAATAGCCTCCTCTGCTAGCAGTGAAGAAGGGTGTGTTACCCCTCCTCTGAGTCTTTCAGGAGTATGTGCAGTCTGATGTCTCTGAGGTTTAAGTCAACAGCCTGCACAAAGATGGAGCATTATCTTATATCAAGGTGCTTGCTTTTTGAAAGAAATAGAAGAACTTAATAATATTTCATATTGATCTGAAAAAACCATGACATCAGCAATACAAGTCATGATTTTACAGTACCAAAAAAGTCTAGTTATACTTTATAATAATTCAAGAAGATAAAGAAAGTTTTTCGTTCGTGGAACTATATTCTATTACGAGGTAGAAACACGTCCGACAACTGAATTTGGAGTCTCTGTAGTCTGACGTGTATGAGGACTTTCTGAGTCTCCTCCCCATTGTGTGGGAAGAAGTGACGATCGTCTCCTCCGATAAATTACCTATCGACACGATTTTTAACTGGTTTAGGATACTATAAAAAAGGGTATCTGTAGGGTGTTTACAAAATAGATTGTCCGAAATAAACTCTTACGTTCACTAATATCACGGGGGTACCTAGGAATCCTGATGAGAAGGTCGGTAGGTTTGAT
>BLSH010413502.1:145897-156500 GCA_018402905.1 Glandirana rugosa | reverse complement strand
GCAGCACTGGATGAAAGATGCAAGGATCTGTCAGGAGTCCAGAAACTCATTGACCTTTTATACACACACACACTAATTACAAGCAAACAGATCACAGGTGAGGATGGTTACCTTTAATAGCCATTCAAACCCCTTTGTGTCAACTTGTGTGCATGTTATCAGGCCAAAATCACCAGGGTATGTAAACTTTTGATCAGGGTCATTTGGGTAGTTTCTGTCATTAGGATTTGAAAAGAGTAAACATAGTTGATTGATAATAAATGGCTTCAGCCAAAACACTAACCATGAGTGACAGAAATGTTTTTATTTCATAATTCATATTCTCTGAAAAAAGTGGCCAAGAAAACAAATTCTGCCAGGGTATGTAAACTTATGAGCACAACTGTATATTAAATGCTGTGTAAATCGTCAGCACTATAGAATTACTTACATAAATAATAAATGTATGACTATAGAGCTATGCAGGCTCCATAAGCTAACCAGCCTCAGCATCTTCCCTCTCCTGTTCTAACCTGCCCTAGCAACAAGAAAGTGAGAACCTGATTGGCTGGCTGAATGTTGCATAGAAATGATCAGTTTACATGCACATTCTAAATACTTACACTGAGAACAACACCTTCTAGGGCATCCTGGATTCTGCTGAAAAGACGTCTGCTGACCTGATGATGAAGAAAAATCATATTAGAAATTGTGTAAGTATTAACTCAAGAATTTTTTTTTTTGTGTCAGATGAAAGAGCAGATCTATATTGTGTGACGTTATTATGGATGGGTAAATACGTTGCCCCTCCCCTACTGCACTAGTCTAGCAGGTCACGCTGGTGAACATACCAGACATAAGGCTGCAGTATGGTAATAAAAAGGTATTTGCACAATTTTGTGAAGGTGCAATAATGTTTGTTGCATAAGGGCAGCTCATTCTATCTGATTGAGCTGCAAACACATCCCAGCACGATCTAAATTGCACCTCAAGAACAAGAGTGCACTGCAGAGTGCTGCAGCACAAGAATGCTGCATTGGGGTGGCTTTAACACCACAACATGCTTGCATGCATAGTACGGTACTGCCGGTTGCTGCATTCAAAAGTGTGACCCTGTCCAAACTGTTAAAGTTGAACTCCAGCCAAATTTTTTTTTAAATGAATAGGTAAAATTTAGAACTAGTTATGTTCTCTTGGGCTGCCAGTGTCCCTTTCAGTGTTTTCCCAGGGACAGAAGTGATCAGGCTATGTTCAATAGAGAAACATATAGGAGTGGGGAAGGACTCAAAGCCTCACAGGTTTTTATCACTGTATGTTAATTGAGCAGATACTTTTTACTTCCTGTGTGGTCATCAATGCAGTAAGCCAAGGTAAATCTCCCCAGCAGGGATGCAGGCCGAATAAGACTGAAATTCAGAAAACAAAAACACTGCAAGCATGTCTTAGAAAGAGGTCACAAAGTACCGCTAGGTGGTGTCACCACTTCAGTTAAGTGCTAATGCTTGCTCTAACTCAATGTTTCTCAATTCCAGTCCTCAAGGCGCACCGACAAGTCATGTTTTTAGGATCTCCCTCAGATGAAACGGCTGTGGTAAATACTAAGGCAGTGAAACTGATCACATCACCTATGCAAAATAATGAAAAGCCTGAAAACATGACCTGTTGGGGTGCCTTGAGGACTGGAATTGAGAAACATTGCTCTAATAGTGGTTAATTTTATGGTGCTAACAAAGGACACTTTAATTTGCAAATGTTGGGAAATATATGCAAGTTTCACCTTAATAGGATGTTTGATGGCCTCTACCACTGTTATTCGAGAAGTATCTCGGACCAAAGAGGGCTTGCCAAGACGAGCCTCAATAAAACGACCTGCCACACCCGTTGCGTTCTTGGCTGAGTAAATACCTAAGGCAAGTAGGGTCAATCCAGTAGCCTTTAAAGAAAAAAAATTACAATGCATTAGGTCATGAAAATAATACATAACTTTAATGTGAATCAAAACAAAATAATAAAAAGGTTGGCATTAATAATGAGAATGCCAATACAAATGGAATATTGACCCTTTTAACCGTAGCCCTAAAATATCGATAGTGTGTGTGTGTATATATATATATATATATATATATATATATATATATATATATATATATATATATATATATATACACACACACACACACACACACACACACACATATAGTATCTCACAAAAGTACACCCCTCACATTTTTGTAAATATTTTATTCTATCTTTTCATGTGACAACACTGAAGAAATGACACTTTGCTACAATGTAAAGTAGTGAGTGTACAGCTTGTATAACAGTGTAAATTTGCTGTCCCCTCAAAATAACTCAACACACAGCCATTAATGTCTAAACCGCTGGCAACAAAAGCGAGTACACCCCTAAGTGAAAATGTCCAAATTGGGCCCAAAGTGTCAATATTTTGTGGCCATTATTTTCCAGCACTGCCTTAAAGCGGAGATTCCTCCCACCCTCAGGTGTCACATTTGGCACCTTTCGGGGGGGAAGAGGACACCTGTCTGTAGACGGGTGTCCTTTTCTACATATCCAGGAGCTCGGGCCAGCAGCCGCTGACGTCAGCAGCCCAGCTCCCTCCGCTACTGGCCAATAGCAGAGCCTCACGCATACGCAGTAAGATGTCCGGCATGAAGCTGTAATGCTACACGTCTGGGTTCCCTTATCTGCAATGGATGCGGCTGCACTCGACCCCCGATCCAAAGTTCGTCAGGGGGTGCCGACATCGCCGGACTCCAGGACAGGTAAAGTGTCCTATTACACTGACTGACTTTTCATTTTATTTTTTCCCAGGTGGACCTCCGCTTTAACCCTCTTGGGCATGGAGTTCACCAGAGCTTCACAGTCCTCTTCCACTCCTCCATGACGATATCATGGAGCTAGTGGATGTTAGAGACCTTGCGCTCCTCCACCTTCTGTTTGAGGATGCCTCACAGATGCGCAGTAGGGTTTAAGTCTGGAGACATGCTTGGCCAGTCCATCACCTTTACCCTCAGCTTCTTTAGCAAGGTAGTGTTCGCCTTGGAGGTGTGTTTGGGGTTCTTATGTTGGATTACTGCCTTGTGGCCCAGTCTCCGAAGGGAGGGGGATCATGCTCTGCTTCAGTATGTCACAGTACATGTTGGCATTCATGGTTCCCTCAATTAACTGTAGCTCCCCAGTGCTGGCAGCACTCATGCAGCCCCAGACCATGGGACTCCCACCACCATGCTTGACTGTAGGCAAGACACACTTGTCCTTGTACTCCTCATCTGGTTGCCACCACACACGCTTGACCCCATCTGAACCAAATAAATGGATTTTTCCTACAGCTTACCTGTAAAATCCATTTCTTGGAGTACATCATGGGACACAGCGCAGACCATAATAACTAACTGGGTTATACGTCACCTATAGGTGAATGGACACTGACAACCAATAAACAGGAAGTTCCCCCCCCCATATAACCCCTCCCACACCGGGAGTACCTCAGTTTTTGTAGCAAGCAATAAGAATCCCAGAAAAAGAGGAGAGGGACCTCTATGTCCCATGATGTACTCCAAGAAAAGGATTTTACAGGTAAGCTGTTGGAAAAATCAATTTTTCTTTATCGTACATCACAGGACACAGAGCAGACCATAATAACAACTAACTGGGATGTCCCAAATCAATGCCCCTGAGGGGAGGGAACACAGTAATCCTAAGCCCACCACTGGACAAAGGACCTAGACTGCTGCTTGCAGCACGCTGTGACCAAACACAGCCACTTCTTGAGCCCTAACATCCACCTGGTAGAAGCTGGCAAATGTATGGACTGAAGACCAAGTAGCAGCCTTGCATATCTGAGCTATACTGCCCACAAAGCACTCACCCCTCTGGTGAAATGTGCTTTCAAGTCAAAGGGTGGAAACCTACCACTTAACCATGCGCCTGGACAATAACCTGGCAAATCCATTTAGAATTAGTTGAACTTGTCGCTGCGTGTCCTTCCTTAGGACCCTCTGGCAGGACAAAAAGGAATCAGTCTACCCAACAGGAGCAGACATCTTCAAATAAACCTTAACTGCCCGAACTACATTGAGTGTGTGCAGTAACCTTTCCTCCATAGCCCTTGGAATCAGAAAAAAGGAGGGCAGGATGATATCCTGGTTTAAATGGAAACTAGAATCCACTTTTGGCAAATAATCCAACGGAGGACGCATAACAACCTCATCTTGGTGTTGGACCAAAAATGGTTCCTTACAACAGAGGGCAGCCAACTCTGACACCCATCTTGCTGAGGTTATAGCAACCAAAAAAACCATATCTCCTTAACAGGATTAATGGAATATGCCACATAGGTTCAAAGGGCTAATTCTGTAATACAGATAGCACCAGATTTAGATCCCAAGGACATAAAGGCAGTTTCACCAATGGCACTACTCCTTTCATAAATGCCCGCACCAATGAATGTGATGCAATTAGTCTCTGAAAAAAAATTAGATATGGCTAAGATCTGCCCTTTAAAATCATACCCAATGCCAGTTAGAGCTCCACTCCTAATTGTAGAAATTCTAGAATTCTACCAATGGCATACTTGCGAGGATGCCATCTCTTAAACACCAAGAAATGTATGACTTCCATACTCTATAGTAGATGCTCCTAGCAACTGGTTTCTGGCATTGATCAGAGTAGATAAGGCCGAACCTGAAATACCTCAATCTCTCAAGAATGTGGACTCTATAGCCATACCGTTAAATTTAGTGACCGTAAAGCAGGATGGAATATGGGTCCTTGGGACAGCAGGTCCGGGCGATATGGAAGAGTCAATGGCTGACCGCCAACCTCACCACTTCTGCGTACCAAGCCCTCTTGGGCCAAGCTGGGGCCACCAGGATTACCGGCTTCCCTTCCTCCTGTATTATGCCCAGAAGTTGGAATGAAGGAAAAGCACAGATTAGGGAATACTGATCCCATGGGATTATCAATGCATCTGTTCCGACAGCCATCTGATCCCAGGTTCTAGAAACAAACCTGTCCAGCTTGTTTTTGAACCTGGACGCCAATAGATCCATGTTTGGGGTAACCCACTGTTGGCAGATCCAATGAAATATCCCGGAATGTAGGAACCATTCCTCCGGAACCAAATTGCTGATGACTCAGAAAGTCTGCCTGCCAATTGTCCACACCTGGAATAAATACTCTGCCCATGCCAAGATGTGGTTTACCTCCCTCTGAGCTGCCTGGTACCTCCCAGGTGTTTGATGTATGCTACCGTCGTGGCATTGTCGGACTGAATCCTGACAGGTGATCCTCGTAACCTGGCTGAACAGAATACCAGAGCCAAGGGAGCTGCCCAAATCTCTAGGACATTGATGGCCAAGTTTTTCTCTGATATAAACCATGACCCCTGGACTGAAGTCTCTTCCAGGACTGCGCCTCAGCCTAGAAGGCTGGCATCCATGGAAACCACCTTCCAGTTTAATGGCAGGAAGGATTTCCCCTTCCTCAAATTGTTGGGCCTCAACCACCATGAGAGACTCTGTCTCACTGATGGTGATAAGAGTCACGGGATAATCCAACACCTGGATGTTTTTGTCCCAAGCCCCCAGAATATTGTTCCGGAATGGCCTGGAGTGAAACTGAGCATACGGGACTGCGTTGAACAACCAGCAATCTCATGCACACACGCTATAGAGGACTCCCTCTTCCTCTTTATGACTTTGACCAATTCCCTTATGGCCTTGGCCTTCGTGGCAGGCAAAAAAACTTTTGCCTGCACTGTGTCCAGAATCAGACCCAGGTATTCCTGCACCTGAACTGGATGCAGGGTTTTTTTTTTTTTAATATTTATGAATGAGCCCATATCTTCTGCTCCAAGAGTCCAATGCAAGGCAAAGACTGACGACTCTGTGGCCGATCCAGAGGTCCCAAAGATGCGTACTTAACCTACCAAGCTTCTGCTGGCTAAAAATGGAGTAAACCACCTCAGAGACTGCCTTAAAATCCTTTGGCCTGAGATACTCTCAAACACAGCAGCCTTGGATGCTTCCCTTACACAGGAGGGGAAAAGCTTACAGCATCTGGTATTCCCAGGCAGTCTCCCATCCATATACTAAACAGGCTTAATTCTGCTTAGGCTTCATTCAACAGAGCTCAGGCATAATCAAGGAAATGCGGCCGCAGTTCACCTGACGAAAAATGAATGCATTAGGAAACACTGCAATGCCAAACACCACAGTAGTGCAGATGCACCTAACACCACTGTCCATCGGGAGATGTGGACACCGCCCGACCAGTGACCTGAGATTGGTGCACCTGCCTCCCCTAGCGGCCTTTCCCTCCTGGAACCATTTAACTGGTATAACAGGTAAATAACGTAGCAACTATATTAGCCAACACAATCCTCCAAGGATGCAGGTCTAAAACAATGTTTACCACTATGCAATCCCTTAGTTATGCAAGTATGCAGGTACGCCATTATGTAGATACCCAGGTATGCAACATGCAGGTATACAAGTATTATTGACGTTCATGCATTTACATATGAAGTTCAAGGCACTAAGCACATATGTATGTAGTCCTAGGCAAGTAAGCACATATGTATGCAGTTCACACCAAACAGTATGCAGTACAGATGAAAACATGCCAGTATGCGTTTAAGCAATATGCATTTATGGAAGCCTGTGTTGATGGAAGCATGTAAGTATGTGCTTATGGAATATGCGTTTATGCAATACATGAATGCGCGGTTTTGCGCAACATGCGCATTTGCAACACATGGCCATGCATGTATGTAATATTCAAACATGCTTTTATGAAACGTGCAATATTTATTATGCAACACGTATCTATGCAACATGTGTTTATGCAAAGATACGTTCACGAAAACATGTATCTAAGCAAATATGCGTCCATGCGTTTACGTAACATTATCCATGCAAACATACGTCTATGCAAATATGGACCCATGCAAACATGCGTTTACACATTTAACTACCCAGGCAAACATGCAACATGTATACATGTCTATGCAAACACTTGTCTTTGAAAACCCGCGTCTACGCAGCACGTGTCCACGCAAACACGCACCTATGCAAGCCTGCTTCAAAAAAAAACTAAAAATAAGCTCCTGCAGACCAAATGCATGTATTCTGGAGACACAACTCCTTAAAGTGCACTGATGCCCATGTTATTGCAAACATATGCTTATGCCACATGCATCTATGCAACCTCTATGCAAAACACGTGTTTATTCAAATATGTGTTTAAGCAACAAGTTTGCAAGCATGTATACTATACTGCACATGCCCAATTTCACTTGGCTACATTCCAGATTTGCACATTATTCTGGAGACACAATTCTGTATAGTGCATACAAGTACAGGGTTGTATCGACTGACAGTTGTACATGCCCCCCGGATTAAGCAGTAAGTACGCAGTATATAATCATTCACTTGTCTGGCCACACATTTATCCCATAGTAAGTACTCACACTTCATTAGTATCCATGGGCTTCTGTTATATCTCAAGAGGCCTTGCTGAACCTGCCAAGCACGTGGCCACCCCTCCACTTCCTGCCTATATAGAAATAGGCCATTATGAGCAAGCCTGCGCCCTCTAGTGGCTGGAAGAGAAAAAGCAGTCCACTATCCCTAAGAAGTACGCAGAGAATGATTAAACAGCACATGGCCCCCAGTGACCACTGAGAAGACCAGGCAGTCAGACATTTTAATTTTATTTTTTTTAAAAAAGAGAAATTGCAAAATGCAGACTTACCATTCCTGCCGCAGGACTCGGAGCATAACAAGAGTCCAATCACGGTGGGTTCTATCATAAAAAACACCTTCAGGGATTGGGTCCCCCTTAATCTGGGGTCCACTCCCCTAGACCTGTACCACACCCTGCAGGAAACACCAACTTGAACACACCTGCTCCCCATTCACACCTGAGATCTTGTAACGCTAATGAGTCACATGACGACATCAGGGAGGCAAAATGGCTAATTTGGCCCAATTTGGACATTTTCACTTAGGGGTGTACTCACTTTTGTTGCCAGCGGTTTAGACATTAATGGCTGTGTGTTGAGTTATTATGAGAGGGCAGCAAATTTACACTGTTATACAAGCTGTAAACTCACTACTTTACATTGTAGCAAAGTGTCATTTCTTCAGTGTTGTCACATGAAAATATATAATAAAATATTTACAAAAATGTGAGGGGGGTACTCACCTTTGTGAGATACTGTAATATTATATATATATATATATATATACACACACACACACACACACACTTCTAATTTAAGTTATAGCTACAATTCATCAACTGCAGATATTATACAGGATTTATATAGCGCCAACAGTTTACACAGCGCTTTACAACTTGAGAGTAGACAGTACAAATGCAATACACTTAAATACAGTAAGAATCAGAGGGCCCTGCTCCTTAGAGCTTACAATCTAATATATATAGAGAATATACAATAAAGGCAAAGTATTTGCAAAAAAAAAAAAAAAAATTAAAAAGGATAAGTTCACCATTGGCAACATGTTACATGTTTCACCCATTTTTAGGGTGAAACATGTAACATTTTCCCACTGCTGCAGTCACCATCGGTTCCACTCCCTGTAGTGATAGCAAGCGGGGGATCTTCTCCCCCTTGCTTGCAGTCACTATTTTAAATAGAACGTGGAAGAGTGGAGCCCCGCTGCTCGGCCAAGTCATTCATTCAGAGTTCCATGAATGGCAAGCTACAAGTACGTAAAAAGTAACTCCTGCGCTCGGATACATCAACTGGAAGTGAAAAGGGCCACAAAAGGATTTCTTTATAGACATAACGTTCATTCAGCACTTGATGGTCTTGCTGCCCTCCTCAGGACCATGGGAATCCAAAAGAAATTGAAGAAAAACACAAAAGAGAAGGGCGCACCGACCTAGTGCAATATCATAAGACCATTTATTAAAATGACAAGAATAAAAATATACTCACAAACAGAGCAATATGGAAGACATGTAAACAATTGATGGAAACTTCCTCCAAGGAACCAGTCAATCTCCACCTTACAGGGGGACCGGACAGCGTCATATACCAGGCTAACGCATTTCCAGGGCGAACCCTCTTCCTCAGAGCCTACTTATGATATTACACTAGGTCGGTGCGCCCCTCTCTTTTGTGTTTTTCTTAAGCTACAAGGACGAACAGACTTTGCGGCTGTCGGCTTGTAGTTCCAATGAACTCTCTCTTCCGGTTAGTGTGCACCAGCCTGCCCGTACGAGGTACAAACAAATGCACAGACAACTCTGCAGGAGTCCCACATGGTGCAATGCTATACAGGCTCCAATTAAAAAAATTATAAAATGTACATTTTTTTTACCTGCAAAAGAGATGTTTATTCATTTATTTTTTTTTAAAGGTGAACTTATCTTTTAATTTTGGGTCAACGTTTTTATCATTTTGGAATGGTCTTTCATAGCTGAATGTTGCCCCACTGGGGAGATCCACTCTCAATAAAAGTTCTGGAAACCACCGTCACTTGAGACAGAAAGTGATAGGAAACCCAACAATTCAGTTGTCACTGGAACAGAAGGGTAGGGCAGATCTTGCAATGGGTGCACCTGTTCTTATCACAACTGCCTGGGTTGACAGATTCTGGGCTTGTGTCAAAATGCTAATGCACTTGCTTTCAGGTGCAATCCACTTGCACTGGAAATCCGTTTGAGATGCTTCCAAAATCAAATGCCTTTGACTTGCTGACCTCCCAAGTTGCATCTACCTGCTTCATGCTACTTTTGCATTCCCTTTGACTTGTATACGAAAAGAAGCACTTCTGAAGTCAACAAAGTAGATTTACCTATACATTTCAGAAGTCTCCCCACACTTTCCATTGGGGAAATGTGAAAATAAATCCCCCAAATGGGACACACAAAGCCTGACAGGGATTTTAACTATTCCCTACTCTATCCCCTATCCTAAACGAACATATATACTGCATCTCAATGAGTGCACTCTACCCCCAATCATCATCATAGACATGGCTGTGATAGGTAGGCTGAATAAAGCTCTTCAACTAAGCTATAATTATCACAAATGTGTGTTTTCCACAAGGAACAGCAGCAAACATGCTATAGGTGTGTCTGTTCATCTGTTCTTTTTAGAGTATCCAGGACCCCCTAAAGTAGAAGGCCCTCTTTAGTTAAATGCAGACTCCATTAAGGAAGACCAGTGCTTGTAATACAGCACTTCATTATAATATCATAGAGTATGCTGGGTAGTTCTAGAGGAAAGAGGGGCCAACTTGCTGTTACTTGGGGATGCCTCAAGTGGTGGGTTTCTAGGTTTAATATGACTACCACTTTAAATTAGGGTTGTCCCGATACCACTTTTTTAAGACCGAGTACAAGTACTGATACTTTTTTTCAAGTACTCGCCGATACCGATTACCAATACTTTTTTTAACGTCATGTGACAGTGGTACTAATATGCAGCACTGATGGGCAATGATAGATGGTGCTGATGAGGCATGGACTGTCAGTTTTTAATTTAAATTTTTTTTTCACAATTTTATTTTTTACAATTTATAATCTTCTTTTCAAAGCTTTCTTTTTTTTTTTGGGGGGGGGGGGG
>BLSH010413502.1:83945-101589 GCA_018402905.1 Glandirana rugosa | reverse complement strand
GGGCACCAGTGGGGGTGCCTGCTGCCCCTTGTTGTAGCCGAATAACCAGGACATGGCATAGAACACCCGGTCACCACTCTCTCCTTACTGACACACGTGCTGCTCCACGCATGCGCACTCCCCGCCTGACAAGGTCATATTCCGTAGGCACCCACAGCCTGTTACGTCATGGCCGGCGGCGTAACGCGATTGGCGCACGGCTGACCGGCTCCCCACTTCCTGTAGACGGTGGTCTGGTGGGGACAGAAGTGGTGAGAGGCGAATGTTCTTTTTGGCTTCCGCTTAGCAACGCCTTGTTTGAGCCTTCCCCTAGCAACGGAGGAAAAGGAAGAGAAGACACCATGGCCGGGAGAGCGGAGGGAGTGTTCGTGCTGCACGGGAGGAAAGCGGCGCTCAGGTAGAGGCCCGGGGGGAGGGGAGGATGATTTGGGGTGCACAGCAGGAGCATTGGGGGTCTCCAATCCGCTTCTTCATTCATTGTCATCACAACAGAGACACCTGAGACCCGGGTGACAAGTCTGTGCATGTCTGCTACATAGGACTGGGAGTGTACTCAGTGCTGAGACTTGTGCTACATAGGAGGACTGGGAGTGTACTCAGTGCTGGGACTTGTGCTACATAGGAGGACTGGGAGTGTACTCAGTGCTGGGACTTGTGCTACATAGGACTGGGAGTGTACTCAGTGCTGAGACTTGTGCTACATAAGAGGACTGGGGAGTGTACTCGGTGCTGAGACTTGTGCTACATAAGAGGACTGGGGAGTGTACTCAGTGCTGAGACTTGTGCTACATAAGAGGACTGGGGAGTGTACTCAGTGCTGAGACTTGTGCTACATAGGACTGGGGAGTGTACTCAGTGCTGAGACTTGTGCTACATAAGAGGACTGGGGAGTGTACTCGGTGCTGGGACTTGTGCTACATAAGAGGACTGGGGAGTGTACTCGGTGCTGGGACTTGTGCTACATAAGAGGACTGGGGAGTGTACTCAGTGCTGAGACTTGTGCTACATAAGAGGACTGGGGAGTGTACTCAGTGCTGAGACTTGTGCTACATAAGAGGACTGGGGAGTGTACTCGGTGCTGGGACTTGTGCTACATAAGAGGACTGGGGAGTGTACTCAGTGCTGAGACTTGTGCTACATAAGAGGACTGGGGAGTGTACTCAGTGCTGAGACTTGTGCTACATAAGAGGACTGGGAGTGTACTCAGCGCTGGGACTTGTGCTACATAGGACTGGGAGTGTACTCATTGCTGAGACTTGTGCTACATAGGACTGGGAGTGTACTCAGTGCTGAGACTTGTGCTACATAAGAGGACTCGGGAGTGTACTCAGTGCCGAGACTTGTGCTACATAGGACTGGGGAGTGTACTCAGTGCTGAGACTTGTGCTACATAAGAGGACTGGGGAGTGTACTCAGTGCTGAGACTTGTGCTACATAAGAGGACTGGGGTGTGTACTCAGTGCTGAGACTTGTGCTACATAAGAGGACTGGGGAGTGTACTCAGTGCTGAGACTTGTGCTACATAAGAGGACTGGGGAGTGTACTCAGTGCTGAGACTTGTGCTACATAAGAGGACTGGGGAGTGTACTCAGTGCTGGGACTTGTGCTACATAAGAGGACTGGGAGTGTACTCGGTGCTGAGACTTGTGCTACATAAGAGGACTGGGGAGTGTACTCAGTGCTGGGACTTGTGCTACATAAGAGGACTGGGGAGTGTACTCAGTGCTGGGACTTGTGCTACATAAGAGGACTGGGGAGTGTACTCGGTGCTGAGACTTGTGCTACATAAGAGGACTGGGGAGTGTACTCAGTGCTGAGACTTGTGCTACATAAGAGGACTGGGGTGTGTACTCAGTGCTGAGACTTGTGCTACATAAGAGGACTGGGGAGTGTACTCACTGCTGAGACTTGTGCTACATAAGAGGACTCGGGAGTGTACTCACTGCTGAGACTTGTGCTACATAAGAGGACTCGGGAGTGTACTCACTGCTGAGACTTGTGCTACATAAGAGGACTGGGGAGTGTACTCGGTGCTGGGACTTGTGCTACATAAGAGGACTGGGGAGTGTACTCAGTGCTGAGACTTGTGCCACATAAGAGGACTGGGGAGTGTACTCAGTGCTGAGACTTGTGCTACATAGGAGGACTGGGAGTGTACTCAGTGCTGAGACTTGTGCTACATAGGAGGACTGGGAGTGTACTCAGTGCTGAGACTTGTGCTACATAGGAGGACTGGGAGTGTACTCAGTGCTGGGACTTGTGCTACATAATAGGACTGGGGAGTGTACTCAGTGCTGAGACTTGTGCTACATAAGAGGACTGGGGAGTGTACTCAGTGCTGAGACTTGTGCTACATAGGAGGACTGGGGAGTGTACTCAGTGCTGAGACTTGTGCTACATAGGAGGACTGGGGAGTGTACTCAGTGCTGGGACTTGTGCTACATAATAGAACTGGGGAGTGTACTCAGTGCTGAGACTTGTGCTACATAAGAGGACTGGGGAGTGTACTCAGTGCTGAGACTTGTGCTACATAGGAGGACTGGGAGTGTACTCAGTGCTGAGACTTGTGCTACATAGGAGGACTGGGGAGTGTACTCAGTGCTGGGACTTGTGCTACATAATAGGACTGGGGAGTGTACTCAGTGCTGAGACTTGTGCTACATAGGACTGGGGAGTGTACTCAGTGCTGGGACTTGTGCTACATTGGACTGGGGAGTGTACTCAGTGCTGGGACTTGTGCTACATAAGAGGACTGGGAGTGTACTCAGTGCTGAGGCTTGTGCTACATAGGACTGGGAGTGTACTCAGTGCTGGGACTTGTGCTACATAGGACTGGGGAGTGTACTCAGTGCTCAGACTTGTGCTACATAAGAGCACTGGGGAGTGTACTCAAGTCCTGAGACTTGTGCTACATAAGAGGACTGGGGAGTGTACTCAGTGCTGGGACTTGTGCTACATAAGAGGACTGGGAGTGTACTCAGTGCTGAGACTTGTGCTACATAGGACTGGGGAGTGTACTCAGTGCTGAGACTTGTGCTACATAGGACTGGGAGTGTACTCAGTGCTGAGACTTGTGCTACATAGGACTGGGAGTGTACTCAGTGCTGGGACTTGTGCTACATAAGAGGACTGGGAGTGTACTCAGTGCTGAGACTTGTGCTACATAGGACTGGGGAGTGTACTCAGTGCTGGGACTTGTGCTACATAGGACTGGGGAGTGTACTCAGTGCTGGGACTTGTGCGACATAAGAGGACTGGGGAGTGTACTCAGTGCTGGGACTTGTGCTACATAAGAGGACTGGGGAGTGTACTCAGTGCTGGGACTTGTGCTACATAAGAGAACTGGGAGTGTATTCAGCGCTGGGACTTGTGCTACATAGGACTGGGAGTGTACTCAGTGCTGAGACTTGTGCTACATAGGACTGGGAGTGTACTCAGTGCTGAGACTTGTGCTACAAAAGAGGACTCGGGAGTGTACTCAGTGCTGGGACTTGTGCTACATAAGAGGACTCGGGAGTGTACTCAGTGCTGGGACTTGTGCTACATAAGAGGACTCGGGAGTGTACTCAGTGCTGAGACTTGTACTACATAAGAGGACTCGGGAGTGTACTCAGTGCTGAGACTTGTGCTACATAAGAGGACTGGGAGTGTACTCAGCGCTGGGACTTGTGCTACATAAGAGGACTGGGAGTGTACTCAGTGCTGAGACTTGTGCTACATAAGAGGACTCGGGAGTGTACTCAGTGCTGGGACTTGTGCTACATAAGAGGACTCGGGAGTGTACTCAGTGCTGGGACTTGTGCTACATAAGAGGACTGGGGAGTGTACTCAGTGCTGAGACATGTGCTACATAAGAGGACTGGGGAGTGTACTCAGCGCTGGGACTTGTGCTACATAAGAGGACTGGGGAGTGTACTCAGTGCTGAGACTTGTGCTACATAAGAGGACTTGGGAGTGTACTCAGTGCTGGGACTTGTGCTACATAAGAGGACTCGGGAGTGTACTCAGTGCTGGGACTTGTGCTACATAAGAGGACTCGGGAGT
The DNA here is from genome assembly GCA_018402905.1 of Glandirana rugosa. Lineage (NCBI taxonomy): Eukaryota > Metazoa > Chordata > Amphibia > Anura > Ranidae > Glandirana > Glandirana rugosa. The sequence goes on along the minus strand of BLSH010413502.1, from coordinate 97,545 downwards.
GTACTCAGTGCTGAGACTTGTGCTACATAAGAGGACTCGGGAGTGTACTCAGTGCTGGGACTTGTGCTACATAAGAGGACTGGGGAGTGTACTTGGTGCTGAGACTTGTGCTACATAAGAGGACTGGGAGTGTACTCAGCGCTGGGACTTGTGCTACATAAGAGGACTGGGAGTGTACTCAGTGCTGAGACTTGTGCTACATAAGAGGACTGGGGAGTGTACTCAGTGCTGAGACTTGTGCTACATAAGAGGACTGGGGAGTGTACTCAGTGCTGAGACTTGTGCTACATAAGAGGACTGGGGAGTGTACTCGGTGCTGAGACTTGTGCTACATAAGAGGACTGGGGAGTGTACTCACTGCTGAGACTTGTGCTACATAAGAGGACTCGGGAGTGTACTCAGTGCTGAGACTTGTGCTACATAAGAGGACTCGGGAGTGTACTCGGTGCTGAGACTTGTGCTACATAAGAGGACTCGGGAGTGTACTCGGTGCTGAGACTTGTGCTACATAAGAGGACTGGGGAGTGTACTCAGTGCTGAGACTTGTGCTACATAAGAGGACTGGGGAGTGTACTCAGTGCTGAGACTTGTGCTTTCTGATACTTGTGATCCGTGACTAGCTGGTATTCTGAGACTTGTAGTCCCTGGTTGGTTGGAACTTGTGATCCTTGACCAGCTAGCTTGCTGAGACTTGTGGTTCTCTTATCTGCAGGCTGCCTTGATCCCTGTCCTAGTAGTTACAGGGTCCTGGCTGAGCCCCCTGTATCCTGGTCATACAATCCCATCACCTTCCATACACGTGGCTCATAGACCCTGACACCCCCCTACAACGCCAACCATATGATGCCCAAGATATCCTCCAACTTATTGGCTTTAAACCCCTAGAAATACAATTTGGAGGCTGACTTTGTAAACCTGAAAATGCTGGTTGCCTGGCTGCTCTGATTTCCTGGTGGCTTCAGTAATTTCTGAGTCTTACACCTGGAGGGAGACCAGACTTATGACTCCTTCCAGATCAGAGGCCGAACATCCATCCATCCATGAGCTCATCCCCATCCCCCCTCATTGGTAAGTCTTCCCATATATTGCAGTGCTTCTCACCCATCACCCTCCTACATGGGCGGTGTAAGTTGGATGTGTGCACTGTGTGTGCGCCGAGGTAAACAAATCGCCCATTAAACCCCTAATCTTCCTGCCAGGTAAACAGACAACGCCTCATAGAAGGTTTGTTGTACGCAGCAACCAATAAAGAGAAGCTGCCTAATGGTGGCCATTGATGTGCAAGGAACACCTTCAGGGCAACAGATCTGCTAAGCATTGCAGATCCCTCTTTAAAGAGGCCCCCTGTCCCCAGACCATTCATTTCAATAACAATCATCCCATGGGGTGTGCATTCAGCCAGGGGCATTTATCACAAATGGAGCAGCTGTACATAGCAACCAATCAGATTCTACCTTCAGCTTGCCATAAAAGTGAACAATAGAGGCTGATTGGTTGCCAGGTACAGCTGTTCCAGATTCCGTCTCTAGCACAGGGGAGCCCATGCCAAGGATCACATCCAAGATGGCGGTCAGTTTCAGTAAATCCCCCCCTTTGTATTTTCTGCATGCTATTTACCTGGAAGATTAGAGAGACATACAGAGCTGTGCCGCAGTATTTGCTATCCTGTTCATATTATTATTATTATTATTATTATACAGGATTTATATATACATCAACCCCAAATATTTTGTGTTCTAAAAGGACAGCACTGCAGCTAAAAGTGTCTCTGTGCAATCAAACTTCATAAACCAATATCATAGTATAAATAATATCAAAGTGTCATATAAATCCCTGATATAAACGCAGAAACTTTATCAGTGTCATCTACATGTGATTTTTTTCCTATAATAAATAAAAATAGTCAGGGCAAGCAGGGTGGATTCCATTTAAATACATTTTTAAAGAGCAACGGTCATCTCTGCCCCGCAGCGGCTCCTCCTCTGACCCACTGGTGACTCACTGACAGTTCCATTCACTTTAATGGGATGGCTGGTGATGCAGCAGTGACACAACAAGGTGAGGGACGTGGTGGCAGCAGGTGAGTGGATGCCCGCTAACAGGTGCTGCCATGATGGACCTAAAATGACAGGTGCTCTTTAAATGTAAGGACGCATTCCTGCTGGTAGTTAGAATCTTTCATATTTACAAACAAAATGAAGGTTCCCTATTTAGAATAATAAGCTGTCAGGTTAGTAAAACAGCAATATCAGAACTGATTCAATTATACAGTTTGTAGTGTACATAGATATGCAAAACAATAGGGTAAAGGAATATTCCTGAACTTTGTTTTATCTCACGGTTACTGTTAAATTGTTTGAATGCATCAATGCAGTGCATGTTATCTCAGCTTGCAGAGCTTAGAGTCATTGAATGAGTAAATATTGCAGAATATACAACCTCATGCTACGTAACTAAGCTACATTTCATGCTGAATAAACTACATTATTAATATATCTTAAATAGAAAACTTTAGATCTTTAGAAAATCTTTACACAGATTTTTATTCCAAAAGCACTTTATTAAAATAAATTTGATAAAAATCAAAAAAATCTGTTTTAACCACTTCAGCCCCGGAAGAATTTCACACTTTAGGACCAGAGAACTTTCTGCAATTCGGCACTGCGTCGTTTTAACTGACAATTGTGTGGTTGTGCGGCGTTGTACCCAAACAAAATTGCTTCCTTTTTTCCCCCCACAAATAGAGCTTTCTTTTGGTGGTATTTGGTCCCCTCTGCATCATTTCTGATCGGCGCTATAAATAAAAAAGAGCGACAATTTTGCAAAAAAAACCAATATTTCTTACTTTTTGCTAAAATACAAATCCAAAAATAAAATATTAAAAAACATTTTTTTCATCGGTTTTGGCCGATTTTATATTCTTCCTCATACTTTTGGTTAAAAAAAAAATCGCAATTGGCGTTTATTGATTGGTTTGCGCAAAAGTGGCTGCGTTTACGGATGATGAGAATTAATTTCTGGGGTTTTTATTTATTTCTTCATTTTTTACTAGTAATGGCGGCGATCTGCCATTTTTAGCAGTACTGCGATATTGGGGCGGACATGTTGGACCATTTTGACACTTTTTTGGGACCATTGGCATTTATACAGCGATCAGTGCTATAAAAATTAATTGATTACTGTGTAAATGCCATTGGCAGTGAAGGTGTTAACCTGGAGGGGGCGTTCTAAGGGTTAAATGTGTTCCCTGGGCGTATTCTAACTGTATGGGGGCTGGGCTGGCAGGGGGAGGGGAGTGATCACGGCTTCCATATACAGGAAACCTGTGATCACCGCCCTTCCCCCTCTATGAGAACGGAGATCCGTGTTTTACTTACACGGACCTCCGTTCTCTCACTGCGGGGGGGCATCGCGGGTAGCCGGCGCCGATCGAGTCCGACGTACCCGCTCCCTGGGCCCCCCCCGGACACAGTGAGCGCGCCTCCGGCGGCGTGCGCGTGCTCACAGTACTGATTATCGCAGCCGCTGTCATATGACGGTGGTTTGCGATGACAAGCCACCTTGTCGCCGTCAGACACCGGTCGGCAAGTGGTTAAAGCGGAGTTCCAGCCAGTTAAAAGTCAGCAGCTATTAAAAGTGTAGCTGCTGACTTTTAACAATCGGACATTCACCTGTCCCTCCCTCCAGTGATGCGGTCACCTGAGGGCTCACTCCTCTCCCCCTCCTCCGTGCGGCACCGGCATCGTAAGTGTGGGCACCCAGCTTTGGCTTCAAAGCCGGGGCACGCACTGAGCATGTGCAAATCGCGCTGCGTGCTGTGAATGGCTGGTGTATCTTCTGGGACCTGTGACGTGTCCCAGAAGATCGCCGGGAGGGAGTGGAGGAAAGTGAACTTCCTTCCGGTTCCGTGGCACCAGAGGAGGAAGTGGGACCAGAGACCCTGTGAATACAGGGTCTCCGCCCCCCCAATTGTGGCATGTTAGGGGGTCACCTTCCCTTAAAGTGGAAGTTCCGCTTTTGGGTGGAACTCCGCTTTAAATAAAAAAAGACAAAAACATTTTTAAAAATGATTTTTATACACCCTGCGTGCAACATATAATCATTTAAAGTGTCCAGTATAATGAATCCATATAAGCTAGTGGTGCACCAAATTGAAATTCTGGTACCGAAACAAAAAATGCATTCAGCCGAAAGCCGAAAATGACATTTAAAAAAAATATTTATACAATTGCCATATGCAGCCTACCTGATAGGTGGCACTAATTGTCACTGACAGATGGCACTGATAGGTAGAACTGGTTGGCACTGATTGGCAGTGCAGCAGCACTGACAGGTGGCACTGATTGGCACTGATAGGTGGCATTAGTTGGCACTGACAGGTGGCACTGATTGGTACTGACAGGCAGCATTGGTTGGCACTGATTGGCACTGCCAGGTGGCACTGAGGTGGCACTGATAGGCGGCATTGGTTGGCACTGAGGTGGCATTGGTTGTACTGACAGGTGGCACTGGCACTGACAGGTGGCATTGGTTGGCACTGACAGGTGGCATTGGTTGGCACTGAGGTGGCACTGACAGGTGGCATTGGTTGGCACTGAGGTAGCATTGGTTGGCACTGAGGTGTCACTGGCATTGATAGAGGAGATGAGTATCACACTGAGCAGATAGCAGGCTTGTAAGAGTCCGTAGTGTGTGAAATGTTACGCAGAGTAAATTGACACCCAACATGTCATGCTTCAAAATTGCACCTGCTCGTAGAATGGCAACAAACTTTGACACTTAAAAATCTCCATAGGTGACGTTTTAAAATTTCTACAGGTTACCAGTTTTGAGTCACAGAGGAGGCATTTTGATAGAATTATTGCTCTCACTCTAATGATCGTGGCGATACCCCACATGTGTGGTTTGAACACTATTTACATATGCGGGCGGGAATTACATATGCGTTCGCTTCTGCACGCGAGCTCGGAGGGACGGAGAGCTTTAAAAAAAAAAATGTTCTTATTTATTTTACTTTTAATTTTTACCCTGTTCCTTTAAAAAAAAAATGGTATCACTTCATCCAATGGTATGGAGTTGAGTGGGGGCCATCATTCCCTCACTCGACTTCCTGCCTCTCATAGGACAGCATCGGATCATCTCCGCTGCTACCGATAGCTCTGGTAAGTGGCGGAGACGGCCGGGAGGGAGTGGGCACCTCTCCTGCCGCCAATAAAAGAGGTCTCTCGGCGAATCCACCGCAGAGACCACTTTTATACCAAAGCGTTGAAGAAAATACCGTGGTTATACCACGGTATTTAACGTACCAACGTATAACGACGGCGGGCGTTCCAGAAATGGTTAAGGAACTCTCAGGAGCACCAATCCATATTTTATCATATTGAGGAGGAAACAAGAGCTTCCATAGTATAAAACCATTAAAATACTTAAAAAAAAAAAAAATCAAAGGCACTCACATTTGTATGTGTCTCCACTGACACAAGTACAATACGCATAATTATGAACCGGGCTGGCTTCCGGCCGCAATTCCTAGCCGCGAGCACAGACCCAGTGTGCGTGGCTACGTCATGTTGCAGCTCTCCATGTTATTCAATGGCCCCATATAAACGCTGACGTTTTTTGAGCTGTAGATAGCGTCGGCGTTTGTGAGCTGAAAGCAGAACCCACAGCCAGCGCATTCTGAATCTGCAGCGCTAGAGCGTTTTTGACGCTGAGCCAGCAAAACGCTCACTAACACACATTAACACCATAGCGACGTTAACCGGCATTTTTAGCGCCAATGTTTTTCAGGTTCAAAAATAGCAGAGGGATGTCTTTTCAAACAAAACGTGACATAGCGCTGACGCTCAATAACGCGCAGTATCGCCAATGCAAAACGCTGATGAAATTGTGGTTTTGGCGTCGATCTTTTTTTTTTTTCCTGATGTCGGCCCCGACGTTTTGTTAATACGCCCGTGTGTATGAGGCCTTATTGTTCAATAAGAACTGGCCAACATTCAGCCCATATGTATGGCAGCCTGTCTGACAGAAGCTGGTTATTTGGCCAGCTTCTGTCAAAGGAGCAGCCAACCGGCTCCCTGATCGGAGTGTTCTGGGGGGGGGGGCGAGGCTTCCCCATGTCAGAACACAACAGCTCAGTGGGGGTGATCGTTGTACTAACATCGGACCATTAGTACAGCGACCCAACCAGAGCTGACAGTTATTTATTTTCGTTCAACCTGCTGGGTTGAATGGAAAACCAGCAGCCGGCCAGCTCCCTGATCGGAGTGTTCTGGGGGGGGGGGGAGGGGGGGGTGCGGTGTCCCCTTGTCAGAACACAACAGCTCAGTGGGGGTGATCGTTGTACTAACGCCGGATCATTAGTACAGCGACCCAACCGTAGCTGACAGTTATTTATTTTCGTTCAACCTGCTGGGTTGAATGGAAAAAACTCATAGTGTGCACCAGGCTTAAGGCCCCTTTCTCACCAGCAGACCTGGTTTAGGTGGACCCAGTTGGACCACTCATTGTTATCTATGGGGTGGCGGATGTAAATGGATAGGCATCTGTTTACACCCGCCTGCCTCTGACCTGATCCGGGGCAACAAAAACAGACAGGTGGGGAACCGTTCCCTATCCGTCTAGGACCGGATGAGAGTCTAATGGAAACAGACAGGTGGTCCATTTCTATCCGACCGCCCCATAGAGAACAGCGGGTTGTGTCCGCTCCTCTAGGCAGACCGGTCATCCACTTTCTGCTTGCTCAGTAGGGATCAGCAGACAGATCCCCGCTGAGTAGGCAAATCCGCTTGATGCAGTCCGCCCCGCGTGAAAGGGGCCTAAGAGACTAAACCGTGTCGCAATATAGAGCTGCACAATCCTGGATAAAGTGAAGATCACAATGTTTTTGCATAGAATAAAGATCCTGATTCTCTCACGATTCTGAAGAACTTTTTTATTTTAAAGATATACAACCCCTGAACATTAGGTTATCAAAGATGGCAATAAAATCAGACCTAGTACTCTTTGCTTCCATCAAATTTTTTTTTTTTTAACAGATACTTTATTGACAATTCAGCATTACAGAGCATGTCATCACTTAAATATACTCAAGTACGTTACAGCAAAAAATGACAGAATGGTCAATGCACATGTTGGGGTATCTCCCCGATGGTAACATAGTCAGCTGGGCGCATCAGTGTAGGATTCTCTTAACACTAGACATCGTTATTCTGCATAGTATAAAACCTCATATTTTTGGGGCGAGGCCCATCTCTCCTCCCCCCCCCCCCCCACTAAATTAGGGGGAGGGGAGCAAACACCAGCTTTAACCATTCGCGTCTACCCAGCTGGACCAGATTTAGTCAAACTTGGTCGGACATTGTCGACTCTCATACATGAGTTTGTATAAGGGCAACACTGCTCTAATCGATTGTCCCCAATCTTCACAAGAGGGTGGGTCAGTTGCCTTCCATTTCAATTATAGCTCCCGCCTGGCATAGTAGAGAGAGAAGGTGACACAGAGCCTAACATACCTACCCCCCTCTACATCCTCCAGGTGACTAAGTAATAATGTTAGGGAGTCCATAGGTATCTGAATGTTGCATATTTCCAACAATTTTTCAGTGACCGCTTCCCAGTATACCTGGATTTTAGGGCAGGACCAGACCATTTGCCAAAAGGTTCCCTCTTCCGTTTCACACCTGGGGCACCTAGAGTCCCTCTGCGGGTATATTTGGGCTAGCCTATGGGGTGTGTATTATGCCCTATGAAGAAATTTCAGTTGGATGAATCTGTCTTTTGACGCTATCATAGTTGGGATGTATGTAGACACACATTCCTCCTACTCCTCCTCCCCCAACGCCGGCATGTCCTTCCGCCATTTGTCCAGGGACCCTGCGGTCTTTGTGTCATGAGCCACCGTTAGGTAGAGCGTAGAGAGCGGTCTCCCCATCATGCTGGATATCAACAGTCGTTCTATGGAGTCTGACTCCAGGACTATGGGATTGGGGAACTGTGCCCCGAGGGCGTGGTGTAACTGGCGGTAGCAAAAGATAAAAGACCTTGGGAGTGAATGTGTAGACCTAAGCTCGTGGAAGGACATAAGTTTGCCATCTTGGGCCACATGTCATAGGGTGGTGATCCCGTATTTGGCCCAAAATACCGGGTCAGGGATCATCTGTAAATGAGGAAGGCACGGGTTACCCCAAAGCGGAGTATACAGGGACATATGAGAAGGTTTCCTGAGGACTGCTTCCATCAAATTTAAAGACCTGTAATGAAAAATAATGTAATGGGTAAAGAAATAATAAAATTACCATTAGGTTATATTAGGGTCTTTCTTTTTTTATCACTCGCCGATACCAATTACCGATGCCTACCGCAACTTTTTGGTTTATACTTCATCTGTCAGCAATGATACAAAGCATTGAAAAGTTATTTTACAAATGAAATACGTTTATTTTTTTCAATGTGAAAGTGTAAATATATGTTAAAGGTGTAAAAATATTAATAAACAAAACAAACAAAAAATAGCTTTAATTATTAATAGTAAAAATAGAAATACATTTAAAAAAATCAGCAGGAAAATAATTAAATGAAAATAAGGGGTTAAATAGAATAACAATGAAAAAAATATATATATATATATTTTTTTTTACTTGACAAGGCTGCTAAACTAACTTCATTTGCAGACCGAAGTTCATCCCTTTTGATCTGTAAATGAATAAACAGAAAGATTCAATGTTTCTTTTTATCTCTCTGTCAGGCCTAAGCAATGTTGTTGATAAACATTTCCGGCTGCTTTTTTTTTTTTTTCCGACAGCGATGAGCGGGGAACTGCTCTGCACTTGTTATATGATTAAGATCGTGTTGGGGGGTCAAATCGAGATCGCAATCTTTAACGATTAATCGTACAGCTCTATTGCAATGTTAGGGAGAAGTTCCAGGCATGTAGCACCTGGGAAACTAAACATCACCCAATCAGTACCGTATACCTACTTTTGGCCATATTGTTCTTAATACATACGTAAGGTAAAAAAAACATGAAAATTAAAATAAAAGGGCATGATCTGATCAGTAACGTATTCTTACTTTTGGCCCACCATGTGTGTAGTACATATATAGGCACACACAATGCAAGCAGGTGCAGCGTGATGGTACAGACTTTTAGGGGTTAAAAAAGGCAGTGAGGGAACATCATAAGGCCTGTCCTCATCGCCTGCCAAACATGAAAAGCGATCCACCACAGATTGTTCTTCAGAGGGCAAATCATGTGAAAATTAGCCCAAAGGTGTACTGGCAATCTGAGGAAAGAATATTGGGGATAATGTTACATCAGCAGCTGAAATCACACACCGAATTCAGTATTATTCATTGAAAACAATAATCCTATCAGGTCTAACAGAAAATCCTTCAATTTCACTACTAATGAAAAGCACAGGGATCCTAAGACGCAGGTAGACGGCCTATTTCTTTTCACTTTCCCACTGCTATTTCCATAATGACAAGAACAATGTCTGCTGTGGAAAGGGGATTTTCACTGTAGGGCAACTTGCTGTCATGGAAACGGCTCCTACGGGCCCACACATTCTCCATACCCGTGGAAGAGGCTGGAGACTTCAATTATCGGGAGGACTGTTTTTGAGGGATGAATATAATGTAGGATTTTCTAACCTGTGGTTGGAGTTATTAGAGGGCAGGGATCCTAAGATTCATCGTCCTGTCTTGCATTCCCATTTCTGCCTACATTTATCAAGTGTTTGGCACGCTTACACATTGATTTCATCATTTCAGTTTGTCAGTATTGGCCTTTAATACTCAGCTACAGTGAGGGAAAAAGTATTTGATCCCCTGCTGATTTTGTATGTTTTCCCACTGACAAATGATCAGTCTATAATTTTAATGGTCGGTTTATTTTAACAGTGAGAGACAGAATAACAACAAAAATATCCAGAAAAACCCATTTCAAAAAAGTTATAAAATGATTTGCATTTTAATGAGTGAAATAAGTATTTGATCTCCTATCAATCAGCAAGATTTTTGGCTCCCAGGTGTCTTTATATACAGGTAACAAGCTAAGAGTAGGAGTACTCTCTTAAAGGGGGTGCTCCTAATCTCAGCTTGTTACCTGTATAAAAGACAGCTGTCCACAGAAGCAATGAATCAGATTCCAGTCTCTCCACCATGGCCAAGACCAAAGAGTAAAGGATGGCAGGGACAAGATTGTAGACCTACACAAGGCTGGAATGGGCTACAAGACCATCGCCAAGCAGCTTGGTGAGAGGGTGACAACAGTTGATGTGATTATTTGCAAAAGGAAGAAACACAAAATAATTGTCAATCTCCCTCGGTCTGAGGCTCCAAGCAAGTTCTCACCTCGTGGAGTTTCAATGATCATGAGAATGGTGAGGAATCATCCCAGAACTACATGGGAGAATCTTGTCAATGATCTCAAGGCAGCTGGGACCATAGTCACCAAGAAGAAAATTGGTAACACTACGCCGTGAAGGACTGAAATCCTGCGGCGCACACAAGGTCCCCCTGCTCAATAAGCACATGTACAGTTTGCTAATGAATTGGGTGAAAGTGTTGTGGTCAGATGAGACCAAAATCAAGCTCTTTGGCATCAACTCAACTCTCCATGTTTGGAGGAGGAGGAATGCTGCCTATGTCCCCAAGATCACCATCCCCACCGCCAAACATGGAGGTGGAAACATTATGCTTTGAGTTGTTCTTCTGCTAAGGGGACAGGACAACTTCACTGCATCAAAGGGATGATGGACAGGGCCATGTACCATCAAATATTGGGTAAGAACCTCCTTCCCTCTGCCAGGGCATTGAAAATGGGTCGTGCATGGATATTCCAGCATGACAATGGCCCAAAACACACGGCCAAGGAAACAAAGGAGTGGCTCAAGAAGAAGCACATTAAGGTCTTGGAGTGGCCAAGCCAGTCTCCAGACCTTAATCCCATAGAAAATATGTGGAGGGAGCTGAAGGTTCGAGTTACCAAACATCAGCTTCAAAACCTTAATGACTTGGAGAGGATCTGCAAAGAGGAGTGGAACAAAATCCCTCCTGAGATGTGTGCAAACCTGGTGCCCAACTACAAGAAACATCTGACCTCTGTGATTGCCAACAAGAGTTTTGCCACCAAGTACCAAGTCATGTTTTGCGAAGGGGTCAAATACTTCTTTCACTCATTAAAATGCAAATCAATCTAGAACTTTTTTGAAATGCGTTTTTTCTGGTTATTTTTGTTATTCTGTCTCTCACTGTTAAAATAAACCGACCATTAAAATTATAGACTGATTATTTCTTTGTCAGTGGGCAAATGTAGAAAATCAGCAGGGGATCAAATACTTTTTTCCCTCACTGTCCTTTGAAGTCAATAAATTAAGAAAATCTTACTGGTTGAATGGGTTACCCTGCTTTGTTCTTGGCCCAATCAAAGCAGATCTTAACGCAATCACTACAATCTTTTATAAACTTAAGCATGACAAATGGATGCATTGACCCGGCGACACTGTAGTCTGTATAACAATTTATTGGTGACCGGTTATAAAGGAGTGACCATAAAACAAAACTGACGCGTTTCGGCGAGAGCCTTAGACCCCTTTCACACGATAAGCCCGCTGGGATCCGCCTGTCCATTTTCCATCCGAGCGGATCCGGATCCGAGCGGGCCACCCATAGACCTCTATGGGCAGGCGGATGTTAGCGGAAATGTGTCCGCTGACACCCGTCGGCCATCTGATCCGTTAGTCCAGCGGACGGGAATACGGACAGGTGGATCCGTTTTCATACGATTCCCCCCCCCCCCCCCCATAGACAACAGCCGGGATCTGACAGGTCTGTCCCTGCACAGAGTAGAGACGAACCCCAGGAGGCAGGTTGCCATGGCAACCAGAAACCGCATCCTGGCGAGTGGCAGCCGATCCTTCTCTCCCCTCACTATCTCTGATTCAGTGAAGAACCGTTCTCTGCCTAAGCTGACAGCTGTTAAAGAAAAACAAAAATCCAGGCAGCCTGCCAAGTATAAACGATGTATCTCTTGGTTCTTTTAGGCCCCCTTCACACAGGGCGGATCCGTTCAGCGGACTCCTCCAGCTCAGCAGGCGATCGCTCCGTAGATCACAGCCGAGCCGGCGGGTGACAGGTCCATCTCTGCTCACTGTGCAGGGACGGACCTTTCAGAGCCCCGCTGTTCTCAATGGGCAGATAGAAGGAAAACGGACTGCGTGTTTGTTTTCATCCGATCCCATCTGATCCGATCCGCTGGATGTAAGGTGAACGCATCGCCCATACCTCTATTTTGAGTGGATCTCATCGGATTGGCAGACGGGTGTCAGCACACGCATCTCCGCTGACATCTGCCTGCCCATAGAGGTGAATAGGTGGTCCGCTTGGATCCGCCTGAAAAACGGACAGGCATATCCAAGCGTGCTGATCGTGTGAAAGGGGCCTTAGATGAAAGGGATGAACTCCGGTCTGGAAATGAAGTCAGTTTATCCACTAAAAGACTAAACCTTTACTGGCACTCGTTGCTTACAAGTAAAATTTTCTATTTTCTGCTAGAAAATTACTTAGAACCCCCAAACAGTATATCTTTTTTAGCAGAGACCCTAGAGAATAAAATGGCGGTTGCTGCAATATTTTATGTCACATGATATTTGCGCAGTGGTCTTTCAAACACTATTTTTTTTGGAAAGAATACACTTTAATGAATCTTATAAAAAAAAAAACTAAACAGTAAAGTTAACCCATTTTTTTGTATAATATGAAAGATGATGTTGCACCACGAGAATCGTGAGAGAATTGTGATCTTTATGCTAAGCAACAAAATTGTGATTCTCATTTTAGCCAGAATCGTGCAGCTCTACTGTGTGCTGTGAGGTGGAGGAGGGGAGATGAGGCAGCTGGATATGGTATAGAAGAGTCTTTCTATGACCTCTGATGAAGCCCTGTGTACCATCAACAATTGCCACTCTTTATGTGTAGCTGGGCTGCAGTATTTCATGGTGACCAGAAACCCACCAGAGGAATGAATAGTCACCGTGGGAGACACACATGTAGGCAGGAAGTGGCTGCAAAGAGGCAGCAGAATATCAGCAGCACTGGAATACTTCTTTCACCTTTTTTTGTATTTTATTTTAAGTGTCACAAAGGCTTCATTTAGATGTGCAGTTGGGTGGTAAAAATGTGCAGTAGAGACATGTTTTTGCCACCCACCAACAGCCACCCTTAAGTTCTGTTAGGCAGCAGATGAGGGCGTTTTACATGCCGCAGTCACAATGCATTCGGCATAATAAGGAGTTTCCCCCATAACAGGTTTTTTGTGTCACTTTCTGGCCAGCCTATAACCCTGATGTAACTGTGTTACGTTGCAGTTATTGACTGGCTGCTCTGCTGTGAGTAATTTAGGGTTACTTGCATACATACATACAGTGGCGTAACTAGAACCCTCAGGGCCCCGATGCAAGAAACCATGAAGGGCCCCCCTGGCAGGGCCCTTTCCTCGGAGCCCGGTCACAAGTCACTTGTGCCTCTAATCAGTAGACGACGGATTGTCTTGAATTCCCACCGACAACCACCCACCGTTTTTGTACAGAGATGACGT
>BLSH010413502.1:46898-62383 GCA_018402905.1 Glandirana rugosa | reverse complement strand
CTGTACGTCCGGGTGTGTTCACATGATATTGACATCACACATGTGGGCGTGTATAGAGGCTGTAGTGGAAAGCTCCTCCTACCTGAACACACAGCTATGGACAAACTGTGCAGGTTATCAGGAGACCATGGTATACAGATCATCTCAAAAGGTATATAGTGGCAGTATTTTAATGAAAAAATAAGATATATAAGCTGTGGGCATTGTGGGGGGGGTGGGCAGATTAACTATTTTCATATTACTGAGTTTAGTAACACTTTAAGATTACCCTATCAGCATACATCCTGATCAGTACATGCCATGGGAAAATTCAATCGACTGAGTTGTAGTATACTTTCCAGACAGTCACCAGATTTGATTTGTGTGTGGGCCTGCATGTCTGTAGGCCCGCTTGAAGACCAAGACATAAGTTGGCGGTTGTACCGTCTCCTAGCATGTTGCTACCTATTGCTAGCCATTCAGAATATACAACACAGATAGACAATAGAGTTTTGAGCAGACATATTTATTTTTGTGTTTGCCAATTGTATTGCAGTGCAGTTACAAAGCTGCTCTACAACACCATTACTTACAAGGTACAAAACAGTGACAGGTCCTCATTATAACTTAGCAATGCTAAACGAAGCAGTAAGATTTCAACACTTTTTGAGATGCATTGTTATAGAATCGTGAAAAGCAGTTCACACATCTAAAATTCATTATGGTAAATCAATAATACTGACACCCTTGGCCTAAAGTTGCTGTCGAGACAAACAATTCTAATGTACATAGCACCAATTTTTTTTTTTAAAGTGTTGCTCGTGATTAAAGAAAATATCACAAAGCACAACATCTGTGTGAGAAGCCGCAGATAGAGGCTGCTTGGCCGACTCCTGAGCAGAATGCTGGCTCAAGTGATCTCAGTCATTGTGAAAGTAAAATGTATGTAAAGTCAGATGTTTATTATTTATTTATTTATTTTTCGATAGAATGTAAAATGGTTTAACCCCTGTCAAGTTTTTATTTTTGTCTGTGTCTCCACTAGGTAGATTCACCATCTCTGTTGGTCCTGGTGACCATTGTCTCTGATACATAAAGTGATGGAAAATCCTACAGTTGTGAGTTATTGCTGGAACAGAAGCTAAGGGTAAGTCTTTCATTGGGCAAACCTATTTAAGTGGGGAAATCCCCACCCTTTGGAGAGATCTCCTATTACGTCCTGCTATGTGTCTGAGGCAGGAAATGAAGGTAAATTTCCTTACTTTATCGAAAACGATGACTTTACATGCCCCTCAAAAAGGTTCAGTTTCACTGTCGTAGAACTAGTATAAGTAAGACTCAGCAAAAAAATGCAAGTCAGAAGGTGCAAAGGAAGATAGGAAGTGAGAAGAACTTTCCCCAACATGGGGACAGGCAGCAATTAAAGCTGAACTCCAGGCAGTTATAAACAGATATACAAGGTGTGTCTAAAAAGTTTGGTAAATGGCCCGATATCTCAATGGCAACATGGGGCACGTGCGCACGCATGCACATGGCTATCCAGAGACACATTGAGAAGTGCCACCTAGCATGGGGTACACTCGACCATCAGGGTAAACCCACTGAGGGCAGTCGAACGTGGTCAGTGTGAGAGGTAGGATCACAGGGCGATGTAATAAACATCAAGCCCTGCTAAAATTAGGGAAAACATAGACGCATGAAATGTTGGTGCAAGCCGTGAGCAGAAAATGTGTTTATGACTGGTTCAAACGCTTTCGGGAGTGGAAGGAAACAACTGAGGATGAGCCAAGTTTGGGTCGGCCGTCGACAAGCAGAACCCCAGACATGATCGGGTGAGTGCATCAAATGCTGGCACAAGATCAGCGACTGAATCTGGCATTAGCAAGACCACAGTGCGCACCATCATCTGCGAAGATTTGGGTAAGTGCAAGATCTGTTCCTAGTTTGTGCCGCACGAGCTAACAAACGCACAGAAAGCAATATGGATGGAAACCTCTGGAAATTTCATTACCATGTGTGACCAGGATCCATCCTTTCTGCAAACCATCGTCACTGGGGATGAGGCAATCCAAAATTGTATGACAGGGGTTCTGCAATCGATTCCTAAAGAGGCCTTTGCTGACAGTTCCCAGAAACTTTACGAATGTTGTGAAGGATGGCGATTATTTTGAAGGCCAATAAAAGTAATTTGTTTGTGTCTTCTGTTTGGCTTGTTTTCTTATACCATTCACCAAACTTTTTAGACACCTGTTTTCTAGAAAATTACATAGAACCCCCAACATTATGTTTTCTAAAAGCAGAGGCTCTAGAGAATAAATTGGGGGCTGTTGCAATTTTTTATGTCCTATAATATTTGTGCAGCTGCTTATTAAATACAAATGTACAAGAAAAAAAATACACTTAAATGAATTTTAGTGCACACAAACACAAATACAGTTGTATGCAAAAGTTTAGGAACCCCTGACAATGTCCATGATTGTCATTTATAAATATTTGGGTGTTTGGATCAGCAATTTCATTTTGATCTATCAAATAACAATAATATTATTACAGTAATATTTCAGCAGTTTATTGGATTAACAGAAAATGTGCAATATGCATCAAAATGAAATTAGACATGTGCATAAATTTGGGCACCCTTGTCATTTTGTTGATTTGAATACCTGTAACTACTTAGCACTGATTAATTGGAACACACAATTGGTTTGGTGAGCTCATTAAGCCATGGGCTTCATAGACAGGTGCACCCAACCATGATAAAAGGTATTTAAGGTGGCCAATTGCAACTTGTTCTTCTCCTTGACTCTCCTCTGAAGAGTGGCAACATGGGGACCTCAAAACAACTCTCAAATGACCTGAAAACAAAGATTGTTCTACATTATGGTTTAGGGGAAGGCTACAAAAAGTTATCGCAGAGATATAAGCTGCCAGTGTCCACTGTGAGGAACATAGTGAGGTAATGGAAGACCACAGGCACAGTTCTTGTTCAGGCCAGAAGTGGCAGGCCACATAAAATATTGGAAAGGCAAAGGATGGTGAGAACGGTCAAAAACAGCCCACAGACCACCTCCAAAGACCTACAACATCAACTTGCTGCAGATGGTGTCACTGTGCATTGTTCAACAATTCAGCGCACTTTGCACAGGGAGAAGCTGTATGGGAGAGTGATGCGAAAGAAGCCTTTTCTGCACACACGCCACAAACGGAGTCACTTGAGGTATGCAAACGCACATTTGGACAAGCAAGCCAGCTTCATTTTGGAATAAGGTGCTGTGGACTGATGGAACAAAGATTGAGTTGTTTGGTCATAACAAGGGGCGTTATGCATGGCGGCAAAAGAAGCGTTCCAAGAAAAACACTTGCTACCCACAGTAAAATTTGGTGGAGGTTCCATCATGCTGTGGGGCTGTATGGCCAGTGCCGGTACTGGGAATCTGGTTAAAGTTGAGGGTTGCATGGATTCCACTCAATATCAGCAGATTCTTGAGAATAATGTTGAGGAATCAATCACAAAGTTGAAGTTACGCCGGGGCTGGATATTTCAACAAGACAACGACCCAAAACACTGCTCAAAATCTACTCGGGCATTTATGCAGAGGAACAAGTACAATGTCCTGGAATGGCCATCCCAGTCCCCAGACCTGAATATCATTAAACATCTGTAGGGTAATTTGAAGCGGGCTGTCCATGTTCAGCAACCATCAATCCTAACTGAACTGGAGAGGTTTTGTAAGGAGGAATGGTCCAAAACACATTCATCCAGAATGCAGACACTCATTACAGGCTATATGAAGCATCTAGAGGCTGTTATTTCTGCTAAAGGAGGCTCTAC
This sequence comes from Glandirana rugosa, assembly GCA_018402905.1. Lineage (NCBI taxonomy): Eukaryota > Metazoa > Chordata > Amphibia > Anura > Ranidae > Glandirana > Glandirana rugosa. Next base: position 58,572 of record BLSH010413502.1, on the reverse strand, counting down.
TAAATATTGATGTGATTTATTTTGCTGGGGTGCCCAAATTTATGCACCTGTCTAATTTCGTTTTGATGCATATTGCGCATTTTCTGTTAATCCAATAAACATCATTTCACTACTGAAATATTACTGTATCCTTCAGTTATTTGATAGATCAAAATGAAATTGCTGATCCAAACACCCAAATATTTATAAATGACAATCATGGAAATTGTCAGGGGTTCCTAAACTTTTGCATACAACTGTAATTATCCGATTCTTTAGTAAAATAAAAAAAGATTATGTTGCACTGAGTCAATGGACACCAAACATGCCAAGATTTAAAACTTTGCATGCCCATGAAATAGCGACAAACTATGTGAGCTCTGGTGTTAGAATTATTGCTCTCACTCTGATGTTTGCAGTGATATCTCACATATGTAGTGCAATCATTGTTTACAAATGGGTGCGGGATCATTGTGATAGGTTGGGCAGTGACAGGTACTGTTTATTGAGCAGACAGGAGTCTATAAGACCCCTGATCACTCCTCTGCCTTCCAAGACAGCAGATCAAACACAGTTGATTCCCTGGCTGGTACTGGGAACAGTGGCAGTAGGAGGCCCCCTTCGGCCGAGCACTGTAAAAATGATCAGGCCGCTGTATAGCCGCTCAGATCACTGATACCTGCAAACTGATTGCAATTTGAAAAATGTGATAGTTTGGAGTTGCCCCAAACTGCAATCAGATTTCACCATGATCCTGGTATAATCACTTAATCCTGACAATATATATATATATATATAAACGGCAAGGGGTTACATGTATTTTTCAATGCAACTAGTGTAAGTACCTAAATTTGACCTGGTATCAGCCTCTTGTAGTCCCTTGTAAAGCAGAACTCAGACAGAAAAGGAGAAGCAGCACAAGGAGCTGGTCAGTCGTACTGCAGTGCAAGGAATATTCTAAAAGGAGGAGTGAGTAAAATACAAGAGATGGGCTCACCAGTCTGCTGCTCTCTCTGGGGAAGGATAATACCTGTTCGTGTCACCTACTGTAACTATAATAGAGAATAACTAAGTCTTTGGCCTTCCAGATGAAGCTGTGCAATGTTACAGAACTGTGTAAGTATCAGGAACTGTATGGACGGTATTACAAATCCTTTGGCAGGTAAAACACCTGCATTATACATATGTAGTCTGTGTATGTTTGCCTAGAGTTTAGCTTTAAACCAGTCATTCTAACCTCTCTTCACCGAGATTATTAAGGTTTGGACAGAGCTTCAATAGCTCCAGTATTTTTTTTTTTTTTTTTTTTTAATTTAAAGCTTGTTCATATATCAATATACCATTTAACACCTATAAAACTACCGGATGAATATGCCCCAAATTTTAAAATTCCTCCCAAAATGTGTAAATTTTCAGCCAACACCACACCACTTCGCTTAGCCTTTTCTCTATGGGTCAAATGTCACAGCTGTCTCCAAAATAGGTGCTGTAGGTAGGCATTTGTTCCAATAACAAGAACATGTATGTAATGGCCAGTAGTGAATGCCTAATTCATTTAAAAAAATGGCAGAAATAATTGTGGATGTTACAGATTCTTTACTTGGCCCTACAAACTGTAAAGAGCAAATATATATAAATTGATGCTGCCTTGTGTGTTTTTTAAAGCTCTGTGTTGTGTTAATGTCGGTTATTTCTAAACATCTGAGGCCAAGGAAGACTAAAGCTCATGACGAGTCTTCTTTCACCACTTATCGGGTAAACTTCAAGTTTTCTTTAAACACGGAGGTCAATTAAAAACACATTAAGCAATAATCAAAGTGCATTAATCCATAGCAACCAATCAGAAAGCTTTTGTTAACTAGATCCTTTGCAAGCTGCCAGAAGATGAATACTGATTGGATCCCATGGGTTACTACACCACTGCACCTTGCTCTCATTGTATAACACCTTGCTCCTATCTCATGGACCATTCAGAGTTGCATCTGGGTTTTGTAAATGCTTCAATAATCCAGAAAAACTTTTATGAATCCACTGTTACCTGATCCTCCCGGAGTCCATTACGTTGGTGGTGACCACAGATCAGAAACTCTCATCGCTCTCCACTGCAAAGCCAAATGGTCTATTTCCCACCACTCATAACATCAATCTGGAATGCTTGAGAATCCTGCAAGAACCCAATGATGAACACTTGTGTCAGCCAATGGGCACTGCCCACGCCACCAGGAAGAAACATGGGCACTGCAGACATGACCCTTCCACACCAAAGAACAGTAAAACAAAGATCTGGGACTTGGCTTGTTATGTGACAATGCTTTTGGTACACAACTGTCATCTGATCCCCAGGAGCTTCTTTGGTTGGAGGTGACCAATGGACTGGAAGCTGTTTTTGCTCTCCACTACTAAGTCAACTGGTCTACTGTCCACCATTCATCATAACATCAAGTTGGAATGCTTCTGAATTCTGGGAGGCCTCAGTGATGAGCACTAGTGGCAGCCAATGAGCAGCTCCATGTCACCAGGAAGAAACAGGGGCACTGCAGACTGGACTCTCCCACACAACAGAACAGAAAAAAAAGAAGACCTGGGCCCCGTTCTGTTACGTGACCAGAATTTTTGGTTCGAAATTGGGGCTTTTAGGTTGAATTTTTAAATAATAAAATATACACAGTGGGGAGGAGAGAGAGTGGAAAATGTTTCATGTTCTTCCCCTGGAGATGAGCTTTCATATAATACTTCAAGTTTTCTAACAAGGAACATCAAGGTCATTTAATAAAGCCAAAAGCAATGATCACACTGCACTAACACATAGCAACCAATCACAAACAACTGTTGTTAATTATATCCACCTTGAGCTGCTGGAAGCTGGCTTTTGATTGGATGCCACAGGTTACTACACCACTGCACTTTTCACTCATTAAATAAACTTAAAATGATAACATATGCATCCTGTGAAGTTGTTCCTGCACATTCTGCAAGCACAGTCTTTTCTTCCAAACTTGTTAGCAATTCCCTGTGCAGAAGAGATACCATTTTCGTAACAGATTGTCTCCTTATTTGCTGATATTTACATAAAAAAATAACATTAATCATGGTTGTTTGCTGAAGAAGCACAGTGTTATCAGCGATATTTGACCCATTTTCAAGCACTCAGTCTGTCTTATTCCCCTCTTAATAATCTTCACTCAATCTAACACATTCCCTTTCCTGGGTGTTGTATGAAGATTAAATGATTGTGTTAGAAACAGATTTCAAAGTGGTTATGAATAAGAAGCACAGGTTTAGGGTGGTCACATGATATATCATGACATTGACCGGTGGGATGCAAGTCAAATCATCCCATGTACAGAAAAATGCTTAAGCTCATCCACTCTTCAACGTCAAGGTCCGGTTTGTAAACCTACAATAGACTTCCTTCTGCTTCTGCGATTTCCATGCTTATTGGGCCACAAGTTTTTTTCCATTAAGTTGAGACTGAAGACTTGAATAACTGTTTGCAGCCGTTCCTAGGGAGACAGAAATATATACTGCATTTTTATAGTTGTTTTAGGCTGAATTTATACCCGATATAAAAATGCATTAGACATTTGTGCTTTTTTAACCAATGCAATGCCAGCATGTTAAACCCCTTTTGTTTCCAAGCCATATTTCAGTTTTCAGTGCTGAGATAGTTTGACTGACAATTACTCATGCTATAGTATATCTAAATACACTTTATATCATTTTTTAAACAGACAGAGCTTTTTCTTTTAGTGGTATTCAATAGCCACTATTTTATTTTTATTTTAAAAAGAAAGAAAAAACCTATTTGGGATTACTTAATGCATTTGTTACCCTAAAAACAAAAATTGATCCTGTTCCAGCATGAATATCAGCACAGTGCTTGTGCTGTGTAATTTGGCCCTATCATCTAAAATACCTGGTTGATCCTGCCTGCTGCTGCCCTCCCCTCTGTAAACTGACCACATTTATCATGGCTGCTGAGCCCCTGACGATGTGCTCAGGTTACGTACCTCCGTTATCTGCTGTCTGTCCTCTCTCACCCCCACGCCCTGGGCCTGTCAGCTCATGTCAGTGCCTCACGTGACTGCCCGCCGCTCTCCTCCTGCCCCCCCCCCCAACTCCTAACTTCAGTGTGGGATTCTCAGCCCCTCCTGCTGCAGCTGTCAGATTGGGAGAGGGAATGGTGGGCGGTCACGTGAACACTACTCTGAAATTAGGTATAGAACGGCATTTTATTAATAAAGCACACACACTAGGCACATGGCATTATCGGGTACTGGGGATTGCCTGGAAATTACAAAGTGGGTTTATAACCACTTTAAAGTGGTTTTAAAAGCTTACAGTTTTTTTTTTTTAGCTTAATACATTCTCTGCATTAAGGTAAAAAACATTCTGTGCACAGGATACCCTACCCCCCCCTCCATTATCGGCAGCCATTGCCTGCTGTCAATCAAATTCTGTGATGAGGAAGTGGGAGGCGGGCTGAGCAGTACTGTCTGTGCCTATAGACACATGCAACGCGCCACGGGATAGAGCCTGTGATGAACGCGGGTATCAGATCACTGCCCTCCTCACTAACTGGTGACAGAGGACCCCCCTGATCTCACACCGCGCTTGTCACTAATGTAACAATACCACTCTCAGCTGCTTCCAGCACAAAGATTTTCCAGCTTGTGGGGTCACGATGTAGGTGCCAGCTGCCTGAGAGAGATTGTTACCGGGCTTATTCAAGCAATTAACCCTTTCAGTGCCACCACTTCTGGATGCCGGCCAGATGATCCAGATTTTAGCAATACCACTTATGATTTTAGCATAATCACCTGTAACACACACTGTCACCACAGACAGGAATATTCAGATGAGTTATCCTAAACAGTAAGAGCTTTAGAGACAAGATTAACACTTTTCAGAATATGGTTTAATAATGAAAAGGTCAAAATTGGTGCAGATAAAATATTTACAGAAAAATGGTGTTACAAAGCAATTAGAGACATAATATACAGCAGCAAAGAGATAAGGCAGAATGGAAGGGGGAGAAAGATACTTGCAGTTAAATGTCCGTGATTGATCAGAGATTGGTCAATGAGTCCATAGGTTCTCAGATGGTTGTTCTTTGATGGTAAGGTGAGAACTGAGCACTGTCCGGTCTATTCCCTTTTTCTCTGGAAGCCAAGGGGTGGGGCCATATGACCCTGACCACTCACATGGGTAAGGAGGGCCCGTGGGCTGTCCGGGGCAGACCGTGGAATAACAACCCTCCCTGATATGCAATTTGCAGTATAAAAATCATATCTCTGGAGAGGATCACCGTGCAGACCCAACATTAAGGAATTAAAGCTCAGCATGCACAGTGAATTAAAATAAGTCTAAACACAACAGACTTGTCACTTTCCATTACCCTGGGAAGAGGAGAAACTATCAGTGGTTCCCCGTATGATCGGATTTATTGACGTTTCGATTCATTTTGTTCGGAATGAATTTCCGCATTCAAATATATACTTTTTATTAAGATGTCACATTCCTATGTGGAGTTATAAAATATGGGTAAATTTCTACCTTTAAAATTGATTAAGGGTCTCTGGGAAGGTCACAGCTGTCTGAGGGGGTTTTACGACCCTCATTATCTCCAGGCATCCTGTGCTGTCTCTTAATGGATCTGATTTATTTATTTATGATCAGGCCTGGTAAACACAGCCTGACCTCTTGGGTCCTGGTCGGGACCCAGGAATTCCTAACTTGCTGGGAGGGGGAAGAGAAGTGAGGGGGTTGCAGGATGTCTGCATTATCAAAGCTGAAGCCGTCATGGCGTATGTTTGACAAAATGGTTGCACATTTTTGTGTGTCCAGCACGTGATATCCTTACAGAGCCAGCGCATGTACCCCCATAGAAAGCGGCTTCCTGCGGAGGCACCCGCTGAAGAGGTGGAGCCAGGAGTGCCATTGAGGGACTCCAAAAGTGGAGGATTGGGGCTGCTCTTTGCAAAACCATTGCACAGAGCAGGCAAGTATAACAAGAAGGTTTACAAGCACTTTAAGTGTACCTTTAGTTTCTTAAATATATTCTATATCTTCATTTCTAATAGATGATTATTAAAGTTGCTTCCTGACATAACATTTTAGGTAGACATTTTGATAAAAAAGAGGTGTTCAGGCAAAAAGATGTGGCCATATTGTACTGAATCTCTCCAAAAGCCTAGAGGGCCAATTAGGTATTGCCCCCAAGGATTACCCCTCTAGAGCCAGCAAGTACATTGCTGGAACTGAAATGGGGGTAGGATAAGTGGTGCTAGTGGCCAAAGACTGACTTATGCCTAATGAGGACCTGCTCACCCTGACCTAAATTAAACTGCACAGTGCTGTGCTAAATTCTGCATTTAGCCAAAACCCGGTTACAAGCCTGGCTTAATCTCCGATCACCTTGTCATTTCCTTCACATACGTTATTAAAATCAATATAATGTACTCACATAGGTGCTTGATTTAAGTGCATATAACATAAATCCATAACCTTGAAGATCCTTCTAACCAATTGGTACAAACTGCCGACTTTCAAATCTCTACAGCAGAGGTAGGCGCTGTTTCAAGTGTGCATGATGACTTACACATTTCAAGGGCATACCCTCTTGATCAAAGCAATTTCTCCTTTTTACCTAATATAACTCTTTATATACCTCACTATACTTGGGTATTTGTTGTTTGCTTGATATTTTTCATTTTTTATTTTGCCCATAGTTCCACTTTGACTATGGCCTCCATTGGATTTACACCTAAGTGTCTGAAATATATTCAGCTGCTCATAATTTCTGTATAATACTTTGCATAAATCCAGCAACCATGGTTTTATAACAAAGCTAGCACAGGGTAATTTAATGTGGTTTATTATAGATTTAATTCTAATTTCTAAGAAGGTGAGATGGCTCTCGGAATTCACAGATATACTATCCCAGCTGTAAAAAGCTGCAGAATTATATTTAGCCAAATGCTAAGAAACAATTTCATGGCATGAACCTTCAACATTTGTCAAGGATATTTCTTGATCCATAATCACACTGAATGCAATTATACCCCCGCCTCCTTTCCCCTTATCTAGCCATTATTTTAAAAGGGATAATTTTATGCTGAGGGCTGCGTGAGGATCTCTAACACATTCTAAGCTGGCTTCATCTGCTCTTAATATTCAACTTCTGCTCTAGAGATAAGAGAAGACAACCAAGTGGCTTTCAGTGGGAAAAATAGGTAATATATTTTTACAGTTGGATAACTATTTGGAAATTTTTTTTTTAGTCCCACACAATATTTATAACATCTCATTGCTAAAATGATCAGATAATACCCATTGTGACCTACCATTATTATAGGCAGTTATCATCATTTCTTGTAACTGTTTTCTATTAGGCACCATGAGAAAACCATCATTCATTGTCCACGGTCATCACAACCAAAACTCATCCATTATTAGCAATCATCAAACACCATTTCATCAGCTGTACTTAGTCATCATCCACATCATTATTGTCACACTTGATTATTATTATTCTTCAATCATCAGTAACCACCGTCATCATTATTAGTTGCAGTCAATAATGATACATTATCCTTATTTCAATTATAGCCATCAGTTGTCATCATCCATTATCATTATACATTGTTTTACTCATCATCTTCTTGCATTTCTATGAATCTTTGTTCTAATTAGTTTTTCTGCGATCCATTATGAATACTGTACCTAGCCCTGACTTTCCTTTGCCTAGCTACAGACATCTTGGGTTTGGAGTGCCCCCCCCCCCCAAATGAATAATAATATGATTTGCTATCAGTGATATGTGCTTTATAAATTCATTTAAAATTAAAAAATTGGCCCATTTTAAAGAAAACCTGACAGGAGTATAAAAAGTGAAAACCCAGTACCTACACCTATCCCAATGCAGATCCCTGTGCCTGTGCAACACATTGTTGGACCTTAGAGATGTTACATGGTTGGCAGATAGGATGCAAATACAGACAATGTGTTTGCTGGAGCAGTGTTTCCCAACCAGGGTGCTGTAATGAAGTATAACATAAAGCATACACATCAATTGTTATGCCTAGTTCTTTATTCAGTTAGGAAACAGTTAACATTTTAAGTTGTGATTGAATAGGGATCTGTAGTTGGAAGATGGATGGGGGATAAAACATATCAAAAGCGACTTCAGGAACGTAATATGTACAGTCTGGAGGAAAGACGGGAGAGGGGAGACTTCTTGAAACCTTTAAATACATCAAGGGGGTGAATAAGGTTCAGGAGGGCAGTCTTTTCAATATGAAACCAAAATCAAGAACACAGGGACATGACCTCAAACTAACTGGAGGAAAGTTTAAAACTAATCTTAGAAAGTATTCTTTTACTGAAAAGGTGGTTGATGATTGGAATAAACTACCAACAGAGGTTGTGAGACAGTCAACAGTAAATGGCTTCAAACATGCTTGGGATAAACATAAATCTATAGTGAGACAACAAGATTAATGAAAAAAACAAAATAAAAAAATAAACTAAAAATGGGCAGACTCAATGGACTACTCTGTCTTTTTCTGCCTTCACTTTTCTCCCTTTCTATGCTGCTTATTAAAGACAAGTCCTGTTCAAACTCCTTTGCTGTCTGCCTCTTCATCGTGTTAAATCATCACATGGTACCAGAAGTCGGGTCAGAAGAGTCATGGCAGCAAACAGCAACACAAAGAACATTCCTTCCCTGGATTTGGAATCAGGGAACCTATCTGAAAACTGGTCAATATGGGGAAGAGCTGATAGAGCTTGTGTTTGCAGGACCAGATGCAGACACATGGACTGATCGGCAGAAAGCAGCTCACCTTCTGATATGTGTGGGACAAAAAGGACGTGATGTGTGCAGAGCCTGGCAAGCAAGTGGGGAGATCACTGCAGAGGACAAAAAGAAAACAGAGGTACGGTTTGCAAAGTTTGAAGCATACTGCAACACTAGGAGAAACTCCACAGTGCAAAGGAAATAGTTTTATGAGAGGAACCAGTGTGGAAGTGAATCTGTGGATAAATGGGTGACACAGCTACACTTGCTTGCCAAAGACTGTGCTTTTTATGATACCGGAGATATGATGAAAGACCGTATTCTGATGGGCAGTACGTTTAAGGAAGCTCAGGAAAAGCTGCTGCAGGAAGAAGACTTAAATCTTGAGAAAGCCATAAGGATGTCAAGAAAGGACATGCAGGTACTGGAAGGAACAAAGCACCAGATTAATGCTATAGAAAATCACAGCAGGGGATATGGGCAAGAAAGAGGACACAAAGGAATAAAGGGCACCTATGACACTGGGACAAGTAACACACAAGCAGCATGTGGATATTGTGGAAACATGCACCATAAAAATAGTGTCTGTCCTGCAAGGGGGCAGATATGCAAGAAAAGAGGACATTTTGCCAGGGTGTGCAAACTGTCCTCACAAACTGGAAGGTCAAAAACATGGTCTGTACACGCCATAGAGGACAATGATGACCAGGGCTGGTGCAAGGATTTTTGACACCCTAGGCAAAACCCCATTTTGCCGCCCCCTTTGGCCCCGCCCCTGACTCAACCCCCTTTGCCTTGTCCATGTATACAATGGAGGTGACGGAGGTGGAGATTTTTGTAGCGCCTCTCTACCCATTTCTTTAGCAGTGGGCCAAAGGCCTGCACCTGTGCCTCTGGACCCGGCCTAAAGACAAATAATGGCGGCACCGGCTCACTTTCTCATGCCAGCCGTGATACGCAGGTATATGGACAGGCTGGGGTAGTATATGGACAGGCTGGGGTAGCATATAGACAAGCTAGGGTAGCATATAGACAGGCTGGGGTAGTATATGGACAGGGGCTTGGCGCCCTGGGTGGCAGTGCGCCCTAGGCGGCCGCCTACTTCGCCTAGTGGTAGAGCCGGCTCTGATGATGACAATGCATAGTCAGACTCAGACTGCACCCCAATATATCTTGCAGCAGTATAGAAAACACATCAGCCTGCATATGAAGCAAAGGTAACATTACAGATAGGGGCTAACAAGACTCGTTACATTCAAAATAGATACAGGAGCACAAGTAAATTGTGTGCCAAGCCACATATACCTGGAACACCTCAGTGATGAATCCCCCTCGGGACCTACCAAAACGAATGGTATATGGGGGTGAAAAGCTGAAAGTAATGGGTCGCTGTCATGCAAAATGTTCTTACAAGGGATCTGAAAAGGTTTTACAATTGTTTGTGATAAAAACACAAGCCCCAGCCATACTAGGTCTCAAAACAAGTAAAGAGATTGGACTTCCTAGGATCATAATGACTGTGGATGGTGGGCACAGAGGTCTGGCAGAAGCTGACATTAAATGTGAGTACTGTGATCTATTCAAGGGCCTGGGGTGCCTCCCGGGTATAAGCCCCATACGTCTAAAAGAGATTGCACAGCCTGTCATTCGCACCCTAAGGAAAATACCTTTTGACTCTTGTGGATAAGGTCAGACAAGAACTCACTAGGATGAAGAAGCTGCGAGTAGTAAAAAAAGGCCACAGAACCATCAGAATGAGTCAGTTCTATGGTTGTGGTGGAGAAGAAGAACACAGGTGCAATTCGTATATGCATTGACCCACATGAATTGAACAAAGTAATAATGAGAGAACACTACAAACTCTCCACCATAGAGGATATAGCGCACAAGCTAGTAGTGGCAACAGTATTTAGTGTACTGGATGCCCAGTCTGGTTACTGGCAATTGCGTCTTGATGAAGCCAGCAGTTACTTGACCACTTTAAACTCCCTTGTGGGTCAATGGTGCTTCACAAGGGTACCTTTCTACTAAGGTCAAATACTGATGTTCAACGAGAAGACCCGACTCACAATCAAAGTTCCAATTGATGTCTATAGGATATCAATGCTCTGTGCAGGCCACTTGAGTTCCTCCACACCAAGCTCATCAAACAATGTCTTTATGGAGCTGGCTTTGCACACAGGGGTACAGTAATGTTGGATCAGAAAAGGGCCTTCCCCAACCTGCCACAAGGTTAAAAGCACACAGTTGTCTGAAAGGGTTTGCTGTAGCATTACCAGGACCCTTTAACAGAAACCCCTGAACTCAATATTTTGAAGGGGTGATCATGTACATTTGGCCATAGTGTGTAATTCCATGTCTCTTTGGGATAGCAGACAGTTTTTCCCCTTACCTGGATGCATTTTCACCTTCTTGCACAGGTTTCTTCCAGTACCATTCTTATACACTGGCTTAACGCAGATCTTAGTGGCAGTGCCTTCAGACAGGTCTGTAAGCTGTACACTGTGAGTCTCTGGAGCCACACTAATTGTAGATGAGCGGCCAGCTTGTCTCCGACATCTTATCTGATAGCCCTGTACATCTCCAAGTCTATTCTACAGCCTCTGTTCGACCGGCGAGTAGATGTTAATCACACCGAGGTCTCTGAGTGTCACATGTCGAATGTCTGGACAGACTTCCGTGACGGTGATTCTAGACGCAATTCGGTCACATATTCTTACCATGACCTTCTTTGGACACGTTCTTCCACTTTTACGTAGGTCCATTCCCCTTTTTGACAGACGATAGGGTTTCTCTGTACCTTAATGTGTGATACCGGTTTACATGTACTAGTGGGGAAGTTTTATAACTCAAGTCCCCAAAGACAATTTCCCAGGACCATTACGATGTCGTTTG
>BLSH010413502.1:30884-45791 GCA_018402905.1 Glandirana rugosa | reverse complement strand
CCATGAATTTTAATTCTGTACCCCTGATCTAGTGGCACTTTTTGAGACACTACCCTGGAATTCAGGGCAATGTAACAGTGTCTATGTATATTTGACTCTCCTACCACATTATACTTACCTCTGGTGTTCCCATGCCACTCCTGCCTTTGCCTCGGCTGCCACCATAAACACTTTGTGCTGGCTAATGTCAGAGCTCAGGAGGAGCAATGACCCCCTCCGCCATGTGACAGTGCTCAAGCCCAGTGATTGGTCTCTAGGTCCAAGCACTTCATCATTGGAGGAGGTCACATGTTCCCCTATACCTAGAAGTATTTTGCAATGACTACCATAGAAGAAGAAAAAATGGCAGGAAAGCACTGGAGGGGAGAGTATAAAGTGGTTGGGGTGTCAGCTTTACACAAACACTGTCAATGTACCCTGACTGTACAAGATGATAGTGTCTCTTTAAGATAAGAAATGCCAGTGTGTACCATGTGCGTATACTGCAATAACAAGGAGTGGACATAATGGAGTCTACACAGGTTTAGCCTGATATTTTGAATTGCATGACTTTGGTCCAAGCACATATTTTTTCATTGCTATTACAACCCATTTTGTTTGCAGATACTCACTGATCTCTGTGCACGCTATGGCAGACAAAGCCTTCTCCCCTCCAGATTTAAATAGGGCAGACACTGTAACTAAGTAGGTTGTATTTGATTTTAAGCCTTCTATGATAGTAGTGTTGAATCGGCCATCCACCCGGACTTTCTGCACAGAATTGCTGGGTAGTGGTCCATACAGGATTTCATAGCCAATGACACTGTCCAGGTGGGGGCCCCAGCTCACTCGGAAACTGTGTGCTGTAGGGTCAGATATCAGGATCTGTGCTGGCCCAAGTTGTTCTGGAAAAGAAGTAAAAGCAAATTATCAGCACCTATCCAGGGTATCAGATATTTCACATTGTGATAATATACCCTAGGCACCTCAGCACATCCTATAACGTAAAGTGCATCTAAGGGCAAGGCTTTTTTTTTTGTTTACATTTTAGAGAGTAGTGTAGAGTTAAAGTCCACCAAAAAATGTAAAAAAATGTTCCTCTTGCAGATTTATGCCATCATGTGCTAGTATGTGCTGCATAATAGCACATCATGACAGACTTACCTCCTACCTGTCAAATTAGGCCCTCCAGCTCTGTACTGTCACTACTCCTAGCATTTCCATCTTAATCCGTTCTTCCTTCTAGATTCTGTCTCTTCAGCCCCTTGAATGGCTGAGCCACAATGACGTCAGTGTTAATTTTGACGTCAAATTTCGATTACGTTTTAGTCATAGTCTTTTGACTAAAATGCTGTTTTAGTCATATTTTAGTCCTGTGATTTTTTTTTTACTTTTAGTCATATTTTAGTCAACTAAAATCTCCCTTACATTTTAGTTGACTAAAATCATTTTAGTTGACTAAAGTCAAATGGGTTTAGTTAAACTGTAATGCATTATTTAAAGTGATACTAAGGCCTCATACACACGGGCGTATCTTTAAAAATAAACAAAACGTCGGGCCCGGCGTCAAGGAAAAAAAAATCTTCATTTTTCCGCGTTAGTGAGCGTCGGCGTCAATTGGCGTTTTTTAAAAAAAATCATCCCTCTGCTATTTTTCAACCTAAAAACGTTGGCGTCAAAAAACGCCGGAAAACGCCGGTACAATATTAGTTGGCGTTTGTTGGCATTAGTTGGCGTTTTGCAGCGTCGGCGTCAAAAAATGCCAAAACGTTACAGCCTCAGAACGCGATGGCCGTGGGTTCTACTTTCAGCTCACTAACGCTGACGCCATCTACAGCTCAAAAACGCCGACGTTTTTCTGGGGCCATTGACTAACATGGAGAGCTGCAAAAAACGCCAGAAAACGCCGGCGTCAAAAAACGTCCGTGTGTATGAGGCCTAAAGGTTCGTCTTTAAAAAAATAAATAAACATGCCATACTTACCTCCTCTGTGCAACGGGTTCTGCACAGAGCGGCCCTGAACCTCCCCTTCTATGGTCCCTCGCCAGCACTCCAGGCTCCTCCTCTTCTCGAGTGCCCCCACGGAGAGCCACTTTCCATGGGGGCATTCGTGCGGGCGTGCTCCCAAGCCCTGCTGCTGCATCCATTGACACACAGCAGGAATGGGCTCTGCGCCCCGCCTCCCGTGTCACTGGAATGGAATTACTGCAGTGGGAGCCAATGCTATCAATTTATCCAATGAGGACCCAAGACATCGGCTGGAGCTGCTGGGCTCATTCTCGTCGCTGGATCAATCGGGCTCAGGTAAGTAAAAGGGGGGCTCTGGGGGGGCCTGCACTACAGGAGGTTTTTCACGATAGAATGCATTAAGGTAAAAAACCTTGAGACTTCTTGTACATCTCCATTAAGCATTTCTCTAGAATTTCCAAACTCATTCTATTCTCCTGGAGTGAAAAATCGAATATGTTATTATTTATGGTAATAAGGTTTGAACATGCACTACAGACACAGATTTAGCCGTTGTGATATATAACCAGTGCTAATTTTGATGTCAAATTTCACTTAAAATTTTAGGCCCCTTTCACACTTGTGCAACGCGATTTTGCCGCAATTTCAGATCAGTACGACTTTGGTCCGACTTTTGCAAAACATATTACAAAGTTGTACAGGAGTAGTACAGAAATCGCATCTATATTATTCAGGTGCGATTCGCATGAGACTTTGAGGGTTTAACACTGAAGTCTATGGACCTCAAGTTGCATCAAAGTGCAGGGACTACTTTGAAGTCGGCACAACTTGAAAGTCGTACAGATATGAACAGTACTCATTGCAAAGAATGGGGAACGACTTGTCATGAGATTTTGCAGTCCCAAATCGCAGGACAACTGTGAAAGGGGTCTTAGTCATAGCCTTTTTGACTAAAATGCCATTTTAGTTTTAGTTGTATTTTAGTCATCTGAATTGTTTTAGTCGACTAAAATAGTGTTAATATCGAAGATAAAAATATTTTTGTTGACAAAATTTACATTGGATGACATCACTCCCGGCGTGAGCACAGGAGTCACATATCCACAGTACGGACCAGATGCCGTAAATGTGGTCTGAGCTGTGCATGTGCAGCTCAGATCACATTAACATTGGCAGGCCAGAGAAGCATTTATGACAAAAGAGACCGCTAGTATCTCTTCTGCTATAAAGCACTGCCTGTCAGCGGTTTTAAAAAAATTGACATGAACCTGTAAAGTTTTAATTGTTGCCTGTGTCCCCACACCGGTGATTCACCTTCTCTTTGTCCGGGTGACCACTGCTATTGGAAATGAAAAGTAGGAAAATCCAAAATTGTGAGTTGTCATAAGAATAAAAATAGAAGAAAAACTTCCAATGAGGATACATCTTTCAGGTAAAACTGTCTAAGAGGACATTTCCCAAACAAAAAATCAAAAACTGACATTCCCCCATCTCTCTCTAAAATAAAAATAACTAGATAAAATCCAGAGATTCCACCGGCAGTACTTTTTTTCTGCCAATAGATGTCCTCCATTTGATGGCCAGTATAATTTAACCAACTTCCTCTGAGTCCAGGCTGTCTGGGAGCTGCCCCAGCCTGTCACTGGACAGTGAAAGGAGAAGCAGCACACTGATGAGCTCATCTCTCTTCCTGTCACTCTGTTTTTCCTCCTGTCAGCATGCTTCTTTTCAGAACATCAACCAATTAATGCCTTGTGCTGCTTTTTTCTTTCACAGTTCAGCCCTGCTGTTCAGATGCTGCAGGGGTATGGGTTAGTACCAAAGATTCTGAATGAAAACTATGCACACTGCTTTACACACGTATGCATTGCTAGCAAACATTTGCATTAAAATAGGAAATCCTGGTTTACATTATATTGCTTTGACTAAGAAAGTATTTGGCATTTTGCACAGCAGAGTAGGTACTGGCTGCAGAGGGATCACAGCTGATCAGCTTGAACATGTAGTGCAATATGCAGTATGCAAACCCAAGAATCCCTGGTTTGCTTGGAATATGTAAAGGTGTATAACCGTGTGCACAGTGTTCATTCAGAATCTTTACTACAGGAGGCTGCTACCATGTCAAACTCAGAGACTTACACTACTTGCATTAAAAAAATAAATGTAATGATGTGGTAATGGTTGCAGTCTAGAATTCAGCTTTTATGTTAAAACTGGTTTTAGATCTCGTAATTCTTCACTGAATAGGGCTGAAGATGTTTCTTTATATGGACTAGCCACTGGCGGTGTCCTGTGCTGCCTTTACACCTAGACAGAGTATTGGGAACATGATGATGTATCTTGCAGGTGACACTAGGGGGGCTGTTTATAAAACATGAGTTAAATGAATGTCACAATCATTTGTTCAGGCTGCACACATTTTTCCATAGTCTCTTTAATAATATGACTTCCTTTGATTATGAGCGCCATCTAGTGGCCAAAATACACAATACTTTTATGTAATACTTCAGTCAGTAAATATCCTGCATTTTGCCACTAGATGGAGCTGATGATCATAGAAAGCCATAGTAGAAAAAATATAGGGGAAATTTGTGCAGCCTGGACAAATACTGGTGACATTTGTCCAAGATCTCCCAAAATTGAAGGGCTGCCATTCAATATTGGCCATCAGATAAATTACCTGGAAGAGTTGCAACCTGGATGGACTGCGGAGGGACATATTGAACATTAGCTTCAGAATGCAGCGTAGCCTGGTATTTGGTGTCTGGGTTTAGATTGCTAATCAGCACAGTGGTGTCGTCAGCAGTCAACATTTTCCTCAGCTTCTTTTGTGGATCTGATACCAGACCATACTCCAGAACATATCGACCTCTGTCTGTGGTCAGCCTTGACCAGGTGAGTCGAAAACTTGATGTTGATATGTCCCAGGCGTGAAGGTTTCGCTTTTGTATCAGTTCTGTGAAGGCGAGGAGGTCTTACGTCAGTAAATAAAGTTTCCAACTAAAACGGTCAAACCCTGTTATAGTATGTGAAAAAAAACAGTAATTCAATCTATTAAAAAACCTTTTCATGGTGTCCTATAAATGTGCACACATTTTGTGTCCGTTCCTTAATATGTAAGAGCCCTAAAAAAGGCTGAGCTCCCATAGTGCAATGGGATTTTTCCAAATACGACCAAAAACGTCCAAAAATGTTGGTGAGCCGCATTTTTGCGCGTTTTTGAGCAGTAGCATTTTTTTTTCCCTCAATGGATCTAAAACGTCCAAAAATGTTGGTGAGCTGTGTTTTTGTGCGTTTTTTACAGCTGAAAAACATCTCTCAGAACCCACTGGTCTTGGGGTTTTTTTTACAGCTCAAAAACGCGGGCCTACGTGTTTCGTTGGGGCCCTACTTTATTGAGGAGAAAGTGGATTATTTTAAACACTTAAAATAGATACGTGTTGGTGCCCCCTAGTGGTTCAAACTGATAGTGCAATATACAAGATGTGCTACCACAGTTATAAATTGATTGATAAACTTAATCAACAAAATGAGTGTCCTTTGTATTTCTTCTAGACCATATATGAAATGTACCAATGCTTATTCCTCTCAATTCATGTATATACAGTGATTTCCCAAAGTGCTCGTGCAGTCTAATGCAACCTCATATGTCAGTACCTGACCTAGAAAGTTCTCATGAACAGTGACACAATAAACAAATGCTATGTAATCCTGAATCATAAATAATTAAAGTAAAATAAATCTCTCAGTGGTGATACAAAAAGTGCACAGTGCTCTAAGTGCTTGTGAAGTCTCTTGTCTTTCAAATTGTTAATAACACAAACTATGTATATACAATTTCTTATTTGAATGTGATAAGTAGCAGGTCCTTTAAAACTTTGTTGCAGGTGCCGGACGCATGCGGGTCACTCGTGCTCCCCTAGGGATACCCCACTTACCATACAATATGAAACCAATCAGAGCAAACTGAATATGATACTGCAGCAGCTGAACACTAAAAAGGTAATTTACCAAACCTTCCAAGCAATATAACAGATAATAAAGTGCAGCGCTTGAGATAAAGTAAAATAAAATAGAACAATGTCCATATAATCAAACACCAATAGTGTTCATGCAGTGCAGGCAGGATTATCCAAATATAAGGTGCTTTTGTGCAATCCACCACCAATATAAGGATGGCCGCTCACCTCACTCTGTGGACCCTCTATAAAGGATCAATCACGTATATGTTAACCTCCTAGTCCAGGGGTAAAAGATCTCCACTCAAGGGACAGTAAAATGGATACGTTCCTCCAAATTAGGATTTCAACCATTGGATATCATGAAAAATATAAAAAGCAATCCATAGTGCTCTCTGTCATAACATCATAAGGTTTATTGGTAAAAATGCACTTACATGGCTTAGCACTGTGCCCCAGTGCAAGGAAAACAAACTTCTGGAAGGGGAGGAGTTTTATGACGTCACCCGCGGCTCATGCCGGTTTTCACATGTCCGAGTGGATTTTATGATGTACTGCTCATTCGTTGGATTTTATGATGTACTGCTCGTTCGTTGGATTTTATGATGTACTGCTCGTTCATTGGATTTTATGATGTACTGCTCATTCGTTGGATGTTATGATGTACTGCTCGTTCGTTGGATTTTATGATGTACTGCTCATTCGTTGGATTTTATGATGTACTGCTCATTCGTTAGATTTTATGATGTACTGCTCGTTCGTTGGATTTTATGATGTACTGCTCGTTCGTTGGATTTTATGATGTACTGCTCGTTCGTTGGATTTTATGATGTACTGCTCGTTCGTTGGATTTTATGATGTACTGCTCATTCGTTGGATTTTATGATGTACTGCTCGTTCATTGGATGTTATGATGTACTGTTCGTTCGTTGGATGTTATGATGTACTGCTCGTTTGTTGGATTTTATGATGTATTGTTCGTTCGTTGGATTTTATGATGTACTGTTCATTTGTTGGATTTTATGATATACTGCTCGTTCGTTCATTTGCCTTGCACTGGGGCACAGTGGATGCTTTTGGATTGCTTTTTATATTTTTCATGATATCCAATGGTTGAAATCCTAATTTGGAGGAACGTATCCATTTCTCTGTCCCCTGAGTGGAGATCTTTTACCCCTGGACTAGGAGGTTAACATACGTGATTGATCTTTTATAGAGGGTCCACAGAGTGAGGTGAGCGGCGATCCTTAGATTGGTGGTGGATTGCACAGAAGCACCTTATATTTGGATAATCCTGCCTGCACTGCATGAGCACTATTGGTGTTTGATTATATGGACATTGTTCTATTTCATTTTATTTCATTTTACTTTATCTCAAGCGCTGCACTTTATTATTTGTTATACCCCACTTACCAGTTTGAACCACTAGGGGGCACCAACACATCTATTTTAAGTGATTAAAATAATCCACTTTCTCCTCAATAAAGTAGCGCCTTAGCCCAACCATACTTAATTTCTATACATAAGTCACCCCTTTAAGTAGGGAGTACTTTTTCTGGGTGGCAGCAAGCTTTGTTTTGCACTTTAATCCTAAGCGCAGTACCCATACACTCTCTACGTGTTTCGTTATATGGGTGGCAAGAGGTTAAAGAATAACTCATCTTTTGGTGAGAAACATAATCCCCTTTGGGTGATCTATGTACATGACAGAGATTTTAACAAACTTTGTAGCAGATTCTGACCCTTTTGTAAGTGAAGAAGTATCTGTTTCCCCATGCCCTTTGCAAGCTGATTCTGAATGGGATGGTCTGGCTCATTAAAATCAGCTGATGCACTTTGAGTGTTTTAATGAGAAAAGCTGTAGGGTCTGCATCCACCTGGAAGTATTTAACCCTTGTAGAGTATCTCACCAAAACTGAAATTCCTATTGCAAAGGATGCCTAAAATTTGACTTGTATCTTAGTGCAGGCTTTTAGGAAAATCAGTGAGTCAATTACACAAACAGGAAATTACATTTCTGGGGGACGTTGTGTACATAAAAAAGCCTCCAGGTTGCCATATTGCATTGAAGTTTAAAGCAAATTAGAGCAGTTGCAGACTGAAAAGGAAAGGTATTTTTTTTTATATATATAATTTATGGCTTGTACTTTACTTGCATATGCTATACTATAATTTTTTTATTTTCCTTATTTTTTCCAACAAAAGTGATGTTACTCAAAAAACGTTTTCCCAAAAGTAATATTTCAGTCTTAGGTGGGCTCAAGCTGACTTCTTATATCATTCTGGGACTTAGGCCTTAAGTGGTTCTAAAGGCTGAAGGTTTTTTACCTTCATGCTTCCTATGCAGTATGCAGCTCTCCCACAGCCCCTATAATACTTACCCGAGCTCGATCGTGATCCAGTAATGTGCATGAGACTGCTCTCCTGGGTCTCTGCCTCCTGATTGGCTGAGAGACAGCAGTGGGAGCCATTGGCTCACACTGTTATCAATCACAGCTCACAGTGAGGAGGAAGCGGGGCCTAATGGACACACACAGTGGGGCTCAGGAGCGAGCACACACACGAGTGCCCCTATAGCAAGTAGCTTGCTATGGGGGGCACTTGGCAGAGGGGAGGAGCTGGGAGCATTGTCAGAGGACCCCGAAAAGAGGAGGATCGAGGTCGCTCTGTGCAAAACCATTGCACAGAGCAGGTGAGTAGAACAGGTTTGTTATTTTTTAAGAATAACAAAAAATACCTTTAATAACACTTTAAATTCTCAGCTCTGCCAACCAGTCATAGAAATAGGTCTAAACCTAATTGAT
The DNA here is from genome assembly GCA_018402905.1 of Glandirana rugosa. Lineage (NCBI taxonomy): Eukaryota > Metazoa > Chordata > Amphibia > Anura > Ranidae > Glandirana > Glandirana rugosa. The sequence goes on along the minus strand of BLSH010413502.1, from coordinate 37,081 downwards.
TTAAGTCTGCTGCATTAACTTACATAATACCTGTTGATCCTGCCATGCAGGTACTTGTTCAGCCCCATTATGGGGTGACAACTCTCTCCCAATTGCTTTCCTACATTTTCACATGCGTCCCTAATATAGACTACAAGCCTCCTTGAGTGGGCATGATCCACTGTTGTCACTATAGGGAAGCCAGGCCAGAACACAGGTTGGTGTACATGATATGGGAATAAGTGTATATAGACAGGAAGTGGTTAAAAATAGGCGTAGGAGATCAGCAGCACTGAGATACCAAGGAGGATGGAAAAAGGGGAAATCAGAATTTTATGAAAAATAAGACCATAGTGATTGTTGATAACTAAACTGCACAGTGATTTAGGAAATGAAATATCTTATGTTTAGAGTTTAGATCTACTCAAAGCACTTGGGGATCAGTGCCTTGGGTAGCAGGGTTAGGGGAGGCAGCACTAAGCCTCAACATTTACTATTTGTGATCACTTTTTTCTTATTTTGTTGCCCTCTTTGTCCACCTCTGGACATCTTTTATTAAATGTAGAATGAGAAGTAGGGTTGCACTGGTATCAGAGCCAGTACTAAGCATATGCAGGACTATCGGTACTGCAAATGCTCTGATACCCGAAACCAATACTTTCAGGCTCAGTTCTTTCATCTGTCAGCGGGATTCCCCTACTGACAGCTGAAATGTAAAAAAAAAAAAAAAGTCGGCAATTATCACTTATTAAGGAGCCCCGCTCTGATCTATCTTTCTGTTTATTTATTTATAGATCAAAGGGATGAACTTCAACCTGTAGATGAAGTCAGTTTAAAACAACCTGTCAAGTAAAAAAAAATATATATATTTTGTATTTTTTACTAACCACTTGCTTACTGGGCACTTAAATCCCCCTCCTGCTCAGATCAATTTTCAGCTTTCAGCGCTTTCACACTTTGAATGACAATTGCGTGGTCATGCTACACTGCACTCAAATGAAATTTTTATATTTTTTTTCACACAAATAGAGCTTTCTTTTGGTGGTATTTAATCACTGCTGGGTTTTTTTTTCTAAAAAAAACAAACAAAAAAAAGACAGAAAATTTTGAAAAAAAAAAAGTTTCATAGTTTTTTTATAAAATTTTGAAAACAGGTAATTTTTTTCCTTCACTGATGTGCGCTGATGAGGCTGCACTGATGGGCACTGATAGGCTGCACTGATGGGTACTGATAGGGTGGCAATAATGGGCACTGATAGGTGGCACTGATGAGCACTGAAGAGGCGGCACTGATGGGCAGCACTGAAGGGCACTGGTAGGTAACGCGGATAGGCAGCACTGATCGGTGGCACTGATGATGCGACACTGATGGGCATTGATTGGCAGTACTGGTGGGCAATGATAGGTGGCACTGTTGGCTGGTACTGGCAGGGGGCACTGGTGGGCACAGATGAGCCATCTGCAGCTGATGTCCCTCTGACAGAAGACGGTGATCGTCTGCTTTTTCTCCTCACGCTGGAAGCATAAGGGAAAAAAAAATACCGATCTTCTGTTTACATCACGTGATCAGCTGTCATTGGCTGACAGCTGATCATGTGGTAAGGGGGCGGGACTGCCCCCTTACTCCGATCTGTGATCAGCCAAGTCTCATGGACTCATGGACTCGGTGATCACAGAGCACGTTGCATGCGACCTGCAGGGACAAGCTAACAGTGCATGCTCGGGAGGACATACATGGATGTCCTCTCGGCAATTCAGGTCCGTGCTGTAGCCGTCTTTCGGCTATAGCGCGGGCGCGAAGAGGTTAAACTATTCCCCTGTTTAACCCATTATTAACCCTTAATTTGCTCTAATTAGTATTATTAACTCCTTATTTTCCTTCTCCAATTAATTATTATTTTCCTGCCGATTTTCTTTGTTCACTTCTATTTTATAAACTATTATTAAAACTTTTCTATTTGTTTGCTTTGTTCGTTTATATTTTTATACCTTTTACATACACTATATTAACAAAAGTATTGTGATGCCTGCCTGCAAATGGGTCTTCTTATGGCTTTCTTGCCACTCTTCCATACCATAGGCCTCTTGGCTGCTTCTCTGATTAATGCTCTCCTTGCCCGGTCTATCAGTTTAGGTGGTTTTGGTAGGTCTTGGTAGGTTTGCCATACTCTTTCCATTTTCGGATGATGCATTGAACAGTGCTCCGTGAGATGTTCAAAGCTTGGGATATTTTTTTTTATAACCTAACCCCGATTTAACCCCCCTGGCGGTATTCCCGAGTGTGGCTCGGGTGGAATTTCAGTACCATTAGCGGTAACCCCGAGCCACGCTTGGGATCGCATCACTGGATCCAGGCAGCGTTACTTACCCTGTCCCCTGGATCCAGCGATGTCCCCCCGCTGTGTCTGCGGGCTGTGTCCACCGCCCGATGCCTCTGTGTGTCCAATTAATTATTATTTTCCTGCCGATTTTCTTTGTTCACTTCTATTTTATAAACTATTAATAATTAAAACTTTTCTTTTTGTTTGCTTTGTTCGTTTATATTTTTATACCTTTTATGTACACTATATTAACAAAAGTATTGTGATGCCTGCCTTTACATGGCATCCCAGTCTTAGTCCGTAGGGTTCAATATTGAGGTGTCCCACCCTTTGCAGCTATAACAGCTTCACCTCTTCTGGGAAGGCTGTCCACAAGGTTTAGTAGTGTCTATGGGAATGTTTGACCATTCTGCCAGAAGCACATTTGTACTGTTCTGACAGCTGAAGTGTAAACAAAACAGTTGTAGTAGGTACGGGCAATTGGTATCAGCGAGTACTAAAAAAAAAAAGGAACGGTACTCGTAGTTGTAAAAAAATGGTATCGGTGCATCCCTAATGAGACTTATAGGGGAAGGTAGTACAAGTTATGTTATGAGTAGTCAGGTGACTCTCTCTAATTCATGAAAATATCTTTCTTGTAGGCATGTGCGATTCGCTTCGAATTCAGTTTTTAATGAATTGTTTGAAATTCGGCACTTCAGACGAATTCAAATTTCCAAATTTTTCCGAATTTTTGTTTTTTCAAATTCGAAAATTCAGTAATCAGAAAAACGGCAAATCCGAAAATCCGAATACCGCAAATTCGGTAATCAGAAAGGCCGAAAATCGGAAATCCAAAAATAAGAAAGAACATTTGAAATAATAACCAACTAATAAATAAATATTCAATTATAAGTGTTGGAATTTCCTTGAAAATATGGCTGTTAGTGATAAATTTCGTATTTAAGTTCACTACTGCCATATTTTCAAGGAAATTCCAATACCTATAATTTAATAGTTATTTATTAGTTATTATTTCAAATGTTCTTTCTTATTTTCGAATTTCCAAAATTTCCGATTATCGAATTTCGGCATTTTCAAATTCCCGAATTTACGAAAAAATAAAAAAACAAATGGAACAAAAACAAAACAAACAATTTTTCGGCTGTGCACAAGCCTACTTTCTTGTTTGATGGTCTGTACAGTTGAAAGGTAGATTTGCACATAAATCAGGTATTAAAGAGACAGTGTGCCCGCTCGGCGTTAGTACGCCAGGAACCAATGACTAGTTTATTTTTGGTCACCTACTCTGCCAGCATTTTGGTTCTGGGTGTATGGACTCAGAGCCAGTGAACTGTAGGTATGATTGCACTTAAATAATGTACAAAGTAACAGTGAGGACCCAATTAAGTGGTATTATACATGGGAACATAGTACTAATAATAACATGATATACATATGAGTAGCTGTGGCCCTCCATAGGCTGCCTTCAGGCACTAGGTCACTGACTATGGTGGCAATGAAGCTAGTTCATTCCTGAGACACAATGATAAATTAGGCTTACCTGGGAGTGTGGTGACCTGGATAGCCTGTGATTGGATAGTGGACTCTCTGGATTCGGGGATGAAGGTCACCTCATAGGTAGTGCTTGGAGCTAAGTTACTGAACACCACACTAGTCAGATCTCCATATAATGTTTTCTGCACCTTCTTCCTTAGATCTGTCACTGGCGCGTACTCTATTACATAGTTTCCTGTATCCCCTGATAATCGCGACCAGGCCAATTGGAAACTTGTCGATGTTTTATCCTTTATATGGAGGTTCCTTGCAAGGATCAGATCTAGAAAAAAAAAAAGATCAAAGATATCCAAAGAAATTTTGATGTAATTAGGCAAATATGGCGAAACACTCAGCTTTTTTTCATTCAAATAGCAGGCTAAAAAAAACCCCAAAGTAACAGATTACTCCAGCTACGCAAATGAGGTATATGGGACCCCTTACCAAACACTACATTCTGACAGTGGCACCCAAGCCTTTTAAAATATACTGATAAGCTGCCGCAGCTGATTGGCTGTAGCTGCTGATTGAGAACAAATTTCCAACATGTCCCTTCATCAGAACCTCTCTAGAACAGCGATGGCCACACACTGATCAAAATTTGGCCATTCTGTGATGGACTGGCCACATTTCGATCTGTGTATGGCTAGCTTAACATCAACATAGTCCTTTGCAGTAAAAGTGTCTCAAGCTTGTATGCCAAGTATCTATTATTACAAGTATGGTATATAGTGCTAACAATTTATGTAGTGCTTTACATCAGGCCTCGACAAACCCCAGGCGCCAGGTCGCCATGGCGACCAGAAATCGCGTCCTGGCGAGTGACTGCCGTTCCTTCTCTCCCCATGTTAAAACAGCATGTCAGATTCAGCGAGAGCCGAGAGCTGTTCTCTGCTTCATCTAACAGCTGTTAAACTTGGCTGGCTGCCCGGATATTTGTTGAGAGTTAGGAAGAATAAACACAACAATGTATCTTTCTTTCAAAGCAATGATCTCCGGGCTATCAGGAAAGTTTAACCATTTAAAGACTAAACCTTTTCTCACATTAGTGGCTTACAATTAAATATCCAGTGTTTTCTGCTAGAAAATGACTTGGAACCCCCAAACATTATATATTATTTTTTAGCAGAGACCCTAGAGAATAAAATGGCGGTTGCTGCAATATTTTATGTCACATGGTATTTGCGCAGCGGTCTTTCAAGCGCAATTTTTTGGAAAAAAAACGGAAAATTGTATACTCACCTTTCCGTAATTTTCCTTTCCTGGTGCATCTTCATGGCAGCATACACATGGGTTGTGGCTCCGCCCCTACAACATGATAGGACTGGTTAACTATAAATCAAAGACAGACCCGGCTCACAGCATTCTCTGTAACTCTCACCAATTTGGGCGGGAATCTGTATGCTGCCATGAAGATGCACCAGGAAAGGAAAATTACGGAAAGGTGAGTATACAATTTTCCGTTTTCCTGGTGCATCATGGCAGCATACACATGGGACCTAACTCGCCATATGGGAGGGTGCAAGAAAAATTTTGTAATGATCAGAAGCGCAATTATGCACCATGAATTTTCCAAATTTTACTGTCGTGAGCCGGGTTCACTTAAAGTGTAATAAAGGTGTTTCCTGGGAGGACCATATTGCTGACTTGCAAATAGCCTCAGGAGACACTCAGCACTGAGCTTTGCACTGAGCTGGCACTGCCCTAGTTGAATGTGCTCTTAATCATCCGAAACAGGAAGGCCTTGTGGAGAGTAGGCGCTTTTAATTGTCTTAATCTAGGATATGACTGTACATGTTGATGCTGATTGACCCTGCCTTAAGCCACGCTGGAACCAAGTACAGATTTCAGCTTTCCTGAATGAAAAGGTAGCTGCCAAGCATTTCACCAAGGTTAGATCAACATCCAGGGGATGTGGTTCTCTCACTCAACCAAGAAAGATGGGAAACTAACTTCCTGGTTAAAGTCGAAGGAGAAAGACACCACATGGATAAACGTAACGAGTACAAGGAGTAGAGATAATTCCGGAGTGAAGATAGGATGTCTTAACCGATGTGAGACGTTAGACTTCTAGTATAAAGACCAACGACGTTGGAGACACTTTTTCCCCACAGTCTCGACATCCGAAACATGAGTTCCTCGGAGTGGATTCGCAAGATGGGTCTGTCATATCAGGATTTTGAGGTCTGACGGAAATAGGTACACCACAGAAAGAGGAAGCTGAAATTGGTCCTTCAATCAAAGGGTAGAAAGAACCAACTCACTCTCTTGGTGTAGGGGACCTACAACTAGATTGGAACCACTTTACGAACCGTCGATGGAAAAGTAAGTCCTTTCGACTTTAGACATGAACCAAGGTCG
>BLSH010413502.1:18838-29554 GCA_018402905.1 Glandirana rugosa | reverse complement strand
CAAAAGTGGTCGCGTTTACGGATGATGAGAATTCATTTTTGGGGTTTTTATTTTTTACTAGTAATGGCGGCGATCTGCGATTTTTAGTGGTACTGCGATATTGGGGCGGACATGTCGGAACGTTTTGACACTTTTTTGGGACCATTGACATTTATACAGCGATCAGTGCTATAAAAATGCACTGATTACTGTGTAAATGTCATTGGCAGTGAAGGGGTTAACCTGCAGGGGACGCTCTAAGGGTTAACTATGTTCCCTGGGCGTGTTCTAACTGTGTGGGGACTGCCCTAACAGGAGAAGGGAAGTGGTCACAGCCTTCATGTACAGGAAGGCTGTGATCACAGCCCTTCCCCCTTCACTGAACGGAGGTCCGTGTTTACTTACACGGACCTCCGTTCCTTCACTCCGGGGGGGGCATCGCGGGTAGCTGGCGGCAATCGAAGCTGCCGCACCCGCTCCCTGGCCCCCCCCGAACACAGTGAGCGCGCGCACGCGCCTCCGGTGGCGCGCGCGCGCTCACTAGGCTCTGTCTCGCGGCCGCCGTCATATGACGGCGTTTCGCGTTACAGAGCCACTCTGTCGCCGTCATTTGCCGATCAGCCGTCCGCAAGTGGTTACTCCACTTTTCAATCTTCAGGGCTGTAATTTTGTGTAAAATGCAATGCGACTATCTGGAGGTGTTCTGTACACAGAAGTGTACGGAACACCCCCCCCCACAACATCATTTCCTGTTTCTGTGACTGACTCACTGACATTCCCAGAAGTCTGCACCAATATAAAAGTCAGATTTTTGGCAACCACTGCATCAAAAAAGTAATTTTGGTAAGATACTCCCAATAGAAAAATCATGTCTAAAGGGATGCAGACCCTGCCAGCTTCCTCAGAGTCCAGCAGGTGCAGCAGCTGGTTGATAATTATGAAACCACTCCCATTAGACCCACTCAGCACAGGGGCTGGTTATTGCTTGTTTGCAGCCACCTGCAAATGCTACAGTATGTAGGAGCACTTCAGATCTAGATCTGATTTTCAGACTAGAGCCTCCTTGAACATAACTGCAAGTTGACATGTCTTGCCAGCTGCATTAATGATGCATCCCTCATTGAAGGAGACTGCAACAGATTCCCCGTTAGCTCTTTCAGAGTATACAGTTTTGACAATCTGTTTATAAGGGCCTTTTCCTCTGACCTCTCTATTCTTCCTGGATTAACTCTTCCAGTTCAGTGAAGGGAATGAATACTTTCTAACCTTGTGGAGAGTTTCCTCCACTTCACCCCAGGCAATTGCCTTACAAAAAGGCTCTATTGGGCAATCTTCAAAGCTTGTGGCCCCTTTAACACTTTTTTCCTCTGACAAGCTTTCCAATTTGGACACCCCCTACTGGCTCTGGTTGGAAGTGCTAGGCAATTCAGCCACCAACTGGGGAGTACAGACTTCATGTATCAACTCCTTGGCCGATTCTTTAATCAAGGCAGCTACTTTCCAGAAATCCCCTTATTTGTCAGTTGTCGCTTCCTCCAAGCGGACTTGACATACTAGCTTGTCAAACAATGACTCAGTCTCCACCACAAATGCAGCCACCATTAGGGCTGGTAACCAGTGAGGTCTGTAAACGGAGCAATAATAATGAGAGGTGAGATGATGACCTTAGTCAATGTTGCCTGGATGTCTGTGCCTAAATGGTGATTGTTCTGGCTTTTAAAAGGCTACCTTCATCTTGAGGTCCTTGCAGGGCTGTATCCTGCTTGTTCCAGGCATATTTGACATACTAGCTTGGCAGGCAATGACTTTCTACCACAAATGCAGTACCTATTAGGTCTGGTAACTTGTGATGTTTGTAAATGGGGAGAAATGAGAATGAGGGGGTAAGATGGTGACCTTAATCAACATTGCCTGGATGTCTGTTCTTTAGATGGTGACTTGCCTTGACCTTTAGAAGGCTCCCTCCATCTTGTGGTCCTTATAGGACTATAGATATTGGCTCTCTTTTTCTCGATCTTCACTACTTACCTAATCCCTATACCTTAAATACAATGGGTGGTCTGACTGGACAGCGTTCCCCATAGAAACAGAGCGAGCAGCAGACTTAAATTTAAAAACAGCATAGCACAGTGATCCCAGAGCAAGCATTGAGAAGGGGATAGGAAGAGCCCAGGTGAATGCCATAAAGAGTACAATGATCCCAGAGCAACACTGAGAAAGAGATAGGAAAAGTCCAGATGAATACCATACAAAGGGAAAACATGCCTGCAAACAATGAGCACATAAGCATCCAGCATGCATGAGTAGAGAGCTCCACCATGTGTTGCCCAAAAATGTCATAAAACCATTTAAAACTGTCACATTTTGCCATTAGTGAGATCAGTGCCTGAGCATGTCCAAATCATCATCTTGGTGAAGTTCTAGCCAGGAAACTGGTCACAGAGACCGCATCACTTCCTGCCTCTCATGCGTATACTTGCACTGCTGCGGCCATCTTAGAAATGGCAAACGCCCACAAAACAGAGAAAAGAAGTTAAAAGTATATGGAAAGCAAAGGGAAACGCTGTCACTTACGTCAAAGCTTGTTTAAAGCTTTCTTTAAGAGGCCTGCACCACCAGCATCGGGCTCCAACCATATCGCTCATTTAGAGACTGTACAGGAAGGACATCCACCCAGGAGAGGCTGACATATGCCCCCCAGACCACCAGAATGGGGCTCCAACCATATAGCTCGTTTAGAGACTGTACAGGAAGGACTTCCAACCAAGAGAGGCTGAACTTGGCTGGGGCGACAAGCGGTAAGGGATACCTCGCGACTCCAGTCCTGATCAGGTGAGGAAAAAAAAGGAGAATGCTGTGAGCCGGGTCTGTCTTTGATTTATAGTTAACCAGTCCTATCATGTTGTGGGGGCGGAGCCACAATCCGTGTGTATGCTGCCATGAAGATGCACCAGGAAATACACTTTAATGAATAAAAAAAAAAAAAACAAACAGTAAAGTTAGGCCATTTTTTTTTTTTGTATAATATGAAAGTTGATGTTACACCGCGAGAAACGTGACCTTTATTTTAAGCAACAAATTTGTGATAAAGCCCTGTGTACCATCAGCAATTACCACTCTATGTGCAGCTGGGCTCCAGTATTTCATGGTGACCGGAAACCCACCAGAGCAATGAAAAGTCACTGTGGGGGACACACATGTAGGCAGGAAGTGGCTGCAAAGAGGCAGCAGAAGTTCAGCAGCGCTGGAATACTTTTCACCTTTTTTTTGTATTTTATTTACAATGTCACTAAGGCTTTGTGTAGATGTGCAAGTTGGGTGGTAAAAATGTGCAGTAGAGACATGTTTTTGCCACCCACCATTGGCCTCCCTTAAGCTCCATTAGGCAGCAGATGAAGGCGTTTTCCATGCCGCAGTCACGATGCATTCGGCAGAATAAGGAGTTTCTCCCATAACAGATTTTATAGTGTCACTCTTTCTGGCCACCCTGTAACCCTGATATAACGGTGGAGTTATTGACTGGCTGCTCTGCTGTGAGTAAGTTAGGGTTAGGGGCGCAAATTATTTGTCTTACCCCGGGTGGGGGGGGGGGGGACGCTGACAACCCAACACTACGCTATAAAAAACTGGCTCCTAACTTTTTTAGCTAGCTCCTAAATTCAAGGCAAATTTGTCAAGCCCTGCTTTACATATTGTGCATTCACATCAGTCCCTGCCCTCCAAGAGCTTACATCTAAGGCCCCTAACTCACATCTATACATAGCCTTGAAAAAGTATTCATACCCCTTGAAATTTTCCACATTTTTCTTGTTACAACCAAAAACATAAATGTATTTTATTGGGATTTTATGTGATAGATCAACACAAAATGGTACATACTTGGGAAGTGGAAGGAAAATGATAAATAGTTTTCAACATTTTTTACAAATAAATATGTGAAAAGTGTGGGGTGCATTTGTACCTTGAGTCAATACTTTGTAGAACCGCCTTTCACTGCAATTACAGCTGCACGTCTTTTTGGGGATGTCTCTACCAGCTTTGCACATCTAGAAAGTGATATTTTTGCCCATTCTTCTTTGCAAAATAGCTCAAGCTCTGTCAGATTGGATGGAGAGCGTCTGTGAACAGCATTTTTCAAGTCTTGCCACAGATTCTCAATTGGATTTAGGTCTGGACTTTGACTGGACCATTCTAACACATGAATATGCTTTGATCTAAACCATTCCATTGTAGCTCTGGCTGTATGTTTAGGATCGTTGTCCTGCTGGAAGGTGAACCTCCGCCTCAGTCTCAAGACTTTTGCAGACTCTAACAGGTTTTCTTGTAAGATTGCCCTGTATTTGGCTCCATCCATCTTCCCATCAACTCTGACCAGCTTCCCTGTCCATGCTAAAGAGGCATCCTCATAACATGACGCTGCCTTCGCCATGTTTCACGGTGGGGATGGTGTGTTCAGGGTGATGTGCAGTGTTCGTTTTCTGCCACACACAGCGTTTTCAAAAAGTCAGGTCAACAAGTTCAATTTTGGTCTCATCTGACCAGAGCACCTTCTTCTACATGTTTGCTGTGTCCCCCACATGGCTTCTCGGAAACTGCAAACAGACATCTTATGGCTTTCTTTCAACAATGGCTTTCTTCTTGCCACTCTTCCATAAAGGCCAGATTTGTGGAGTGCATAACTAATAGTTGTCCTGTGGACAGATTCTCCCACCTGAGCTGTGGATCTCTGCAACTCCTCTAGAGTTACCATGGGCCTCTCGGCTGCTTCTCTGATTAATGCTCTCCTTGCCCAGCCTGTCAGTTTAGGTGGGCGGCCATGTCTTTGTGGGTTTGCAGTTGTGAAAATAGGGCACGATATAGCACAAGTTTTCCAATTATGCATAAATGTGAAAAGCGGTAAAAATAGAGCAGCGCTAAAAATTGAAGATAAACTTCATACAGGTAAAAAACATATCTAAACATACATACAACTCAATGTTCATTCAACCTTTGTGCAAAATAGCAACTCAAAAATGAAATGTATTGACATGATATATCCATGGTGAAGTAGAAAAATACTAAAGTGCAAAAGTGAAATATATATATATCAAGTGCACCTGTTACAGTGCAAAAAAGTCATTAATAATTAACAATTTGTGTGAGCGATAAGAGTTATCCTATCACCTTTTGCATATAAAGAGGAAAAGTCCCATTAGTGCAATGATGATGTAAGAAATTGTCCACTCATATGCTCCAAGAAGGAAAAGTGAAGTCCCAAATCCAATAGTAAGGCACCCTTGCTTGAGGGGTTCACCACCAGTGCATAGAAGGCTTACCGGAACTAGTGGACTCAGAATGGCATACGCCCAATGAGTCGGCCAGGCAGGGGGTGTAACACACCAGCAAGGAGAGTTTCACATCAATCTTGTCTCTGCATCAATGAGGGATAATGTAGTATGTATGTGAAACACTAGGGAGGGACCGACAGACTGCGTATCTCAGTGGAAGGCTGTAATAGCTTTGTACATTAAATTATCACTTCCTGGCGCCATCTTCTTTCTACCAGGAAGTTATGATTTTAATGTACAAAGCTGTTACAGCCTTATTAACCTACCAGCATGTCTTTGGATTATAGAAGGAAACCAGAGTACCCGAAACAAACCCCATACATGCCACTGTGCTCACCTGTCAGAATAATGGCCTGTATGCGACAGGCTGGCAGTTCTGCAGCTAATATAAGTGTTTAAAGCTGATCTTCAGGATGGGTGAACAGTCATATGTGTTCTTCCTTGAATCTTGGTGTGCTTTGTGTATTTCTTCCAGATCTGTGCAGTAATCCAATGTGAAAATATACCTCTGTACAGGAGCTTCCTGTTATAAAGACCGCTCATTGCTGCTCTCTCCCCTTGTTCAGGGTGACTGGTCTTGCCTCCGCCCTTTCCTGTAGTTTTCTGCAGGTAGCCTGTAGTGGGTGGGGCCTGCTGGGTCCCTCCCACAGCTCTGATCTCTGCACAGACTATGCAGAGCACACTGATAATGTCACTGCTATTTTTTTCCAGGTAATATTAAGGTTTGTAAGGGCATTTAGTGCACACAAAGAACATTTATATGCTTTGTGGCTATTTAGAAATATATTTAGCTGAAAGTTTTTGTGCCTGGGATTCAGCTTAAAAATAATTGTTCGTTGATCCAAGATAAAAAAATTGAGTGTGCAGACAGAGCAACATTTCTAAGTCTGTAATTAGGCACTTTTATGAGGAAATTTTGAGTAAAGGTGACATGTTACCAAAGATATACAAGACTTGTGCTGCTATTTCTGAAATTACTAACTTGTTGTCATGTTGATCTTTTGGCTTTACTACTTGGTGAGTAATAAGTCATATGGCTTCTCATGTGGCCCTCAACATCCCTTGGCTTCACTTAATATCAGTTATAATTATTCAACAATATATTGCTGTTTATAAGAAGTAGGAAGGGGAATATAAAATGTTAAAGCGGAACTTCACCCAAAAGGAGACGATCAACTTGTCTGCCGCCCCTCCCCGCACTTTTTTGGGGAGGGAGTTGGTACCTGGTTTTGACAGGTACCTGCTCCAACTTTCGCTCGGATCACTGCAGTTCACCCCCCCCCCCCTTCACCCACAGCCTTCTGGGACACATCACAGGTCCCAGATGACTGCTGGAGCATTCACAAAGTTCAGCATGGCTTGTACATATGCAGTGGGAAGCCAGCTGTGAAGCTGTAAGGCATCACAGCCAGTTTCCCTAAGTTAAGATGCCGATGCCTGGACCCGAAGTCATGGAAGATTTGGCTCGGGCGAGGACCATGCTGGATCCTTGGACTGATAAGTGTCCTTATATTAAAAGTCAGCAGGTACAGTATTTGTAGATGCTGACTTTAATTTTTTTGGGGGGAGAATGGACCTCCTCATTAAGGCTCCATTCACACTTGTGCGACTTGTCATGCAACCGTGGACATCAGAGTTGCATGACAAATCGTTTTCCCATGTTTACAATGATAACCATTCATATATGTGCGATTTAAAGTTGCAGCGACTTCAAAGTAGTTCATGCACTACTTTGGTCTGACTTTCATGCAAACTTGAGGGCCATAGACTTCAATGTTAACCCTCAAACATTGCATGAAAGTTGAATGTTATGCAATGCAACATGTGCAACTGTTGTCCATTATCACTGGTCAAAGCCAAAGTCTTATCCAACTTGCACCCATCCAAAGTTGCACTCCAAAGTCAGCCCAACTTTGGAGTCATACAAGTGTGAATAGAGCCTAAGGGTCCTTTCACACGTACGGACCACTCAGGTCCGCCTGTCAGTTTTTAAGGCGGACCTGAACGGATGCTCCATTCTCCTCTAAGGAGCAACAGAGGTGACATGTCTGCTGACATCTGTTCTGTTCCGATCCGCTAAATCCAGATGGATGGAAACCCTATTTTCCATCCATCTGGCGGATCGGATCCCCTATAGAGGAGAGTGGAGCTCTGAGAGGTCCGTCCCTGCACGGAGTGCAGAGACGGACCTGTCATCCGCCGGCTCAGTGGGGATCAACGGATGGATGTCAAAACGGACTCCGCATGTGTGAAAGGAGCCTAACTTTATTACTGAATAAGACACAGTTGTTTTTGGAGATTTTAGGCTCTCATATAGTAAAGCATAATTTTTATCATTGAGATTTATCATGTACAGATACAACAATCAAGATAATAGTCATTATCTTCCAAGATGGGGTAGAGTACATAAGTAAATGACTTTGCCAGATAACAGTGCATAAACAAAACAACACTGACTATTTTTAATCATTATGCTGCTAGCATTAGTCAATAGATATGAAAGTATATCATATTTACTTGTTTTAAACTTTTTTTTTTTTTTACATTTCTTCAGTTACTTCCTGGTTTCCATGCCTAGGCAAATTATGTCAAACATCCCAGGAGTCTTCAGGAGGGGAGGAGGGGCTTGAACACAATCATGTCTGCATGCCTACCCTAAGGGCAGATGGACTCCAGGAAGTAAGTGCTACATAAGCTATTTGCCCTTACTCAAGATGGCCACAGCCAGAAATGCTAGGGGGTGTGTTTCAAAGTGATTTTTCAGCAAAATAAAGCATGGAGACATGGATGGATGGGGGAGTTTCCTTTGAATGTTAAAAATGAATTACCATAAATAGTGTTTTTGGTTTGTGGTGCTACGTTTGTGTAGTTCTACTTTAAGACCCTCTGCACTTTAGGCATTTAGCCCTTATGCATGGGGCTCTGGCATTTACCTGCAGACAAACGTGCGGCATCCTGCCCCACTGCCGTTAGCCTTTCAAACTATAGGGCTGACAGCTGCTGCAGCTGGATGAGGCTGGATGGTGCATGTAGCGGTATGAATATTCATATTGTATGAGCCCAGGGACAAAGGCCCGGAATGCAGGAAGTCTGTGAAACAGAAAGTGAGAGCAAATCTCCAAAATGGGGATGCAGGCAGAAATAAGAAGTTAACAAAAACTTAAAAGCAGATTTGGAAATGATCACCTGAAAGAATCTCGATTGACTATCAGCACTAGGTGTATGCCTGCAGTTAAGTCCACTAAGACATACAAAAAAAAGAGTATTCAATATTCAGTCATTGTAACCATTCTTTTCTTTAGATAGGATTGCTGCCGATGTAGCAATGAAGAGCCTAAAGCAAGCCAGAGCTCACTGATTCAGAACCACATAGTGAGACCCTGTAAGTGTGATGGAGAATCTTTACATATGGGTGTAATCTATACATAAAGTGTATTTTGCTTACATTGACTTTCAAAATACTGAAAAAATGAGCAGAGATCACACTGAGTGGATTTATAAATAGGTGTAACTTTTAAAATGGATATTTTACACAAAAAATAATAGGTCTTAAAGTGTAGGGATGGGCCAAACACTCGCCGGTTTGGTTCGCACCAGAACATGCGAACAGACAAAAAATGAGTGCGAACATTCGAACACTGTAAGGCCCCTTTCACACACACGGACCATTTGTCCGTTTTTCATCCATCCGTTGATGGATGAAAAACGGACATCAATGCATCTCTATGGAAAAACGGATGACAACTGATGATCATGTATTTGCATCAGTTTTCATCCGCTTCCGTCAGCATCCGTTTTTTTGAACAGATGAAAGTCCTATTTTTCATCCGTCAAAAAAACGGATCGGAACGAAAAACGGATGTAAACTGACGAACGGTCAGTTTTTCATCCGTTTTTGCATTGGTAGTGAATGTAAAAAAAAACTGATGAAAAACTGATGACCACAGATAAAAAAACGGATGAAAAACTGATGTAAACTGATGAAAAAACTGATGAAAAACTGTTGAGCACTGATGAAAAACTGATGTAAACTGATGAGCACTGATGAAAAACGGATGAATAACTGATGGATACTTCATCCATTTTGACGTGACTGAACGGATGAAATGAACGGTCCGTGTGTGTGAAAGGACCCTAAGGGTCCTTTCACACACACGGACCGTTCATCAGTTCATCAGTTTATCAGTTCATCAGTTCATCCGTTTTTTCATCTGTGGTCATCAGTTTTTCATCAGTTTTTTTTTACATCCACTACCAATGCAAAAACTGATGAAAAACTGACCGTTCGTCCGTTTACATCCGTTTTTCGTCCGATCCATTTTTTTGACGGATGAAAAATAGGACTTTCATCCGTTCAAAAAAACGGATGCTGACGGAAGCGGATGAAAACTGATGAAAATAGCTGATCATCAGTTGTCATCAGTTTTTCCATAGAGTTGCATTAATGTCCGTTTTTCATCCGTCAACGGATGGATGAAAAACGGACAAACGGTCCGTGTGTGTGAAAGGGGCCTTAAAGTCTATGGGACCTGAACATGAAAAATCAAAAGTTCTAATTTTAAAGGTTTATATGCAAGTTATTGCCCTAAAAAGTGTATGGGGACCCGGGTCCTGCCCTAGGGGACATGTATCAATGAAAAAAAAAGGTTTTAAATCAATCGTTTTTTCAGGAGCAGTGATTTTAATAACGCTTAAAGTGAAACAATAAAAATGAAATATTCCTTTAAATATTGTGCCTGGGGATCCCTTTGTCTGCCTGTAAAAGGGCGCATCTCTGTGATGTTTAGAACAAGCCAGAGCAAAATTAAATTTCCGAATGAAAAATTGTCATTTATTATCGCAGCTGTAATGTATTGCTGGTTCCCGGCAATATACAAAAAAATCACTGAAAAAAATTGCGTAGGGCCCCCCTCAATCCATACCAGGCCCTTCAGGTCTGGTTTGGATTTTAAGGGGAACTCCACGCCATAATTAACCCCTTCTCGCCGGTAGGACGTCCATGGACGTCCTAGACTTTGAGGGGGGATATCTGAATGGTGCCAGCAGCTAGAGGCACCATTCAGATATCATTTTTTTCAGGATCCTGCAGGTACCTGCAGGATGGCCGCTCTTCCCCAATTAATACCGCACCTCAAGGGGAATTTTAGGTTTGGTCTGGACTTCCCGGACCATACCTAACTCCCCCCGGGATGCGTTAAAAAAAGTCACTAAAAAAACATATAACGGCCCTTGGTCGTTATGTAATGTCGACGCTATTATTTACTGTTAAAAAGTAAGCCTTTAAATTAAAACGAGACCGAACAAGATTTGTAGTGTCTCTACGCGGGAAAATGTCCGTCTGTTTCCCTAGGGGTCCGTGTTATAAATTTCCTTATAAAGTAAAAATAACAAAGTGAAATTCGCAATAATT
>BLSH010413474.1:958231-969344 GCA_018402905.1 Glandirana rugosa | reverse complement strand
ATTATACATATACGTCATTTCACACGAACAATATGAGTGACACTTTGGATTCCCCAACTAGGAGACGTAACACATTTTTCCGACAAAATAGAACATACGTATTTTAGAAGGGAGGACGTAGCAGATAGACCCCTTCAGGTCGATTGTGTGTCCGTCCCACCATTTCGACGTGTACGAGTCAACACAGAAAATACGACCTCTCTTGTAAATGAACAAAAGTCTCAATCGGTCCAGTGTACTATAACCGTAGTGTGTACACCTGCAACACTGCTTGCGCCCATAGTCTAATGACGGGAGGAGTGGCTACCCACTGGTTCCTGTGGGGACTAGAGTGTGGTGCGAACCAACTGAGCATGTGCAGCTTTACCACCCTGCCTGTGTGTTAGCTGGACTTCCCCAGATAGACGATGCAGGAGGGAAGATTTTATGCATACAAGATAAAACAGCCTTTTTACACAATGCAGAGGATCAACCCCTTAGGTTTCACAGTGAGTATAACAAGCACACTTTACTGCATATACATATTAATTTTACTGTTAATGTGGGTCCATTGTATTGATATATTCCTATAAGTTGGAAAAAAAGGGTTTGCTTTTACCCCAAAGTTATACCTGTAAGCTTAGTCCTTGCTTTAGCATCATATACCTCATAAGATTGAGGACTGAGCCACTTATACACACATAATCATTGTCTTTTTATATTCCACATGCAATTCCACATTCCATCAAATGCAATGTGGTTGTCCATTGCGACCATAAAATGTTTCCATTTCTTAATCTTATCCAGAATGGAATTTATTCAGATTTTTTTATTCATTTTTGGCTCCATTCTTGAAGATAAAAGAGAAATAGTAGACTTGTACAGTACCCAGATGAGACATATTGAAATAATATAAATGAATCAATTTTTATTAACCACTTCAGCCCCGGAAGGATTTGCCCGCTTAATGACCAGGCCATTTTTTGCGATAAGACACTGCATCGCTTTAAATGACAATTGATCGGTCGTGAGACGTTGTACCCAAACAAAATTGATGTCCTTTTTTTCCCACAAATAGAGATTTCTTTTGGTGATATTTGATCACCTCTGCGATTTTTATTTTTTGCGCTATAAACAAAGAGCGACAATTTTGAAAAAAGTTATTTTTTTTACTTCTTGCTATAATACATATCCAAATATATATTCTTCTACATATTTTTGTTACAAAAAAAATCGCAATAGGCGTATATTGATTGGGTTGCGCAAAAGTTATTGTGTCTACAAACTATGAGATAGATTTAGGGACTCTTATTTTTCTGTTATTGTTTTTACTGGTAATGACGGTGATCTGCGATTTTTAGCGGGACTGCGATATTGCAGCGGTCAAATCTGACACTAAGTGACACTTTGTGGGGACCACAGACATTATTGCATTGATCAGTGCTATAAAAATGCAGTGATCAATGTATAAATGACACTGGCAGGGAATGGGGTTAACACTAGGGGACAATCAAGGGGTTAACTGTGTTCCCTGTGCGTGTTCTAACTGTAGGGGGGATGGGCTGACATGACAGATCTCACTGTTCCCGATTACAGCAGATCTCTGCCATGTCCCCTGTCAGAATGGGGATCTGTTTTGTTTACCTCTCTCTTGTCTGCCTCTGTACAGAGCGATCGCGGACATGGCGGATATCGTACAGATATGTGGGTTCATAGCACAGCACATATATGGCGGTGGGTCGGCAAGTGGTTAATAATACATTAAAACATATTTTAATGAGATTATTCTCAATTACAGTATTTTTCAGTGTCTCAGCATTGTCCCCATCCAGGGCTGGTATTGCAATCTTTTCTTTCATTGATATTTTGCTGATGAACACTGTTAATTTTGACGTCAAATTTCAATTTAGTTTTTTTGATTAAAATGCCATTTTAGTTTCATTCCATTTTATTTTATTCATCTGAATTGTTTTAGTTTTAGTCGTATTTTAGTTGACTAAAGTCTCCAGTACCCACCTGAACTTCTGCTTTCCTCAGAGCTCTGCCTCTCTGTTAATGCCCAAGCCCCCTTACTCTATTGGCAAGCTGAGAGACGTAGGCTCGCTCTGTCTGCCTGCTGCCTGGCAGTTCCCAGAACAAGCCCTGAAAACCACAGAAGAGAAACTCCCTCACTCCAATTTACTTCCCCATCCCCACTTGTAACCTGGCATTGCAGCCAATAGAGTTTACAGTGTGTTTTTTGTTTTTATTTTAATGTTGTGCATTTGTTTGTCAAAAAGCAATATTTTTGTTTCTTTGGCTCCATTCACACCATGGCGTTCCGCTTTGCGGGCGGAATCGCCACGATTCTGCCCACGATTCGGGAATGCCGCAAATCACGGGACACCCTTGCGATCCCCGCTATTTCGAATGGCACCAAATCGCTGCACTATTTTGCTACAATTGCCGCCTGACTAATTGCAGTAAAATCACGCAAATAGAATCGTGGGACACCTGACGCCCAAAAGAACTTCTTTTGGGCGTCAGACGTCCCGCAATTCTGTTTGCATAATTTTACCGTGAGTCGTGAGAAGGCAATCATGCCGCAAATTGGTGCCATTCGAAATAGCGGGGATCGCAAGAGCGTCCCGCGATTTGCAGCGTTCCCGAATTGCGTGCAGAATCACGGCGATTCCGCTGCAAAACAGAATGTCATGGTGTGAATGGAGCCTTTATGATGCATGGTTTTATTTTATACAGTTAGTCTCTGCAGTTCTAAGCAGGAAGAGAAAAAATGTTAACACAATTTCCATTTTCTAAAGGATAAATACAGATGAAGACAGCAGATATACATGTAAAACTTATATAGGGAGGTATGTTTCATACCTGAGTATCATCTGAGGCTGTTCACTTCACTCTGTATATGGAGGGTTTACATCCACTTTAAATCAGGGTATTGAATTAAAATTCACTGAGGTCTGGTCAGCAAAATTTTCTTCCAGCAGAGGTCCGAATATCATGTCAGTACCCATGGCACATTTTCGTGGTGCCAAACCTCATGTTGCTGCAGCACCATGTGGCTTGGTGCTGGTGCGGCGCTATTTGGGAAAAAAAGGTCAAGGACTTCTTTCTCTGTTTCTTGTGGGTAGTGCAACCCATTAAAATGGGCTGACCTACGCACGACGTGTGCACCTAATGCACATGCACAGACCTGAACCCATTCTTACATCAGCATCCTCAGTCCCCACTACACATTACAATCTCTTCCCCTTTCACATCAAGATCCCCTCTTGATGAGTGTCCTCAGCTCCCTCTTTGCATCACGCCCCTCCACCCCTTTAACAGTAGTGCTCCTACACTTCCTTGACATCAACCCCCCTGACAGTACTGTCCTCAGCCCCCCCCACATTACTGTCCTCAGCCATTCCACATTACAGTCCTCACCCCCCTCCCACATTCCCGTCCTCAGCTCCCTCCCTGCATGGCAGTCCTAAGCCCTCCATTTTAATGTCCTCAGTCCCCCACATCACAGACCTCAACTGCTCACTCCCACCCCCCCCCCCCACACACACACATTTCACAGTCCTCAACCCCCTCACTTTGATGTTCTCAGCACATTACATCACAGTCTTCAGCTCCCCAACTTCAATGTCCTCAGCCCCCCCATATTACAGTCCTCAGGCTCCTCCAACTTTAATGTCATCGGCCCTCCCATATCACTGCCCTCACACACATTCATCAGCTTCTTTTCAGCCTTTCACATTAGTGCCCTCACCCCCTTTAACTTGCCCCCCCCCCACTGTTTTTCCTTACACGGAGCGGGGATCGGAGGGAGGCACAGCATGTCTGGATGGAGGGCAGGAGTTGCTGGATAGTGATTTGTTGCTAGGACTACCCTTCATCCTAGCACCTAATCACCAGCTTGTTAACCTTGGGTAGCTTCCACCCTCCATCCAGAATTGTCTTCCCTCCCGCTGACAGCTGTGTGAGAATTACAGAAGGACGGCAGTGGGTAGAAAAGGCTCTTAAATGGCGGTACCGCTTCAGTCCACATGGGACTGTGATGTGGTCCACATTTGGACCGTGGTCCGCCATTTAGTGATGCCCTTAAATAACACATTACAATTTAACTAAACCCATTAGATTTTAGTAAATGAAAATTGAAATTGATTTTCATCATAGTTTTTGTCAATTTACTTAATTCTAATTTTATTTTCGTTTAGTTTTCGCTACTGAAAACATGCAGCTGACTAAAACTATGATGAAAATATTTTCATCAATGAAGTTAACACTGCTGATGAAGGCTTTTGTAAGTATACGCATTGAAATATAAAAACAAATGAAGCCACTGCGCTCAGGGGCACAATATAGTGCACTGTAATTCCCAAGCCCCAGCAGCTATGCACAAATATTTTTGGATAAACAATGATATAAAAAATATGTGGTGCAGCGCTCAAACAGTCCCAGAGAAAATGTCCATCATCTTTAACGTTCACTTATTTAAGACGCGCCACCAGGGTATTCCTTATGAGGGTGAGAATCCAAACATACGTATGTGGCTTCAGGAAAGGTTTCAAAGACCATCACCGTCACCCAAACACACTGGTCCTTACCAAAAGGACTGGTCCCCCATTACAGAGGTCAGATCGACATGATGTCACTGGTCAGGTACCCGATGGTCACCGGTCCGACTTCTTCAAGGGCGTGGTCAGCGGCAAACAGTCGGATATACATATACCAGAGGGCGGGCGGCTATTGGTTGAAGTAAATGAATTGTAAACCGGAAGTCAAACAACCTCCAGGTTACATCACCAGGCCCTATGTGCTCCAAAGACCGGAACACAGTGCTCAGTGATGGTGTCTTATGTTTATTTATCAAGTTCGTGATCTGTTAGTGCGCACATATTCAGGTACATTAGCCATTGTGCTCATAGTCTCACCCCATTCCTGTTATAACGTTCCAGTAGGGGGAACACAATACAGCAACTCAAACTAACTTTATATCAAACTTATAAAATTATTTTTAATGTAAAGTCATAAATGTAAACAAGGAGTGTTAACTCCTTATGTTCACACATCAGGTCACGCTGCCATCTGGTGGTTGCAAACAGTCATTACATAGTGTCAAAACACACATAAAGAATAATGAAATTATTGTTATTACATCCCATATGGAGGAAAAATGACTAGCCATACAGCCAATTTTTCCTGAAAATCCTTTTCAGCTCTTGATGTTGCTCTGAGTATGTAGTCAAAAATGCAAACTCAAAGGATGAGGTATCCCGCTTAGATCTAGGTTGCAACATGGATTCTCTATCCTTCATATCTGCCTCCTCAAAGGCAGACCTCAAGAGCTCAGGAGGATACCCCTTCTCAAGGAACCTTTGTTCCAGGATCGCCGCCTCCTTAAGAAAATCATCCCTCTTAGAAAGTCAACCTATGACGAAACGCGTTAAGAGTTTGGACATGTGACGTCATCGTGCAGCAGTATGCGGCGGCCATCTTGGTGGTTGGAAACATTCCCTGAAATGTTTCACTGCGAGCTGTGTTCATTTTGATACGTGAGTGCAATTCTTGTCTTAGTAAATAGTTAATTAAATTAAAACTATTAATAAATAGTTTTTAGCTTGACATACTACACCATATCGGGTTTTATTTTATACCGGCTGACAACTGGGTGATGAGCCGGAAGAGTGTAGGACGCTGAAAGTGGTGACCCAGGACAGCGATGGAGGCGGTAATCGCTGTCTGGAGTAATTCCACTTAGATCACCAGGGCTATCTGAGTTGGAGGAAGTAGACGGGGGACTGTGTGACGTGAAGGGGACCGGTGACCATCGGGTACATGACCAGTGACATCACGTAATGACCTCTGTAATGGGGGTCTGGTCTTTTCGGTAAGGACCAGTGTGTCTGCGTGACGGTGATGGCCTTTGAAACCTTTCCCGAAGCCACATACTTATGTTTGGATTCTCACCCTCATAAGGAATACCCTCGTGGCGGGTCTTAAATAAGTGAACTTTAAAGATGATGGACATTTTCTCTGGGACTGTTTGAGCGCTGCACCATATATTTTTTATACGCATTGAAATATGTCTTTTATGTATGACAAATTCAGAGTTTAGTATCTGTTCATCAGTTTCTATTTTTTGTACTGAAGCTTGTCTTTTGCTTTTAAACATGGAAGATCTTTTTAGCCCAAAAGTTGGACTATTTTAACCAGTTTCCGACTGCCCATCGCAGATATACTGTGGCAGGGCGGCCGCTCTGTGCCAAATCACATACCTAGTACGTGATCTGACACTTCCGGGTCTAAGGAGCGCGTGCGTGCCGCTGGCAACCTGCTCCCACTGTGATCACACACACCGGGAGACCAGCGGTGGTTACAGCTGACTCGATGTTCACTATGTAAACAAGGCAGATTGCCATTCTGTCAGAAGGGAAGATATTGATCCTGTGTTCCTGCAAAGGAACATGGATCAATGCCTTCCCATAGTATAAGAACCTCCCCACACAGTGAGAAAGCACAAGCTAGGCCAATCATTAACCCTTTGATCGCCCCTGATGTTAACCCCTTCCCAGCTAGTGTCATTAGTACAGTAACAGTGCATATTTTAAGCACTGATCACTGTATTAGTGTCACTGGACCCCAAAAAGTGTCAAAAGTGTCAATTAGTGTTCAATTTATCCACCACAGTATTGCAGTCCCGTTATAATTTGCTGGTCACTGCCATTACTAGTAAAAAATAAATACATAAAAATATCCCATAGATGTAGACGCTATAACGTTCACTCATGCCAATCAATATACGCTTATTTGCAATTTTCTTTACCAAAAATATGTAGCAGAATACATATTGACCTAACTTGATGAAGAAATTTGATTTTTTACATCTTTTTATTATGTATGTTTTATAGTAGAAAGTAAAAAATATTGTTTTCTTAAAGTAACGCAGTGCCGTATTGCAAAAAATGGCCTGGTCATGAAGGGGGTAAATCTTCTGGAGGTCAAGTGGTTAAAGACCTCACTGCTTTCCTACTTAGCTCTCCTTAGTTCCTTAGTTCTCACCTTTATTAATACCTGGAAGTATTGGATTTGAGGAAAAATGGACTTTAACGGCATACTGGGTATGGTGTAAATGTATAAACTTTATTTGTTACAAAAAATGGCACATACATGCCCCAATTAGACATAAGACTTTTAAAATTTCATAAAAAACATGTGTATATATATTATTTATATTGTATGTTTTTACAACAACTACCCCTTGCGGGGTGAAAAGTACTGTGGTTCCCTGTGTACACCAACCACATAAGTTGTTGGTAGCCAGAGGGGCCCACTACACTATTCTGCAAATTGGTAGGGATATCTGTCTCAAACGCAACTCAATAATCACAATATCTCAAAATATTGACTTATAAAAAAGTCTAAGACAAGAAAGTAACATGAAGTTAATTATGGTTACGCTGATATGGATCCCATCAAAAAGATTGCAGAAACATATTCCTGCTTGCTCAACTAGTTTCGCGCTCTATATACTTGGCGCTTCATCTGGAGCTGGAAAAGTATTACTCTAGTAAAAGACAAAAAACATATATAAGACACAGATACACAATACAATCCACTAATCTATAATAGACTACAATATATTGTAACAAATATGCTCAGTGACAATCACTTACATCATATAATATGTATTGTAGGATTATGTTTGGAGACGTTGGTGAACCCCCCCGTGGGGTATGTGGAACTGCCCCACACAGGGGTGGTGTAGCGCCCACCATCCTCCTGATCCCCCTCCGCGACCAGTCCTAATGTTCCCGCAAAGGCCCACAGCCGCATCAGGCGAGTATGAGGGCCTGTATGTGGTACAAACACATAATATGAGTGTGTCAGACCCAATATGTAAATCCAAAACAGTTTTATAAATAGTTGATAAGTACCTATAGAGATGTTTTTCAAAATGTCTTCTCAAAGGGGTCAGTCTCTTTGTACAAATATGGATAGTATATTCAGAGGTGGGGAGGTAGTATAGCCTTAGAGGAGGCAATAAAGTATATTGTAGCAGGGATGTACTGCCAACATGTAGCCCACACGGAAGCCGATCAGTACTTTATACTGGATCCGGATCCTAGGGGCTGTATAAGAAAAAGTTACTGTCAATGAGGATTGATCAGCAAATACATAGAAAGCATTATAATATATGGGTGTTATATCGGACGGACAAGCCGTCCAATATAGTGCTTACCAGGTATCAAGATGTGTATGTAAAAGCACGTCTCCTCAGACACCACCTCCTTGTATTATCAGCTATAATGAAGCCACCTTTTTATAGAGGATACCGGTCCCAATCAATGGCGTCTAGCATGAACATGCCGTGCTGTCAGCGGCGTGTGACGTCATCAACCCGGCTAATCCACTGCGCATGCGCGAAGCCGCCCCAAGCCCTGCCCCTCCCAGGTGATCGGAGCGCCAAGGAGTGCGGCACCCATCACACTGGAGGGTGGGGACGAGGCAGCCCGCGCACCACAGCCGTGGAGAGCTCCCCCTGCTGGTGGGAGGCCTCCACGCCGCAGTCCCAAACACACGGCACTGATCACAAGGGACCAAGTGACGGGGCGGGTACTGGCGGCGCTTTCAGCCGCATACTCGCCCCATGACGCTAGGCTATGGGCCCCCAGGGCAACACTGCCGAACACTCGGGGGGAATAAAATGAAAGAAAAAAAAAAAAAGGGAGAAGGAGGCCGGTGAATCAAGCGCCCACCAATGTCATTTCCAAACATCACTACCAAAGAAAGAACATGCATACAGCAAAAACATAGTATAAAATTATACCTCTCATTATGTTATTTACTTATTCATACTTGGAACCAATATCTCATCCAAGAAGCCGAACCTGTTTTTAGTATACAAGAAAATGATCAACTGAGTGTTTGATTTACTACATTCAGTCTATATTGTAGGACTTAGTCCCCATATATGATTGGGACAGCCCTACATAATGTAAGTGGTTTTTTTAGTGTGTGGCAAATACAATGGTCATGTAAGTAGGCGCCCCAGGTAAATCACAACATGGCGGGTAGCAGTCCCCCCGTGCCAACCATCATGATACCATAAAGACCATGGGAGTAGAGGGTGATACAGACATGTTCAATACATATAATTGCAGGTTGGGGTGGAGTCATATGGCCCAAGGGTATATAGGGATTATGGGTCTCCCTCGTGGTCATAATTCTCAATCCCCATTTCCTTAAAGAAAAACTCTCACCCCCCAATACTGAGGTGAGTCTCACCAATGCCAAGGACCAGGATGAACGTAAACCTCTATCATAGAAAAGGTTTGTAGGTTAGGACCTCATTTAAGCCTGGGGCCTTAGTGGCCTCCAAGCGTTCAATACATATAGTTTCTCTTTGGAGAATAGTCTTATCCCAGGGGCCCCCTCTAGGGTTTGCTGGTATTGTCTCTAAAACCATAAATTTAACCACTCGTGTGTCAAACCTATGGTATAGGTCCAAATGTCGACTCACAGGAGTAATCATTTTGCCATTACCTGAATAATAAATATGATCCCCAATCCTTTGTCGTAATTGTCGCCTAGTCTTGCCAACATAGAAGGCTCCGCATTGGCATAGCATCAAGTATACTACACCCTGTGTGCTGCAGTCAGCCTGAAACCTAGGACGAAAACTTTCTCCATTGGGTAGTCTGTAATGTGTGTCCTCCCATATCCAGGGGCACACATCACAGGTCCCACATGGTGTCAGTCCTCCCTGGCTCTGTGTGGAAGCACGTTCAGGATTGTAATAACTGTGGGTAAGCTGATCTCTAAGGGATGTATTTCTACGAAAAACAATCTCGGGGTCGGGTTTTACATATTTCATTAGGGTGGGGTCCTCAGTTAGAAGATGCCAGTGCCTGTTTAATAATTGACGTAACTGAATGTGTTGTGAACAGAATTTGGTGATTAATTTAACTGTTGGTTTGGATTTTGAATGAGCAGTGGAATTTGTTTTGTAAATTAACCATTGCCGATCCTGTATTAATGCCTTATGAAAAGCCCTCTTTAATAATGACTTACTGTAACCCCTGTCTCGGAGTCTCTCCCGCAAGGAGGCAGACTGGACCATAAGGTCATTAATGTCTGTACAATTGCGGCGCAGGCGCAGATATTGAGAATATGGAATGCTATGTTTAAGATGCATTGGATGCGCACTTGTGGCGTGCAATATGGTGTTCCCTGATGTCTTCTTGCGAAAGAGACTCGTAGCCAAACAACCCTGCCGATCTATAAAGATAGACAGGTCAAGGAAAGTGACCATGTGGGTATGAAAGTTTAAAGTGAACTTAAGGTTGTAACTGTTTATATTTAATTGATCAACGAATCTTATTAGATCCTCCTTTTCTCCTGTCCATATCATGAAAATATTGTCTATATAACGATACCATATAAGTGCTTTGTCCATGTATGGTCCAAGTCGTTCGTCAGCCAATATTTCTCGTTCCCACCCCCCCAGATACAGGTTGGCGTATGAGGGCGCACACCGGGTCCCCATAACCACCCCCTGTACCTGGAGGTAATGGGTGTTCATAAAACAGAACCAGTGTGATGGGTGCCGCACTCCTTGGCGCTCCGATCGCCTGGGAGGGGCGGGGCTTGGGGCGGCGTCGCGCATGCGCAGTGGATTAGCCGGGTTGATGATGTCACACGCCGCTGACAGCACGGCATGTTCATGCTAGACGCCATTGATTGGGACCGGTATCCTCTATAAAAAGGTGGGTTCATTATAGCTGATAATACAAGGAGGTGGTGTCACGCTAGCAAGCCCAAGGCAGGCCTGGGCCTGGGCCTGAAACAGGGCTTCAAGCCTGCCTGGTCGTCTTGGGCTTGAAGGTCTCCAAGCGAGTTGAGATTAGTTCTACACATACATTTTCGTGCAGAGGAGTCTGTGGTGGAGGAACATAATAGTCGATATTACTTGGGTGGAAAAATATCTCCTATGGCCAGGGTTAGTTACCGCAGATCGTACTTGTACGGCACGACAGTCGCCGCACACTGTAGTAGTTGGGCCGATTAGGTGACGCGTACGCGCTGCGGCGGGGTTCGGGGCGGGGAGGGTCCGCTAGCCTCGCGGTTCCTCACGCCGTGGGTAGTG
>BLSH010413474.1:941984-952456 GCA_018402905.1 Glandirana rugosa | reverse complement strand
ACCTATCATATAAGTCTCCACCCCTCCATCATATCGGAATCTCCTCCGTTATTTCATATAACATCGTCCCTACATGACGGTTGTACATCGGGTGTGCCTTCGGCTAGTCATGAAATATGACCTAGGCCTAGGATCCCCGACATATTCTTTTTCAATGACAGTTACTCCTAACTAGTCGTTTATGTATCTTTTGTAATATTATATACCCACAATATAGCCTGCCTGTTCGGCAGGTTATATCACGAATGGTCCATAGTTCTAATCACAACTCGCTTGGGCCTGACATTGCAAGCCCAGGCATGGCTTGAAAGCCCACAGGCACCGTGCCTGGGCCTGGGCCTGTAAAGTTTTTATTGCCTCCTCTAAGGCTATACTACCTCCCCACCTCTGAATATACTATCCATATTTGTACAAAGAGACTGACCCCTTTGAGAAGACATTTTGAAAAACATCTCTATAGATACTTATCAACTATTTATAAAACTGTTTTGGATTTACATATTGGGTCTGACACACTCATATTATGTGTTTGTACCACACACAGGCCCCCATACTCGCCTAATGCGGCTGTGGGCCTTTGCGGGAACATTAGGACTGGTCGCGGAGGGGGTTCGGGAGGAAGGTGGGCGCTACACCACCCCTGTGTGGGACAGTTCCACATACCCCACGAGGTGGTTCACCAACGTCTCCAAACATAATCCTACAATACATATTATATGATGTAAGTGATTGTCACTGAGCATATTTGTTACAATATATTGTAGTCTATTATAGATTAGTGGATTGTATTGTGTATCTGTGTCTTATATATGTTTTTTGTCTTTTACTAGAGTAATACTTTTCCAGCTCCAGATGAAGCGCCAAGTATATAGAGCGCGAAACTAGTTGAGCAAGCAGGAATATGTTTCTGCAATCTTTTTGATGGGATCCATATCAGCGTAACCATAATTAACTTCATGTTACTTTCTTGTCTTAGACTTTTTTATAAGTCAATATTTTGAGATATTGTGATTATTGAGTTGCGTTTGAGACAGATATCCCTACCAATTTGCAGCATAGTGTAGTGGGCCCCTCTGGCTACCAACAACTTATGTGGTTGGTGTACACAGGGAACCACAGTACTTTTCACCCCGCAAGGGGTAGTTGTTGTAAAAACATACAATATAAATAATATATATACACTTTTTGTAATGAAATTTTAAAAGTCTTATGTCTAATTGGGGCATTTATGTGCCATTTTTTGTAACAAATAAAGTTTATACATTTACACCATACCCAGTATGCCGTTAAAGTCCATTTTTCCTCAAATCCAATACTTCTATTAATTCTAGGATGTTGCATACTATGATATGATTTTTGTCACCACTCTGTCACCTTGTGGTGTCTTTTCCAACCTTTCTTTATTAATACCTGCAAACCAAAACATTTGCCCAACAGATTAAAAAGCCACCATATGCTACTGAATTATCTTAGTACCCTGTTTATAAACAAAATAACTGTAAAAAGTTAGCAACCTCTGATTCATAAATGAGTCTCAGATGTTAAAGTGGGGTTAAATTGTGATAATTCAGATGGCTTCCACTGAAAGCAGGAGATTTTTAGGCTTCATACACACGGGCGTATTATTCAATGGCCCCAAAAAAGCCGGTGTTTTTGAGCTGTAGATGGCGTCGGCGTTAGTGAGCTTAAAGTAAAACCCATGGCCAGCATGTTCCAAGGCTGTAACGTTTTGGCATTTTTTGACGCAGACGCAGCAAAACGCTCACTAACGCCGTACCGTTTTTGACGCCGGCATTTTCAGGTTAAAATATAGCAGAGGAATGTTTTTTTTTAAAACGCCTATTGACGCCGACGCTCACTAACGACCATTAATGCTCATTAACGCCGATGCAAAATGCTGAAAAAAATGCAGATTTTTCCCTGAGGTTGGGCCCAACGTTTTTCTTATTTCTTTTCATACGCCCGTGTGTATAAGGCCTAAGTGGCTCGCAAGCTAGATCAAACCTTTTTGTCAAAATGTGTTAGGCAATCCTTAATAAGTTTAGTCTGTTTTTCAACACAAGTTCCTTGTTATATGTTCTCCAAAATATAAATATATGTTGCTAAAACATTTTTTTGGGGTATTATAATATATGCATGCCAACCTAAACTAGGGGTCTATGCAGCATTTGCATAGGTCATATGTCTTTGGTAAGCAACATTTTGGTAAATTTGGTAAACAAAACATTATTTTAGATCATCAGTATTCCAAATTGTATTTTTAATTTTGTATTTTACATTTGGTAGGTAATGACCTTTTTACCCTGACCCCTGACAATTTTCTTGATTAACTGCATCAATCAAAGGTTAGCATTCACCCTCCAGTAACATGCATCCCATTACCATTATACATAGTATTTGCTCTGGTACACAGCCTAGTATGAATGGGAACATCTGCCATGCAAATGGCAGAGAAACACATACGACTTCCTACCATATTGGTGCATGCAAAAAAGTTCCATGAATCAGAACAGAAGTCAAGCTAATTTTTTTTGTACACGCAAACATTTTGTACTTTTTTCTTTTAGTGAATCAGGCCAATAGCAGCAGAAACTGATGTGGCATAATTTACTCTGACCAATTTTGCAGCATGATTGCTGATTAATAACACAATAGCCAAATCAAATTAAATATTGTGACAGGATGCCAGGAAATCTATGGGTTGTTACCAGGATCGAAGATATATTTATCCCAGGTTTATGCTATACATTGATTGCTTTTGTATTTGTGCTGTGTAGTGAGCCTGTTTCTGCTCAATGCTCAGGTGTAACAGATAAAGCACTCAGGGCTCCACCCTGGAACCAAATCTCTGTGCATGACAGACTGGGGAGCCGCAATACCTCTTAATGCTGAGATTATGTCTGGGTGACTAAAAGCCTCTGTTTATTTTATCTGTGACTTCCAAGTGTCTGGGCAGCAGTAGGCTGTGGTAGAATAAGTAGTAAGTTTCCTGTGTCTTTGTAGTTAGACACCCAAAGTGGCAAGGGTTTATTTTCTGTTTTGTTTTATTTTACCTGTTTTTATGCCTGCACTTTGTAACCACAGGCGGGTAAATAAACCACAGTTTTTGCTTTCACAAAGATCCTACTGTCTGTCCATGCCTACTTCACTGTGCTGTGACCCTTCCAGGGGGTCCTGCACACCCCGCTACTGAGATAATCTCTTACAATACATTTGTGTGTTTAATATTTCCAGTAATAAGAAACACTATGTTTGGGCCACACATACACACAGATGTGCAGACACACATACATCTTTAGCTGTCAGCACTTCCATTTAAAAATGTGTAAGTGTGGTGTGTATGCTAACTAACTATTAAAGAGCTAAGTCTTTTCAAACCTTATAAATGTCTCTGTAGCTTCTTGAAAATCTATTGTCACAAAGTGTCCCCTAAATAAGAATCTATCCATGCGTCTTTACCCATGTGTGAAAAATTTACTTCTATGTATATTTATCCTATGTCAGTACTGCCCTCACCTTTGGCATAAATCAAAAAAAGAACAGCTAAGCATTATACCATTTACGTAAACAAAAGATTACAAACCAAATATTAAATAATCCCCCATAGGAATGTGACCTTTATAATAACTAAAACAAGTATTTTATTAATTTCTGTATGCCTCATCCAACATTCAGCACAACTAATGTGATACTGCTTTATGAAACAATAAATAACAATACTAAACACACATGATGAACTTTTGTTCCAGATGATCTAAATATTAAGACTAGGACATAATAAACAGCTCACAAATCTCTTTTTACAATGACTTTGTAGATTGCAAAACTATTATATTTTACAGAATTAAAGAGGCAATCAAAAACGAATACAAAACAGCAATACAAGTTGACAATTAAATGTGTTTGGAGTTTACAAAAGCTTTTCAACAAAAAAAAAGGAGACAAAAACACAAACGATGTTAGGAATTTGCAAGCGTGTCCAAAATAAGATTGGCTGCAAGTCGTTAGAATTATTTTTCAATATGCTATATCCTTAGCAATTTCTGGTTGTTAAAACATATTCTTCACATGCCAAAAAGTTTTGCTCCAGAAGAGGAAAAGATTGATAAGGATTGAATAGACATGACTCATTAGTATGCTTGTATAGATGGTCAAACAGATTGTGCATGACGAGGTTGGAATGGTACTAAATGTTACAGTTCCAAAAGACAATTACTTCCATGTTACTGGGGCAAATGAAAAGCTGCTGTTTCTTTAAGATTTCGTATAGATGCCCATTGGCAGGATTCAGATTACTGTCTTCTTGGGATTCTGATCTGGCATCCTGAATCTATATTGCAGCCATAAGAACATTGTAAGAGAAGGATGCTATATGAAGCTTGGACTTAAATGTTTAATTTCAACAAAACCACATGTCAAGATTGCATTGCTTTATAGCAGATGCTTCTTTTATCTTCCTTTTGCTTTTTACAAAGCAGAGGAAGGACCTGAAAACTCTGTCTATTTAGATGTAACTTGATATTAAGGTAATCTACCGCAGAAGTAAACAAAGCTAAGAACATCTGAAAAGTGAAACCATGAGGTTGATTTACTAAAGGCAAATAGACAGTTCTCTTTGCAAGGGAATTTTCACTTTGCAAGAGAATTTACCCATAAACCCGCATAGCAAATTAGGTGAGGCTCTGTTGACTTTATTTCTCTGCTATTTTGGTATTTCCTCCTATAAGAATGCTCCTTGCATTGCAGTACAACTGATTGGCTCTTTTGTGATGCTTTCCTAACCCCTAGTCTGGGGTCTAATGTATGTACTTATAGTAATTGCATTAAAAATTCATAAAATGATATAATAATAAACACAGAGTTGCACAAATAACTATATAAAAGAAAACAATCCCAAGGGTAGCCATTGCACGCTATGTTTGAGATAAATGCCCAGGTACTCACCTAAGAAAAGTTTTGTGCAAGATGGACTGAGCTTCATAGAAATGGTGACATTAAAAATGCTGCTGTTTTGATTATATATCTCCTCTGCAAGACCCGTGAGTACCTCTATACCTGTTTTGGATATACATACAGTATCTCAAAAAAGTGAGTACACCCCTCACATTTTTGTAAATATTTTATTATATTTTTTCATGTGACAACACTGAAGAAATGACACTTTGCTACAATGTAAATTAGTGAGTGTACAGCTTGTATAACAGTGTAAATTTACTGTCCCCTCAAAATAACTCAACACAAAGCCATTATTGTCTAAGAGCATCACAGGTTGCCACTGGACTCCTCTTCCACTCCTCCAGGACAACATCACAGAGCTGGTGGATGTTAGAGACTTTGCACTCCTCCACCTTCCATTTGAGGATGCCCCACAGATGCTCAATCGGGTTTAGGTTCGGAGACATGCTTGGCCAGCCCATCACCTTTACCCTCAGCTTCTTTAGCAAGTCAGTGGTCATCTTGGAGGTGTGTTTGGAATACTGCCCTGCAGCCCAGTCTCCGAAGGGAGGGGATCATGCTCTGCTTCAGTATGTCACAGTACATGTTGGTATTCATGGTCCCCTCAATGAACTGTAGCTCCCCAGTGCCGGCAGCACTCATGCAGCCCCAGACCATGACACTCCCACTACCATGCTAGACTGTAGGCAACACACACTTGTTTTTGTCTCCTCACCTGGTTGCCGCGACACACGCTTGACACCATCTGAACCAAATAAGTTTATCTTGGTCTCATCAGACCACAGAACATGGTTCCAGTAATCCACATCCTTAGTCTGTTTGTCTTCAGCAAACTAATCTATATTCAGGGCGCTTAAAGCTTGGATTCCAATGGGCTTTTTTTTTTTTTTAGAAACACATGTTTAGAGTCTGAGACTCTAATTGGCTTCAAAAAGGGGTGGGTTCGGGGCACACTGCAAATTAATATTCACTATTGTCTTCCTGATTCTCCTCCCAGCTAATCAGGAAGCAGGGCCTGAGATCTGACACCCAATTGGCCGAGAGGAGAAGCAATCCTATTGGCCGCCTAGGAGGAGGAGGGAGGAGATGCATGGCAGAAGCCGCCGTCATGTAGAGGAGGAGAAGACGCAGGGGAATCCGCCTCCCACTGCCTGGAGGAAGCGCTGCCTGTGACCTAGATGATGTAAGTGTGGGGCTGGTGACCAACAGGGGGGGGTACAGGTGCATTGTTTGCTGCCCCCCCAAAAATAAACCACCAGACACCACTGGGCAGTACTGTAAGGCAGTCAGACTCTACAGCATGAGAAGCACTATAAAACTAACAGTGAAAGCTTGTTTACAGGAGTTGTGGCCTTATCATTGTGGTGATGCTCTTTCGTTGTCTACAAAGTTGGAGAACATGAGGGCATTTGCATGGTGATACTGTCTTGTAGGGGTGTCTGGATCCCAAAACTAGCTGAAAAGAATCACACATTTTGGCATGTAGGGCAGTATGTATTCATGCATTTCATCTGTGTATTATTTAGCCAATGCTCTAGAATGTGGGTTTAAATGGCTTCTCTATGCACTGTAGGCTAGTAAATGCAGAGCAACTATTGATACTTTAATTCGGCATTAGTTCACAAGGGCATTCAAGTTACTCTAACAAGCATTACACAAGGGGTGGTAGAGATCATAAATGCCACAGGATCCTTAGCCCTGATGTAAGAATGTTAGTCTCTTTCACTCCCATTAAAGTGTTACTAAACCCACAACAGTAAAATCAGTCTGTATATGCAGTAAAGCATGCTTGTTATACTCATTGTGGAACCTGAGGGGTTAATCCTCTGTATTGTGTAAAAGGCTGATTTATCTTGTCTTCTCTGATTCTCTCCTTCTTCCACAGTCCCCAATCCATCTCCTGATAGTACAGAGCCTTGGGAGCACTCTGCACATGCTCAGTTTGGTGTGAATTTCTAGAGAGTTTTTTGTTTTTTTGGAGGGTGCATGTGATCAACACAGGGCCAATCAGCACTGTCCAGACAGAAAGTCAGGGGTCATGCAGCCTCATAGGACAGTCAGAGGAGAATGAAAACTCCTCCTACAAGCTTTACCAAGGGCTGGGCTGGACATTGATAGAAGTCACAAGACTGCTATATACTGCTGAGAAGAAAGGGTATTTGGCAGTTTATATTTACTAAAATAATTGCATTTCCATGTTCTTTCTACTGTGGGAGACCAGATATAATGAATGCAGGGTTCTGGGTTTAGTAACACTTTAAGCAAATGGTAGCATCAAGAGAACTCACGGCTCTTATGTTGTCTGAGGCATTTGTATGAATGGTTGGTGTTACTAATAATGAGAAGATGCAGTTGGGATCTAGATTACGCTATGAATAGCCCAGATGGTTTTACAAATAGTAAACTGATTTAAACTTGTCATAACATTTATGGAGTTCTTTCAGATCTTAAAATAACATTTATACAGAACCATTTAATTAATTTGCAGTTTGTTTACACTTTAAGGTGACCATACAGTGTCATCAGTGTTGACTGTGTAGTGATGTTACACTGACAGCAAAGTGTTTTCCTGTTAAAATTTATTTGCAAGCTAACGCAAAATAAACACATATGTTACAGATGTCATTAATATGCATGCAAAGATGATGGCTAATGTGCCTCTGGATGTATCCAGCCTAACAAGCATAGACACTGCCTGTAAATGTGTTTCCGATACTGAACAAATAAAAAAGTTGTTTCTGATAAGAACAAGGATCTTTGGGAAAGTATCACAGATTTATGATAATGATATATTGTCTATTCTGCATTGTTTTGTTTTTTTGCTGTTTTGGATATACAAGTTCCACCTGTTTTGATAAATGAATAAAATCATTGGAGCCTTGATATATTATGTTAGCTGTGCTGTGGGCAAAATGTAAAAAATATTTATTGTGTATATATAGCTGGCTTGATTTGCTAAAACTATCAACATGATTCACATATGTACAAATCACTATCAAATGTTTAAGGAAAAAAGAAGAACGTGATCTGTAATAACTCAATGTCTAAATATTCATTACAGTGTTCTCCTTTGCAAGTACCAGATTCACTTCTTCATAGGTCACTTGCTAGCCAAGAATAAAATATGTAGGCATAGGATATGTTATAAAGTAAAATGCTAAGTCTGCATAACAATAAAGACCTCACTTTCATGATAAGGCATGTTGAGAGCAGAACATTCTGAATCTGATTAACTCTAGGGTCAATAGAGGAGGAACCTGAATAACAAAGAAAAACAAAGCCAGACTGGGAAATCTATATAGTTATTATAGTTTAAAATACCCACACAAAGGCAGTTTTGTAATTTGACCATTTCTGATATAATTATCAAGGAAATATAAAGCAAAGTTCTGCACCTAGCAAACTTTATAAGGGATGCAATACCACTGATTGGACTATGGATTGCAAAAAGTATGACAGTGTATAGGTTTATGCTGTGGTGCTATTGAGAACATTTTTTGGAAAATGTCTTTAAACCAGTCCAACTAGTGACTATTTCCTATTCTCTGCAGCAAATGTAACAAATTCTTGAGCACATGTGCAGAAAGGGTTAAATCATAGTTACTTCCCCCAGGGGACATGGTTCTCAGAGGTTTCGACCTTCTCCTTTATAAGGTAAACGTGTTGTAGCTGGGAATAATTTGCCCCTCTGGTGGTGGTTTAGGACCCCTTAATATGTGTCATATGAGCTTTAGGCATTTGGACTAACCTTGGAGCCCTAGCCTATACCATGGAATATATGGGGCCCTGCAAGAAAGTGTGCTCCATGTGTAAAGAGGGGTTGAAATAGATGCAAATCAGGGGGATGTAGTTTTCAGGGTCTTGGACTCCCAATCTGTGCATGTAAGCAGTCATTGGGGTCTGGTTTCAACACCTGGACTGGGAACTTGCTGAACAATCCAGTTCCAGGATGATTCACTTAACTGTAGTCCAGCCACATGGAACAGCCGGGGAGGCACCAAAAAACTTGCATAGTGGCAGGATACACTGTTATGACAGTGTTGTCTGATGCTAAAGACTGAGACATGACTGATAGGAAATAAATCTGTAGCTGGACATTGAGTCAGGAATCATTATGTGGGGGTCATATAAAATGCTGTAGTGCTGAACACTTGGAGAGAAGAGCAATTGGAGACAACCATGGAAGGTACAACTGCTGCTGAGCTTTTGTTGTATACTTGTCTCAGATTCCGGCCAGAATGGGATGGACAAAGAAAACTACTGCTACCAGTATGTGGAACCTGTTGAGCTGTGTCATTTACTTGCAGTCCTTGGGCATGTTGCAAACCCTGTGGGTGTGCTTGTTTGAACTTTTGCCTGGATGGGAGGTAGCATGTGACCCAATGTACAGTGCCACCTCAGTAGTGACACTGAGCCCTTCTTCATTTTTGCAGATCCCACTGAACAACACAGATTGCCAAGTCCCACTGCCCCATTGTTGGACTTTAATACTCTAATTTTGGAGAGACCTATGGATATTGGGGAGAGGTATTGAAGCAGACAGCTGGGAAGCTTACCCCACGTAGCCCTTCATAGTGGGAGTCCTGATGGGGCTGGATGATTGGGTATTAGAGTTGAGCGGACACCTGGATGTTCGGGTTCGGCAGAACTTTGCGAAAAATTTCGAGTTCGGTCCCGAACTTGACCCTGAACCCCATTGAAGTCAATGGTGACCCAAACTTTTGGGCACAAAAATGGCTCTAAAAAAGTCCTGGAAAGGGCTAGAGGGCTGCAAAAGGAAGCAGAATGGGGGTAAGAGTAGGACAAGTGCCCTGCAAACAAATGTGGATAGGGAAACTTAAAATCACATAAAAAAAATAAAAAATGGAGGAGGTGGATGTGGAGTAGGGGGTTGAGGAGGCGGTGACCGTGGCGGTGTAGGTGGTGGAAGTGGCGGTGGTGGAGGAGGAGGTAGCCAACACTGTTTTTTGTTTGTTTGTTTTTTTTTCTAATTGGGGTAGCCCCCAAAATATTGAGACATATTTTAAAAAAAAGAATACGTTCACTAAAGTATACCAATGGCTGTGTGAGGCTGGTATAAATGGCTATTCTGCACAAGGTACAGACAAGTCTTGTGGGATCCATGCCTGGTTCATTTTAATAAAGGAACAGACATGGAACACGTCTTATCGGTAAA
Organism: Glandirana rugosa; assembly: GCA_018402905.1. Lineage (NCBI taxonomy): Eukaryota > Metazoa > Chordata > Amphibia > Anura > Ranidae > Glandirana > Glandirana rugosa. The sequence goes on along the minus strand of BLSH010413474.1, from coordinate 942,324 downwards.
TATGGTCGGAGTGTGTCGGTAACCATATGAAATCACTTGCATAAGAAAAAAAATTTTATACAGAGTTATAAAACCCCCGATGGGGTTAATCTTTTTTTTTGTTTGTTTGTTTTTTGTCACAACCGATGGAGGAGGAGGTGGTGGCGGTGAAGGTGGTGGATGTGGCGGTGCCAGTGGCGGAGGAGTTGGGGGATGAGGTGTAGGTGGAGGAGGTAAAAAATAAAAAAAATACACTAAAATTCAAAGGGATAGGTGTAAACAAACGTCCCGTGAACAGGATGAGAATGGGGGTAAGACGAAGGAAAACGTCGGGAGATCGGGAAAGGTCCTGAAAAAATCT